>CM021719.1:2490674-2568577 GCA_011074415.1 Stictonetta naevosa
CCGGCCCCGGCCCCGGCCCCGGCCCCGGTCCCGGTCCCGGTCCCGGTCCCGGTCCCGGTCCCGGCGGGAGGCGCAGGGCTCGGCGGCCGAGGGTGAGTACGGGCTGGGGTCGGCGGGGAGCGGGGCCGGGGGTCGGGAGGAGCCGGGGGAAAACGGGGGGGAACCGGGGGGAGCCGGGGGTACGGGCACGGGAGGGGGGGGCGCGGGGCAGCGGCGGGCGCACGGACACACGGACGGGGGGCGGACAGACGGACACGCGACCCCCCCCCCCTCCGGGCACCGGCACCCACGGGTGGGCACGGGCACGCGTGGGGACACAGACACGAGGGGACCCGGGTGCTTGGAGCAAGGGCAAGCACCCAGACACGCAGACACACATGCACACGCTCACGTGCGAGCACGCACCCAGACACGCACCCTTGCACACCCAGGAGCCAGGCAGGAGCCAGTACCCAAACCCCAGCACTTTTTGCAGTTCCCCGAGTCTCCTCGCAGACGGTTTACGTGAGGACTGGTCACGGAGCTAATCCCCGCGCAGGATTTGATTTAGACACTCTAGAGTGGAGAAGTGGGTGGAAATTATCCCAGTAGCTCCCCGAGCTGGGGATCGGGAGGGCCTTTTGGCACCGGTGGCTGAGCCCGCTCGGAGCGGGGGACCCGCATCTGCCCTGTGTCGCTCCCAGGTGGGTTTTGATTCCTGCTCATGAATTTGGGGATGGGGCTGCAGGGCACAGAGCAGCGGAGGCGTGAGGTTTAAACTGCTGGAGACAAGAGCGATCCCAGCTGGGAATGCTTCGGGGAACTTCTCTCCGCCAGCCCTGCTTGCACGCAGCGAGGAGCGGGGTCCCTGGGTCGGGGGGGACGGAGAGCGCCTGCCTGGAGCCGCTGGGGAACTGGGTCTGTGCCTGCGAGCGTGGAGCACTTGGCAGCCCCCCGTCCCTTCCCTTCCTCCACCCTGGCAGGGATTTTCAGAGGCGCAGGAGGGAAGGTGCCAAATTCAGAAAGAGTTTGGTTCCAATTCCCTGGAAATCCCAGCCGAGGGGGTTTTTCCCTCCTTCTTTCTCTCTCGGCTGTGATGATTTTTGCAAGGTGCTTGGCTGCAGCCTTCTTCCCGTGCTCTGCCACCCTGCTCGGCTTCCCGAGGCAGGAATTCTCCCAGGAAATCCCTCTGAGCTCCCCACGCCTCCTCCCCCTTCAAGGAAGCAAAAAGCTGACATTAGAAATCCGTTCTCAGTTTAAATTTAGATGCCTGCATTATCTTGAATTTGGATTTATTAATTATTTGCATCTGGTTCATATCAAAAAGTTGAGCAATGCAGATGTCCTGATTTCAGAACGGGCTTGGAGGAGAGACACAAAATTCGCCTGCATTTCTATTGTCTCATTAAACAATGGCCCGTCAGAAGGGGCCGGGAATCGCAGCCCCCTTCCAGGGGCCTGGCACAAGTTGAGTGGCCGTCCAAGTTGCGTGATCTCCTCGCCACGGGTGACTGCAGCTCATCTCCCAGCCGTGGAGATTAGTCTAATTAGCAGAGCAAATCTGGGTAAGGCAAGCTCTGGTAATTAGCAATCAGTCGGATGTTTCCACACACTTTCTTCGCCTGAGGGGCAGGGAGGAATTTAGCGGATGGCCCCGTTTCGGGAGCAGGGGGGCCTTGGGAGAAGCCAAGGGGAACGGGGCCACGCGCCCGCGGGGACCGCTTCAGTTGGGGATCATCGAGCACAGGGCAGGGAGCAAAGGGGCCGAGCTGTGTCCCCAGACCTCTGTAGCCCTCTGCCCTGCATCTTATTTCCAAGTGACATCGGTCACCTCCTGGCGAGGAAGCCACCGAGTGTCCTGCCCGGCCAGGCGTGTTGGGGACATCTCCGACGCTGAGCGCTTGATGCACCCCCTGCACCCCGTGCACCTCGTCCCTTCTCCTGGGGAGATGGGGGTGCAGAAATGAAACGGGGATGTCTCGGTCTGGTGAGCCGTTGTCACCTTTGGGCCATGGACAGGTCGCACCCGGGGTCTGCTGCTCTGCAGCAAAGCCTGCGGTGAAAACATTTCCAAAACTTGGTTAAAAGCAGGCGGGAGACCCCCAGCCCGGGACTGGAGCTGTGATGATCCCTCCCGAGCTGTGATAATCTCAGCGTTACTCTTCTTGCCTGAAAACCTTCTGCTAGGGAGCTTAATTAATTACGATTGATTAACGGGTGTCCCCGACAAAAGCTGGAGCTGGAGAGCTGATTTTGTCCCTGTGCTGGGAGCGCGCCTGTGCTGCGGGCTCGACGCGGGGATTTACCCGCAGGGACCAAGCCTGGAGGAGGCTTTGCCCCGTTGGGCTGAGAGCTGCTGGGATGTTAAACAGGGCTTTCCTCTGCCGAGACGCCCTCGTCATCTTTATTTTCCTGCTCTTCATCTTTTTTTTCCTTCTGTGTGGACACCTTTAACGTGCGGCCAAGGGGGGAATTTGAAGTGGGCTGAGAACAGGGGAAAGGAGGAGGGACGGGACTGCAGGGTGCAGCCAGGCGGGGGACGAGTTCGTCACGCTGAGATTGCTGGGCCAAGAGGGGAAAAAGGCGGCTGGAAATTTGGAGGCAGCGAGCTGGGGGGTCCCCTGGCTGGGGAGAAGTCAGTTGCAGGTGAGAAACCAGCAGAGGGCTGGGCCGGATCCTGCAAACTCCTGGGCACCACCAAGCATCGGGGAGCACACGGTGCTGGGGTGAAGGCTGCACGCGGTGCTCACGAGCCGCGCACGCGCCCGGGGACCGAGGCGGCTCCGCAGCATCGCGGGCCCCATCCTGCCTCCTGCCGGGAGGGGAGGCGAGGATGGCAGAGGGGAGCTGGTGTCGGGGCGCTGCTCCGCGAGAGCCCCGTGCTGGGGCGGCGTTGGAGGTTACGGAGTTATTTTAAGCGGCGCAGCTCGGCGCAGACTGTAATTACCACGCTTTCACCTGCGCCGTGGGTGGGGAAGCCGGGGCGGGCTGGCACAGCTCGGCGCGTCCTCGCGCCCACGGGTCTCAGCGGCCCGGGTCCCCCTGTGCTGCATGGGGGGACCTGGGGGGAGCTCAGCTTCAAGGGGCATCGGGATCTCAGGAGCTGGAAGCGATCTGAAACGGGTTCTATTTTAGCACGTGGCCATGCGGAGAGGCTGAGCCGTGCCGCGGGGGCTTTTGGGTCTCACCCATCACCGCGGCTTTAAACACGCTGGCGCTTTTCTGGGCGCTTGGGTGATGGATTTCATACTCGCCTTCTTCCAAAAATCGAGAGAGCAGCTTTAAAGTCACAATATTTCCAAAAACAGAAATGGAAAAATGAGGCGTTCGCTGTTTGTTGGTAATTTCCCAAGCTTTTGCTCCAGCCTGGGCTGCTTCCTTCCCTCTCTGTGCCCGCGGGGGACACTGGGGCTGTGTCAGCGCCGCTGGAAGCTGCTGCGCAGACGGAGCACGCGGAGCCTTCGGTCTCCCAGCCCACAACAGGCAGCGGCAGAGCTCTCCACGAAGGCACGGATTCTGCCTTCCTCATCGGCCTGGCTCCCCGGAGTGTTTCGAGGAGCTGGGGGGGGATGTTTCGGAGAAGCTTTGCAAGCCACGTATGGAGAAAGGCTTGTGCAGCTGACATCCTGCCGCATCTCCACGGGGCTGCCGTCCCCTTTGGCACGGCCCCGAGCCCTCTTCCCTTGTCCAGAGGGAGGTTTTGAGGCCAAATCTGCATTTTTATGGACCACAGCATGTTGCAAATTAACGCAGACAGTGCAAGGCTCGCAGGGCTGAACGTCCCAGGGCACCCAAGGGGTGCAGGTCCCCGCCGGCTGGAGGGACCCTCCCCGGTGCCACCGCACCCCGAGGGCTGTGGGTTTGCCCTCAGACACGTTGGGATTTAACATCACATTTTCGGGACGTCTGCCTGCGAAGGATTGGGGTGGGAGGGTGGAGCCAGCGATATGCCTTCATGGTGGGGGGGATTAGAGAAATATTTGCGTTGATTTTAATGCCGGGCTTATTGCGGGGATTGGGAGCTTAACCCCAAACCTGGCGGCGCGGCAGCCGAGCCGTCATCTCGCCCTATAACGCTAATGACATTTACATTTCTATACCGCTGCTCCCCTTCCCAAACCAAGGCGTCAGGTCAGGCCTTGAGGAGGGAGGGGGCCGGCAGGGAGCGAGGCCACCAGCTGTCCCCACGGAGGGACCGGGCTGTCCCCCCACCCTGGCAGTGCCACCAGGACCCTCGTCGCTGCCCCCGGTCTCGGCCCCGTGCGGTGCCACAGCAAATTAACCCAGCGGCGGGAGCGTTGGTGTCTGCGAGCTTCTGAATTTGATGCCAATGCTGGTTTTTTTTATTATTATTATTCCCCCCCCTTCCCCCCCCCCCCCCCCCCCAATGATGTTATAAAACTTTGGGGATTCTATTAATAAAAATAATGGTTTTGAACTCTGGGAACAACCATCTCCAGCAACGAGCAATTAAATGCTGCGACTTCTGCAAGCAGGCAGCTATCAGGGGGCCGGGAGATAAGGGGGCAGCGGCGGGGCCAGCAACACCTCCGGCACCTGGGGAGGGGGCGAAGGGCTCCGGTGGACTGCAGGGGGGCTTTCCCCCATGGGGGGGCTCACCCCCAGGGAGGGGGCTCGGGGGGGTGCAGGAGATAGCAAAGGAATTCGGTGTAAAGAGGCACGGCCGGGGCTCGCTGCCAAAAATAGGAGCTGGCTGCGCGCTCGTGGCAGGTCCAGGGCAGGGGCCGGGCACCCGGGGGGGTTGTGCCTTTATCCTCCCTCCCCCCAGCCTTTGCACAGCTCTGGAATTTTAGTTTTTTTGTTTGTTTGTTTGTTTTTTCCCGTTTTTCCCATTTTTTTTTAAGCCCTAAGTTAGCAGCAAGGCATTTAACAGTTGACACGTAACACTTGAGGGGTTGAATTTAGGGTGGGACTTGGGGAAAGCTGGGGACCCTAAGCCAGGGTGCTCGAGGTGGAAGAACACCTTTGGAAGTGTTCGAGTGCCCACTTGTTTCCCTTGGGAATAAAACATTTAAAACCTCATTTTTGCCCTTTGGGGTGACCCCTGGATTGGTGTAGCAATGTTTGTTGTATTTTTCTGCCTTGCGATGCAGGATTATCAGCTTGTTTCAGAGAAACATTTGAAATCGCACAGCAGCGAGCTGGGGGTTTGGGTTCTTTTTGTTTGGGGCTTTTTATTTTATTTTTTTAAATCTCCCTCATTGGAATTGTCACAGCTTGACAGCCTTGTGCCAGGAACACGCTGTCATCCTGAAACTCATATCTTTAATTCCCTTCCATGGGATGCTAATAACACCTTAAGATGATTAAGACTGGGGAAAAAAAAACCTCAGTATCTTATTTTCCTCCCGCCGGTGATGCTGTTTGCTGGCTCTTGCCACTCCATTCATCTTGGCAAGTAAATGAGCCTGGTCACCTCCCCTCCCTGACCCCATGCCCCTGCGTTCCCGATCAGTTTTACTTTCTGGCTTTCCATCGCGGTGCCGTCGGGCTGCTCCCGCTGCCGCCGCGGTGCCCGGAGCCTCCCCGTGCTGCTGCGGATGATTTAGGGGCACGGTGACCCCAGTCCCGCAGCGTCCCTTGGCTTGGGGCCGCCCTGCAGCCCCCCCGCAGCACCCAGCGTTCCCATCCCAGCAAAGAGCGTAAATCCTGCCCAGGAGCTCTCCTGGCCCCAGAAGAGGCAGATGAACCTCTCCGAGATTTAATGACCGGGGCCGGTTTCCCCCATCCCTACGCGGTGCTTGGCTCCGGTTGCAGCCTCCAAACCGCACCGGCTGCGTGCCACCAGGCTCTGGCCGAGCACGAATCTGGGGTGTGGGGGCTGTGGGTCCGGGGAGCTCGCTGTGGGGCCGGGGCACGTTTCTGTTCCCTTGTTTTTGGGTCACTTTGGCAACAAGCAGAGCAAGCCGGGGAGCGGCTGCGGTGCTCACAGGGTGCCGTGATGCCGCTGCCTCGTCGAACCTTTGCTGGGGGGGTTGTATGCGCAGTGTGGGTGGCTTTGGAGAACCGGCTCCGTGCCTCAGTTTCCCCACTGGGTTAACGAACAGCCCCTTCCCTGGCTGCTGCCACCCTTTTGTAGGTGCCATAGGGCACGGTGAGCCAGGACAGGCATGGGGAGCGGTGGGATCCTGGCCCTGCTGGCTGTCCTGCACGGCTCGGGGTTTTTTGGGCTTTGGTGGCTGTGAAGAAGCCCCTCAGCCCTTCCACCACCAGGCAGGGAGGAAGAAATAACGAGAAGGGAGTGGGCAGGCAAGAGAGGAGAGCAAACCTGCTGGACCCTGACGTGGTGCAGCCCTCGGGCTTGGTGTCCCTGTGGTCCCCATCCTCCTGGTGCCCCCATAGCCGTGGTGTCCCTTTGCCTCCCTTGTTCACAGCATCCCAGTGTCCCTGTGGTCCCCATGTCCTCAGCATCCCCGTGTTCCCAGCGTCCCCATGTCCCCACCATCCCATGCACAGGGACCCCCAGACCATCGAGTGACTTCTCCACCTCTCTCTCCCCCCTTCTCCCTCCCCACCCCGCAGGAGGAGCCGCCAGGAGGGCGACGATGACTGCCGAGAGCGCCGAACCCAACGGCCCCGTGCGGGAGCCGGCGGCAGGGGGCACCAAGCCGACGGCCCCCCCAGCCCCGCCGCGGCGCCGGGGCCGCAGGCTGCGCCGCAAGTCCCCGCCGGAGGTGCCGGTGAAGGGGCAGCTCCGCATGCGCTCGCCCTCGGGAGCCTTCGTCATGGTGGGCATCTCGGTGGTCTTGGTGGGCATGACCATCGCCGTGGTGGGCTACTGGCCCCACCGGGGGCACGGGGGTGCCGGGGCCGGAGCGGGGAATGCCAGCACCGCGGGGGACATGAGGAGGGAGGTGGCTGCTGGGCGCCCCGTGCCCCACAGCGAGAAGCTGAAGCTGATCGGCCCCGTCATCATGGGCATCGGGCTCTTCATCTTCATCTGCGCCAACACCATGCTCTACGAGAACAGGGACATGGAGACCCGCATGCTGATGCAGAAGGGGCTCTACTGCATGGCCACGGGTCTCCCTGAGGGCACCGGCCCCGAGGACGCGGACAGCCCGCTGGCACCCAAGGCCAGCCCCGAGTGCTTGGAGGGCTGCTACGAGGTGGACCTGTCCGTGGGCAGCAAGTGGGCCGACTGCTACGGCCCCAACAGGCTGCAGACCACGGCCGAGCTCCTGCAGCGCCCGGGGGCCTCCCCGACCGCCTCCCTGCTCAGCCTCCACTCGGAGGGCAACCTCGGGCTCTCCTCTGCCGTCGGCGCCTTGGCGCTGCCCATCATCAAGCTCAACAACCGCTTGCTGGACGCGGCATCGCGGGGGGCCAGGGGGCCAGTGGAGGCAGCCGAGCCCCCCGCCGAAGCCCCGCCGCCCCCCTGGGCTCTGCTGTCCCCCGGTGGCAGCAACGTCACGCCCCGGGGCCAGGAGCACCGCGGTGGCCACGTCGTCGTCACCGTGGAGGAAGGCTGCCCCGTGGCGGAGCTCAGCCCCGATGCTCAGCCCCACAACCCGGGGCACTCCAAATCCCTGGACCTGGGCCGGCCGGGGGTGCTGCTGGTGGCTCCCATCAAGGACCGCAAGAACCGGAGCTGGCCCCGGCTCGACCACGTCACCCCGGGGGCTTACGCCAAACTGGAGAACCGGGGCGAGTCCTCGGACCGGCTGCTGGAGCCCAGCGAGACCCCGCGCCGCGCCGAGCCCCGGCCCAGCTCCTGGGCGGTGGGGGTGGAGGGGGGCTCACGGGTCTGACGGCCCCGCAGGCTGCGGGGTCGTGGTTTTTAAGCGGACATCGCCACGCCGAGGGGTCCCTAATCTCGGGGAGGGCTCCCGTGTTGGGACCCACGCGCCTCCCTGCCTGCTCCTCTTCCTCAGCGGCTTCCTCCTGGATGCCCTCGGCCCTACAAGCCCTTCTGCTGGCGGCTTTCCCGGAGGAGCCCTCGCTTTGACACCCAGCACAGACCATGGGATGGGGACACGGGGTGGGCAAAGCCCCACAGCACTTCATTGCACCGGGGCGAGCGTGGGGGCACCGGGGGGGGGGGGGGGGGGGGCTCCCTCACCCAGCCCCGGTGGGAAATTTGCTTGAGCAGCGCACGTCAGCCCGGCCGGGCCATTAAATGTTCTCTCCATGCCACGCGGCGCCGCCTCGTCTCGCCCTTGGGGTGCTCGGGGTCAGGAGCGCGACGCCCCCACCGCTTCAGCCCCAGCTGTGCGTGGGAATATTTTGTGGATGGGGAGAGCTTTTCCCCCGGAGAAATGTCACCCCCTTGCTTGTGGCCAGTTGCCAGCCCCTGCAAACCGCTGCCGTCCCTGGAAGTGCCAAGGTTTGCCCCAAGGCGAGGTACGGCCCTGTGTTAGTGCTCACCTGCAAAGCCTGGAGCGCTCGCTTTTCCCTAGGGAATGCCCAAGTGTCGGTACGGGTGGCATCTTCCAAAAATCAGAGGTTTTTTTTTTGTGTGTGTGTGCTCGGGCCACATTTCAGGATGTGAGCATTGCCACAGCCAAGTGTCGCGGGCAGCAGTGTCGTGACGCCTCGGCTGTGCTCAGAGCACGACTCGTTGTGGGAAGCCTCAGCCCTTTTCTTCCCTCCTCATCCTCACCCCAGCAGGGTGGGTGAGCAGAACCGGAGCCAGGTCCGTGGGTTTTGTGCCTCTCCGGGGTCCTGCTGCCTCCATCCGGGCTCAGCATCCTCCAGGGAGGTCCAGCGCCGCCCTGTGCAGCTCGTGCAGTCAGGATGCTGTGTGCCCTCCCCCGCCCCAAGTATTTGCAGATAAGGCAACAAGCTCCAGGTGATGCAGAAAGTGCCCGGGGCAGCTGCAGGTGCTGCCGCCCACCCTCGTGCTGTCCAGGCAGCTGCGAAACTACAACAAATGGGGGATTTTCTGGGGTGCAGCCCTTCCCAAAGCCGGTTTTGGGGCGGCGATAGCTTTCCTGCTGGGGTGAAGGATGTGGGCAGCAGGGGGATGTGATGGGGCAGAGAGAGAAGGATGTGTGTGTGTTGGTTTGGGGATTTCAGGTCGGACAGCCTCGCCGGCAGGGAGACTCGCTGAGGGGAAGAAGCATCCGCTGCTCCTTTTTCTCGCAAGTGAGCCATTTTTGCTCCAGCATTTCTTTCCCAACCCTTTCACGGTGCCTTTGCCATGCCCTGAATTACCCCGGGGAAGGAGGGGGGGGGGGGGCGCTCCTCTGGTGTCCCCTGGCTGAAGCCACCCAACAGAGCTCACAGTCCTGGGCAGAAGGAGCGAGGAGGTGCCTGGTGCCAGCAGGAAGAGGCACCAGAGGTCACAGAAGTCCCCACAGTTAGCTCTGGCAGAGGCACAGGATGAGGGGTGGGACGTGGGGTGGGTCGTGGGGGGCACCGGGCGGGCGCCGGGCTGCAAAGCACCCCCCTGCGCTCCCCTTTTCCCTGCACGCCGCGGCGACGTCGCTTACGTGGGGACAAACCAGGGGAGGATTTTTGCAGCATCCAGCACCGTGACCCACGCCTGATCCTGCCGTGGGTCTGGAAGCGAGCGGTGCTCAGCAGAGCCCGTCCTGCCCCGGGTCTCCAGCCCCTCGCTGGAGGCAGCAGCGGGCGCCCCGGGGTGCTGAGGACGCTGCGGGGACCGGAGCGCCGCTCGCCAGCGACTTGGGAGGCGCGGAAATGTGGCACCGCAGCTTGGGCTGGATCCCTGCCCTTCCCCATCCGGAGAACAAAGCCAGCCGTGGTGTGGAGCTGAGTGTCAATGGCTGAAATATGTTTTCTCTGTGTGATATTTTTGGTTTTTTTTTTTCCTTTTGATCCCATCTCTGCTTCTCCTTCTGAAGCAAGCACAGAGCGTTGGACTTGGAGACTGCAGGGACAATGTCTTTCTTCAGACCAAGCCATCCCTGCAGAACATTTGGGCTTGGCAACGGAGTATTCTGGAAAAAAAAACCTTGCCAGCACAATCGTCCCCAGCAGCTCTGTGGCAGCCCCGTCCCGGCCGCTGGCTCTTGTCACAGCCAAGGAGCCCCTTTGTCACCACGTGGGGCTGTGCCAGCTGCATGTGGTGCTGGGGACAGGGACAGGGCGGCGGGACGAGGGGATGGCAGGGCTGGAGCTGCTGCTGTCTCTTGTCCAAGCTTTCATCGGCTGGCACTTCGCCCCTCATTAGCGATAGCGCTTGGCACCGGGGCTGGGAAAAAGCAGATTAAAGCCTAAAGGATGCAAACCACCGGTTTTAGACCAGTCCGGGTTTTCCACGCCATGTTTCTTTTTCCCCCTTTGGAAATTTGGCGTGGCTTGTTTCTTTGCTTTTTTCTTTTACTTTTTCATTTGAATTTCTACCTCGTCTTTCGAACGCTTCACCCACTCTTACCCCCCTTTGTTGCAAAGCACCCCTAAGCCCCGCGTGCACCTGCAGCGCGTTGTCCCACGCTGCACGGGGACCCCCCCCAAGGGTGTCCCACGCAGGCTCCCCCAGGGCTGCAGGGGAGCAGAAAGGGGCTCGGGGTTTGGGTTCCTGCAGCGCTGCCCCGGGGTTGCCCTGGCTGCGATCCCGGCTTTTACGCTGCCACTTAATCTCCAAACAATTTAGGCACGGGCTCAATGCAATAAGCAAAGAAGCAAGAAGTCACCGAGGGGGCCTGCCCTGCAGCAGCAGCGCGGGGACGTGCCAGGAGGCTGCTCCGGTCTGAAAATAACTTTTCCTTCGCTTGGAAGCAGCTGCAGCCAAAGCCAGTGCCGGGCCCAGGAGCCGTGCGTCGGAAAGCAGCAGCCAGAAACTCGAGGACAAACCCAGCCCCAGGTGGGCTGCTGCGGGCTGGGCTCGGCTGCTCCTTCCTTTCCTCCGGGGCATCCATCCCCGACCGGAGCTGCCCCACGGAGGGGCAATTCCCAGCTGCAAAGGAGATGTTCCAAGTGCACAACTGCCTTCCTGGTTAACGCGGCACAGCGAGGAGCCCTGTGCTCTGTCCATGGGGAGCATCACCTGCACGTCCCCCAGCTCCTTCTCTGCTTTGGGACCCAGCGTTGGTGTTTTCTTGCTGCAGCAGCACTTCCTGTTCCACTTGCCACCAAGTTAATCCATCCCGAAAGCACCCCGTGCTGCACAGGGTGATGCTGGGCGCTTTCTTCTTACCCAGCCGTAATTTGGGACAAAACCTGGAAAAGAGGCTGGGGGAAAAGGCTGCATTTTGTGCCCAGGAGGTGCGGTGGGGAGGATGCAGCCGGGGAGCCCCCCAGCTGGGCGGCATCGCCCGCAGCTGCGCCCACCCCAGCACCTGAAGGTGCTCAGCCACTGCCCACCCCACTGCTGCCCTGGGGCTTGTCTGCAGCCATTTCCCCTCCTGCTCCTCTCTGAATGAAGCAACAACCACGACTCTGCCTGGCTGGTAAGTCCTTTAAGTCCTTTCCATCCTTTTTTTTTTTTTTTTTTAAGAGATTTAAAGCCTATGTGAAGGAAAGCTCTCCGCTAGCAGCGGTGCACTTGTAGTACAGCCAGGGAATTCAAGTGCTGGTGCATTATTTAGGGAGAGTGCTCTGCTATAAATCTCCTTGTATAGGCACTGCGCAGGGAAGACAAAGCCGTGGGGCTTTGCGCACAGGGCGTCGCTTCTTGTGCCAAGTGGTGGCGTGGTGCTTTTTGGTGAGAGACCCCGCTGGTTAATCACGGGGGTCCCTTTTTAGGTTTGGGGTGGCCTGATGAGGCTCGGTGGCCCCCACAGGCCTTCTGTAGGATCAGCTGGTCCCAGGTGGGAAGGGCTGAGCTGAGCTCCGAGGCCCAACATACCAGCACCAGCCCATACCTGCGCCGGCCGCTGTCTGTCCCCTGGCACTCGAGTGCGGTGGAGCTGGAGCCCGAATCTCCGGGGCTTCGGTTCGGAGCCCATCAGTGCTTGGGGCTTGTTTTCCCCAGCCTTTGGATCCCAAATACAAAATTTCCAGAATTCTGTGACCTAGAAAGGCTCCTTTGCGCTTTCCTTTCCCCCCTGGGAGTGTCCTGCAGGAGAAAAGTCTGGTAGCACCAAACGCCACGACCACCCGAGGTGTCCCTGTCCCGAGGGTGCTGGAGCTGCACCCACGCTTTGGGGACATCAGGGTTGGGGTCCCCAAATGTCACTTGGCCATAACCTGGTGGGGAGCCGCATGAGGAGCTCTGGGCACGGTTGGCCAAAAAGACAGAGGTTTCCCTGCTCTGTGGGTTTTGGAGGAGAGGTGGTGCTGGTGATGGAGCAGCAACATCAGGGCTGCGGGTTTTGGGAAGCCCGGTGTGGAGCCACTGGGCAGTACTGGTGTGCACTGGAGTGAGGCCTCCTGGAGCTGCTGGGGCTTCCCTGGGGCTGGCTTGGTCCTGGGCGCTCTGCAGAGCAATGGGGATGCTCTGCTCCCCCAAATCTTGAGGGCGATGGAGAGAGGAGGGCCAGGGCATGACGAGGGCTTACCCCCCGTGCCTCAGTTTCCCCAGCTATGGAGGGCGAGGCTCAGGGCTCAGCCCCACCAGCTCCTGCAGATGCAGCTCCTCCATTTTGAGCCTTTAGAAGCTCAGCAGGGCACAAAGGGCAGGTTTCCAGCCCTATCCCCCTTGCAGCGATGTGGGTATTGGGGTGCGAGCCTGCCCCAGTGCCCTCCTCCTGGGCAGGGGAAGGGGCTGTGGGTCCTAAACAGGACCTAAATCCCTCCTGGCTTCCTCATAAGCGACAGCAGCGACCCTGCAGAGCAGAGCAGGGCCCGGGCACGCTGGCTCTGTCCCCAGGCCCTGAGAATGACCCCGGCACCGTGCCCTGACCCACGGGAAAGTATCGGCCGCCACGGCCCCCGAAACCGAAGGCACGGCCTAAAAATATCCCAGGCTGGGGTGCGAGTGGGAACTTTCTGCTCCCAGCGGGACCGGGGCTGGGAATGGGGGAGCGGCGCTTTTGGCTCCTCCCGATGGATGGGAGCCCCGAGACGGGGCTGTTCTCCTTGGTGCGGGGCCCCTGGGGGGCTCTGTCGTTGGGACGGGTTTGTTTTTCCCTTTTTATTTGCATCTCTTCAGATTTCCATGGTGTTTGTTTGCCTGTTGTTTTCCCCCTTGCTTGCAGCCAGGCAACAACACACCACCGGGCTTGGCAGCCTTCGTGGGAGGGAAACTGAGGCAGGGGCTAAAGGGAAGCAGAGCTCTGTCTTCAGGCCGAGTTTGAAGTTCCCCAGCTGGATGCAGTTCCAGGTTTGGCTAGTATTGCCCCAAACTCCTGTTTCTGAGCCCAGTTCATCTCCTAGCTGACACGGGGACTGGGGCGATGAGGGTGGGCTGGGTGCCGAATGCCCCCCGGCACCGCGCCGGCTTCTGGCTGCATCGTGCTGGGGAATTTGCTGCAGTCCTCTGCATCCCCCGCTCCCGTGACGGGGTTAGTTAAGGAGCATTTCGGCGTGCTGCCGTACACCGTGACCCTAATGGGGTTGGACAAAGCGAGGAGCCTGCGGCTGCAGCTGCGGGTGAACCAATGCGTCTCGGCTCTGCCTCACTCCGTAAATCGAGGCACCCATCGCGGAGGAGCCAGCTCCAGCAGTGGCCGTTACCCAACTCTTTGTGGCTGGCTTCTACAGCTCCTTTTATTTATTTATTTATTTATTTATTTATTTATTTATTTATTTAATTCTGCCTCCAGCTCACTGCGATTTAAAACTTGGAGTGGCTTGAAAGCATCCTGGCCCTGCGGCCAAGCGCGCGCTGTTGGCGTGGCGGATTTGGGTGAGAGCGGTTTGACTTCGTGGCCACGTTGTTGACACGAGTGTGAGTGACAGGGTTATGCAAACCTTTCCTGCCTGTTGAGGAAACCGAGGCACGGGGATGCAACTTTATGCCTGGTTAGGAGCCAGCAAAAGCAACCCCAGGCTCTGCAGGGAGCGCTTGGTGCTCGATCCCGCAGGTCCCAGCCCCATCCTGCCTGCAGCAATGGGACCAGCAATGGTCTCTTTGGGCTAGCAGCCAAGGTGCCCCATGAGCATTCTTGTCGGTACATTTCTTGCTCCTAGCAAAAGCTGCTGAAGCTAGAAAAATGCGACAGGTCCCCCAAAAAAGCAGCGTTAGCCGCTATCCCTGCTCCAGTTCCATCACATTCACTCTGGGTTCAGCAGCGGTTGCTTAGCAGAAGCTGTCACCTGCGCTCACCCCGGGCTCCACCGGTGGTTTTGATATTAAACGGTGATGCTTTAGTGAAAACAGTGATCCTTAACGAGAACAGGCTCCGTTACAACCATTGTACCCCAGCACGTGCCTGGCTGGGAGCTGCTCCAGCCGCCGGGAGCAGCCGCGGTGGGCACGGAGCACGGGAGAGCTCTAGCGGCTGCGGCGCACAGCAGCGGGACGGGAGGCAAGGGGCTGGAAAAGCAAATTGCCCCAGCTCTGGGCTGGGAACAGAGAGCTGGACAAGGGGAGGAGGAAGAAGAAGGCTTCAGAGGCAGGGAGACGGTTTTGTTTGAAAATTTATTGAAAAATGCAATACAAGAAGCAATACTGAACACTTACGTCTGTCTAAATGCTACGGCAACTTTCCCTTTGATTTACTATGAAAGTCCAAAATAACAGCTCCCATCGCTATCCAATCTATAAAGGTTTGCCCATTTTAAAAGTTCCTATTTTTATAAAGAAGAATGTAAACAGCTAGCCTAGACAATTCACAATTGCCTTAAAAAAACTTTACAAAGCTCCTTCATATTCTTAACTAAATCTTTTTTTTTTTTTTTTTTTTTTTTTTTTTTTTTTACAAGGTTAATCTCTAAGGTCGGGGCACTACCACCTCTTAAGGTAATTGTACACTTAGGAAATCAGCAAACCACAGTTTCTTAAAACCAGAAATCAGTCAGTCCTGTGATAACACCACTGTGTTGTTCAGAGCTTGCTGTGTGGCAGCCGGCGCTGCCCTTCCAGTTTAATGGATGCGACCAGGTCACGAGCTCCTCGCCTTCCTTTCTATAAAAACATTCATTCATATATAAATAGCTTCCATATAATGTATATTATACAATCAAGACAGTCTCCGGGTGAATTTGTAGAGTGGGAAGAGCTGGGAACGTTCATAAAAATAGACCTTACTGGGTTGTTTTGTCCCTGGGACTAACACAGCACGCCAGGAGCCAAGTTCTTAAAAGCGTGGTGTAGGAGGAAGGGGTGCGGGTGGCCCCGCTGCGCCTGGGGGCAGCCTGCTCCGGGGGGCTGGAGCCGCTGGGAGCTTTTCTCTTCTGCCCAGGCTGTGACTGCTCTGTCCAGCTGGGCTGGGGTATCCAGGGGAGAGGGTCCACCCTGCCGCGGGGTCAGTTTGGGGGAAAACGTCAGGGAAATGTCAGCTGATGCCCAACAAGTGCGGCTGAAGGCGGCTCCAAGCGACTGTGCTCACCCCAGGGAGGACCCCGGGGTTAACTTGTTTGGTACAGGCGAGGAAAGCAGGAACTTAAAAGGGGGGAGTGTGAGAGTGAGCAACGTGGAAACAGCCACTCAAAATCCAAGAAAAAAATAATAGAAGAAAGAAAAGGATTATTATTATTCGCAGCCATGGTAAGCACACATTCCTGCAGCCCTTCGGGTAAGGAGCTGCCGCTGGTGCCGGCAGGTTTTGCAGCCTAGAAAGCTCCCACTCAAAGTGCTTTGTTCTGGTCAGGGCTCAGGACCCCCAGCTGAACACCAAGGGCCAAGCATCAGCCGTGCACCACGTCCCCCTAAATGCCTGTGCCTGCCAAGTGCCTTTAAGTGCTACGGACAAACTTAATTCACACCCCTGGCTTTGTCTGGTAGAGCTCAGAAATCCTTTTAACGGCTGCTCTGCCCTGTACTGCCCATTTACCCATCAGTGAGCGGCTACGGGGTGAGAAGGAAGGAGCGAGTGGCAAAAAAAAAAATAATAAAATAAAGTAAAATCCTAGAAAAGGGGCATCAGCAGACAGCTGCCCAGCGCGACGGGTGTTTAAGGCAAGTGTTACCCCACTAAGTCCAGGACAGAAAGCAGAGACACTGACCTAGTAAAGGGTATGGGGTTGCAGAAAGGGAAGGAGAGGGCTGTGCCGGCATGAAGAGGAAGACGTGATCTCCGCATTACAGCTGCGGAGCACTGGGCTCCCTAATTCCTGCCCGGTGCCCAGCAGGGCACTCGCAGCGAGGGGAAGGTGCCTGCACGCGGAGGCAGAGCAGCGCAGGAGGGGACCGAGTTCCCCCCGAGCAGCCACCAGGATGGGAAAGCATAGAAAGCAAAAATCCAGCAGCTCCAGTGTTTTCAGCGTGGGCTCCGGTCAATACTGACAGCTTAATTAAAATTGCACCTGAACCTGAGAAGCTACACTCAGCCACAGTGTAGTTCGAAGGCTGTTTTTTTTGGCTAAACAGCAAGTCCTTGCAGCCTGAGCTAAATCCAGTGACTTCTGAAAGAAATTATTCCAAGTTAAAATAGCAGAGAGCTTTTTTTATTGCCATTTTCTTCCCGTCCTCGACTGAGGAGCAGCAGCAAAGCACTCCACGCCCTCAGCTACCAATGTGCCACACTACATAAAAAAATAAAATAATCACAACCTCAAAGCCTTACTAAAGTGTTCACACGTGTCTGGGCAGACTTTACAATTTTTTTTTTTCTTTTCCTTTTTAAGTGCTGGAAGGAGAAACCAGGGCATGCCCACGAAGCTCAGGAAGCAGCAGCGAGCGCTCAGCCCTGGCGCGGCGGAGGGAAGCGCACCCAGCCCGAGGGGCAGGCGGGGAGAAGCGGTGAGTTTTGGGGTCGTCGCCGCCTGGCTGGTGACAGCCCCTGCAGGACACTCCAGCAGTGACTGCAGGAAGAGGCCATAAGGTGAATTTGTGTGGTTCAGATGGCTGGAGTGTCAACAAACAAGCACTGTGCACTTTTTTTTTTTTCCTTTGTTTTTTTAAAAAAAGAAGACGTTTTATATGTGGTCTGTAAGCTAAGCCCAAAGACGCAGATGCCAGCCCTGGTATTTCATTCCAGCAAGGCAGTCACAAATCCAAACGAAGTACAGACCCTTAAATCAGGAGGGGGTGGCAGCGCTTCCCACGTGTGCTGGATTGGCTTTATCACAACCAGCAACACCCGACACCTCCCGATTGCTCGTTCAGCCTCTCCACATACAGCTTGCAGGCCTAGGGAAGGATTGTCTGAAGGAATTTAAATTAAATGATAGTAGGATATAACACCTTGCCCTGATACATGGGTAATGTGTTTAGCTTTAAATAAGCACTGGCAAGGGGGAAAAAAAACACCCAACCCATGACTTACAAAAAAAAAAACAAAACACATTTAAAAATCAACAAAATTAACACCAACAAGTGAAAAACTATGACACTGAAAAAAATCAGTTACTGTGAATGCTGCATAAGCCTACCTTAATAGCATTCAGAGTCCAAACACCTTAAACACACACTTCTAAGGGCTTTTTAATTTAATGGCATCTAGAAAACACAAACAGGCAGAGATGCACAGGAGGAAGGTGAGGTGCCTATCACAGTCCCCTTAAAGCTCTAGAATTCACAGTATAAGATACTCGAAGCAACTTCCAGTATTCCTTAAATCTAGCCAACTATTAATTTGTGTGCATATGCTACACCACACAACCCTACTGCGTTCAAACATCGGGGTCTGAAACCCAAAGGTAAGGAAACTCAAAGTGAAGGTAGAAGCTCTGGGTGCCCCCGTAATCCCGGCTGGAGTCTCAAACTCCCTAGAGCTAAAAATCAAGAGGCAAGTGGAAACGCTGCACAAACTCAAGGCCGACCTTTTAAACTGACTCTTCTGGCAGAAGGACCCATTGCTTTATGAACACGAGCACAGATTCTGCGCTCGGGCTACGCGTTGGTGTGGCTTATCTCCATTATACCTGAACAAGGCTGGGGGAGTAAGACTTAAAAAACAAGAAGAACACAAAACCAACCCTTTGAGCCCTGCGGTTTGTGTTCGGGCCTGTATCTGAAGAGGCTATGCGTGAGAGGGAATGCAAAATTGAAAACCTGTAAAAAATATTCAGTACAGTTAGAAATATGGCATACTGTTTGTCACTATATATATATATATATATAAAAGAACTATATCCAAGAGGATCCGGTGGATTCTGGAAAATCACAAGTAAAATGTCAAAGCGCAACTCCTAATAAATGATACGAATGTTCAGTCTCTGAGTGTAAAGTCTTGTAAATCCGAGGTCTTTGTGCTCCAGGTAGTTTTTCTGTAGTTTTGCTGGGTTTCTTTTTCCTGGTGTTGTCTGGAAGGAACGCTTCCTAGAAAGAGAAACAGGGTGAGGTACAGCTTCTAACAACCAACTCTCTATGAAAGAGCAGAACACGCCTCCCTGCAGTTATCAGAGAGCTGAGAACAGAAGATGGGCCAGTGGCACAGAGGCCAGGCTCAGCGCCTTTCCCCGAAGGGCCAACGTTGAGAGCTGCAGCTGCAGGAGCCCTTAGAAAACCCCTGTCATTTTTGTTAGAGTTTGTAGAGAGTTAAAAGGCAAAACCAGAGTGCCTGTTAAATAATGTGCTCTTCCCTCTCAACTAACTTGTTCCCGTTCCACCTCCCAAGCCTGCAAGCACCAGCTTTGTCTGCACGGGGGCACCAACACCACCAGCACACAGATGGAGCTGGAGTCCCCAAACTCTTTCCCCAAACCACCAAACTGCAAAGCGACCTTCAAAACACGTCAGGAGCAGCAGGATGGGGTGGCCCCACTGCCCGGGGCTGACACAGGCAGGGGTCTCTGTGAAAGTCAGGATGCTCCTGAGGGATTGGAGGTGGCCGGTGAGATCCAGCAGCCCCATCACACACGTAGCTTCTTTTAGACCTTTTTTTTTGGCTGACTTCCACCACAGGATTAGTCTGCATTTGTGACTGCTACTTCAGCCTTAAATGATTTAGTAGGAACAGTCTGAGCAGGAGTCATCACTGAACAATAATAATTTTAGGTAAATTTTGACCACATTGAGCCAAACATCACTTGCACGGAGCTCCAGCTACCTGCCCCGAGGAGAAAACAGCACCTGCCCTTTCTTTGTGTGTCGTCCCCTACTTACACAGCCTTGCTACTCCTCTGCAATCTCGGTCTCCTGGTGCACGACCACTTTGGTCACCGACATGTCCGGGTGCTGCTCCTTCGCTGCTTTTATGGCTTGCGCTAGCACCTGCAAGAGACCACATGTCAGAGAGGTGCCAGAGCCTGCACGCCAGCAAGGGTGCTCAAGCTCACGACACACCAGAGGTAGAAAAGGAAAAGCGAAACCACTTTGGCCGCACAGTTTGGAAGGAAACGTGGCTTTCTGCTTAAGCAGGCTGCAAATGCTTAATTCCTCCTAGGTGTAAAGGCACGGCAGGAATAAATGCTGCGCATTGCGCCGAGCTGAGAATTAACAGGTCCTGAAGACTCCTGGTCCCAGTGGGAACACAAGGCGAGGAGGAAACTCCTCCAATAGTTGGGTAATTTTGGATCCACGCACATCGATGCTACGGGAATTAAAGCCTGGCCATGAACTTCAGGCAGAGGAAGCGTGCCATCGGGCTGTGCTGGGGAGTCCTGGCACGCAGTGGGCACTGTGCCACCACAGCACGAGCTGGGTCCTGCGGAGAGGACAACTTGCAGTGGCACTGGGTTATTTGTGAAAGGCAGGATGGTTTTCTAAGAATACATCACATCTCTCAGCTGCCCCATCTTAGAAGATGGATGGGAGCAATTAAGCCAACTGTTTATTCTCCCAGCAAGTGTAACTAGCACATTGAGGATGTTCTCAGACATCTTCTGTCAGAATTAATTAACTAGTTCTTGTCGTACAAATATTTTCCAGGCCCGCAATACTTGTGACTAAAATTAAATTCGAAGTATGATTCTCCGATGACAAAATCATCACTTCCAACACATGCTAGAGGCCAGTGGGGCTGACTCATCACAAAGGCTTTCATATAAAGCCTACGAGACTTAATGCAGGCATCTCCTACCCAGTGCTAAACACGGGTGGTGCTGAGAGCTATGCAGTGACGTCTGGCACTACGCTGCAGCAATCCTGCTTCAAAGTTATTAGAAAATGTAGGCAGATAATCTAGATGTCAAGGAAAACCTTTATTTCACATTCTTGCAGGTATTTTTAAATTGCATTTTTCCAAAACAACTCTTGTATTAAAAAATTGTGCCAATACCAGCTTCGGAGCAGAATTAACCTTTGCTGGTCCAGCTATGAAACTGCATGCTGTCAAAAATATGACTGAAATCAGTTTTGAAGCTTTATTTCTACTCCAGAAAAATTTCCCTAGATTGTTTTCTGACAAAGTTATCTTCAGAAAGGCAGTCTGGCTGAAACTCTGAAAAGCTGAAACTCTGAAAAGCTCTTTTGGGCTGCGTCCAAACTCCTACCTGGTCGTGGTCTACATCTGCATCTCCTGTGATGACAATCCTCTTTTCAATCCGCGTCTCTGAAATGCCACCTTTTACAGTCTAGTACAGAAGGAATACTACTGTTAGTCGAGAAGTGAACAGGAATACAAGGGCGCTGGGGCTGCCTGTCTAAAGATGGTATCCAAAAATAGAATTACCAAATACTGCTGGCATACCGGAGTATCAGCATCAGAGAGGAAAACTGCCACTGCTCATAAAGAAAAGCTGTCAGGTATTCAATGATCTTCTCTTGTAACTGAGCCGGTGAGGAGCTTTGACTCAGTACATTTCTCTCCTGCTGTCCTGCAGGATGGCTAGAGCCATGTCCAGACCTGACTCCACGTAATACATCATCTCCAGTCTTAATGCAACACAGGCAGTTCTGGGACCCTTGGGCTTTGTTTAGATCTTAATCCCTTTTTTATTTTTTTAAAGGAACTGGAGCTTAAACTTTTTTTTTTTCTTCCTATTACTCAACCCTGCGCTCCATCATGTTGTTGTTTTACTTTATTGTTTTATTTTTGTCGTCGCTGTTGTATCACGTTCCCTGGCTGTTACCTTAGTGATCTGCGTGGTGGTGGTGCTGCTGGTGGTTTCCGAAGTGATGGTTTGAGCAGTGAGCAGGATGCCAGGGTCTAAATCTCCATTGCCACCATCCGTCTGTGGGAGACAAAAGAAGAGGCCGTCAGCCTCCACAGGCAGCGTGGACAGAAACGAGGCTTCATGTCAACAGAGCAGGGTGCAACCTGAGGATAAAAACTCATCTCAAAAGCGGCCTATGGGATTTATGAGATGAAGGGACCTGGTCTGCAGCTGGCTGCACTGCTCTCAGCTGCACAGGACCCCTCTTGGGTCTCCGGAGTCTCAGCCTCTTGGACCCACCAGCGGTGGTGCAGGAGGAGCTTCTTTCCACTGAGCTGTACTTCCAAGCAACATTTGATTTGGAAGGAAGGTTTTTTTTCCCCACCCTTTCTCCTTCCTGCCACCACCTTGTACATCACTTCAAGCTCTGCAGAAGCACTGAGTCCAGCTACTGCTGAACTACAAACGATTGGTTTTGGAGCTGGTTACTTGGTTACTTGGTTCCCAGTTTGCACAACTCGACCTCTCAAGGTCTGCCTAAAAATCCCCAAAGTCCTCTTTGCTAATCTGCCCCGGCTCTGCTGTCCGTGTCTCCCGAGAAGGGAAGGAACAACGTCCACGAGGAGCCGGTACCTGGAGTTACCACAAGGTGGGACCATGCTCCACAGGCCAGGAGAAAGCGAATGGCACACCACAACCCACGCCGACTTCTCCAAGCCCTGGAAACTCCCTTTCAGTTGTCTTTCCCTGGAGTAACAGCAGCAACCAGAGCAATGCTCCTCTACCCCTCTGTTCACCTACTGAGAAATCGGGCAATGTCTTTTTTCTTTTAAACCATTAAGAGCACAATTTTGGAGATGCTTCTCTAGGCACCCAGCAAGAGCTAGACCCTTCCACAGGGCCAGCTGCTAAGTCCAATGCACACCATCAGCAGCAGAAATGTTGGTGCCCAGCCTTGTTCTATTACTCAGCACCCTGAGAGTATTTTGCCCTCCTCAGGAATCCCAAATTATACAAAAGTGGGCCATGGGGTATCCAAAGCTGAACCTAATCACCATGCCCTACAGTCCCTGCACGCCAGCACCATGGGCTGCTTCTAACAACCACAGTTCAGACAAAACCAAGCTAACAAAGAATCCAAATTCTCAATACACAAATAAAATCCATTTTATACTGATGATTAAAATTAACCTTAGCAGTGAAACCATACCTGCGTATGCTGCTATTGCTCCGCTAGCATTTCCAGTTTCCAGTCGCTGCAGAGATACCCACTCCAATTATCACTTTCTACGGTAATTTTGTTTTTCAACACCTGCTTCAGTGTTGAAGCCTCAGGGACAATCTTCAAACATTTTCAAAATCATTTATAAACAAAGTTCTGAACAGGCATACACAGCAAGGAGAGCTGGGGTAAACAAGCCAAACCATCTCTTACAGAAAAAAGGCCAACTCAGGCCAGCTCTGTAGAGCCTAATCCACATCCCAAAGCGACCAGTGGCTGAAGATAAATTCTGTTTGCAAACACACACCTCGAAAAAGTAATGACAGCTCTTGAAAAAGTAATTACGCCTCTTGAAAAAGTAACTACTCTCCAGGGATAGTACAAACACCACCACTCTAAAAATATCAGAGGCACCTGGAAATGTTGTCTACAGGATTCGTTCACCTCTGTGCTGCGCCTCGGATGTTCAGAGAAAGGCAGGTGGTAACAGACGGGGCTGCTGTCTCACCCAAAGGGTTCGGATACGTTTGGATGAGTTTAATTAAGCCCCTGGAAAATTAATCCAAACACACCTTACCTGTGCAGCTTCGTAGGTGATGGTCTTAGTCTCCGTGTGAACGATGGGGACTTCTTTTGTTGGAATTTCGCTTTTGACAGCATTGGACACGTCGGAGATGGTGACTGTCTGTGTCTTCACTAGAGGCGGCTGTGGAACAGGTTGAAAAACAGCTCAGTGAACACCCGGGTAGCGTTTCCACTTAACTGTGTGGCTGGCAAGTGTTCTGACACTGATCTGATAAAAGCACTGCGGGAACCCAGGTCAGCCCGGAGTCTTTATTTTTTAAGCCTCTGGTACGACACACTTCCAGAAGTCAAAGATCACGTGTGAGGATTAAACAGACAGAAATCCTCTGGACCCTCCCAAATGCCGTGGCCTCAAGGCAGCCCAGCAAAGGCATTAAGGCTTTAAGCCGTGTGTCACGATACCACGAGGAAACTGTCTCCACTGATGATTAACTTTCTAATTACTAGAAGCCCATTGCCAGCTGCCAGTAAGCGATGACCCTCGTTTCCTGATGTGTCAAGATTATCACAAACCCTGGACAAATGAAGACTTGCTCACAGCTGAGAAGCTTTATCCTGGCCACAAGTGAAACCCTTATTAAAAATCCTCATCGCATCCTAGGTCTTTAACTTTTATTAAATCAATGTCAGACAAAACAGAAACGTGACATCTCGGAAGAGAAACGGGGGGGAGGGGAGAGGAATCAGTTGTTCCACCACCTGATAATCATCCGAAGGAAGACAGAGTTAGTTCAGACCCACGGTGCTTCCCCGGATCACTCCACTTCTGCTCACCGTCCCAAACCTGACAGATGCCACCGTGATTGTTAGCGGGGTGAACGGACACGTCTATTGAACGTAAGCGATTAACCGTCAGGAACACTGAAGCAGGCAAAAATATCTCCCACGGTGGGGAGCAGAAAGGGACGTCAAAGCCCACGGTTGCGATGTAAAAGCACGCTTGACAGCGCTTCCAATTTGCTCTGCTGCACTATGGCTCAGCCTTGCAGTACAGCAGGAGACAGCAAAATCCTTAAGGAGCTAAAATTACACGCCCCTGGAGCCTAAATGATTCCCTTTTGGGGGATGTGCCAGGACACTTTCATCAAAGAAAGGCAAACGGCATTGCGCCGAGGCAAGCCTTGTACTTAATGCAAAAATAAATTGAGAGGGGCTCGTGTGTACTGACTGCAGGAGGTTAACCGGGTAATTAGCTCCAAGAAAGAGTCCAAGTAAGCGAAACTCCTCTTTGTGGGTGCGTGGCATCTGCTTGCTGCAGTGTTTGGGGTCCCAGCCCAAAGCCAGACAGGGAGGTTTGGGAGCGAGCTCACTACCTGGAAGCAGCGAATGACCGCCGGCAGCCCGTTATTAACGCTCGAGTCGGGCCGCTCGCCACTTAGCTTTCTAAGCAGCTCTCCCGCAAAATTGTCTTCGCCATCCTCTGCCACCTCCTCTCTTCCCCAGGGCTGCGGCGGAGGGGCAGCAGGGACTGCTGCGGGCTCCAGCTCAGGCAGCTCTGAGTCAGCCGCCTGCTTTTCCACGGCTGCACAAAGCCCCTCAGCGCAGCTCGGGTCCTCCTGGCCCTCGGGGAGGATGGGGGAAGCCTCCTCCTCCTCCTCCTCCTCCTCCTCCTCCTCCTCCTCCTCGCTGCTTACGGAGGAAGCGCCAAAGTCACGGCTCGGAGAAGGCTCTGAGGCGGGTGGCATTTGGGTCTCACTAAAAGCTACCGACTGCTTTGGGCCCTCCCATTCAAAGCCAGTGTTAACACTTTTCCTCTCTGGCACTGCAGCCACATCCTCTCTGGAGAGAAAGTCACTCATATTCTAAAAAGAAACGAATACACAAAAAGGCCAGAGAGAGAGAAAGAGAAAGAAAGCGTTAGGGAGAACAGAAGGTCATGAAGCATCAAGACAAAACATCGGTCTCTTATAATACATCACATCTCCAGTAATGCATGCAACAGCAGCGGATCTTGAACGTTTCAGAGCTTGACAGCCTTTGTGATACACGATGTATCCGGTGGATTTACTGCCACAGCCCTCCTGGTGGATTAGTAACCCGTGGTCTGAAGGTTTAAGGAATTAACATTAAAACAACGCTCTGCACCTAAACGAAGAACCACCACTTCAACTTTTTGTCTGGTTTGGAAACAGGAATAATTTCAGTGTAGCAAGCGGGGGCCTCTGTGCACATCCAAAATTCACACGTGCAACAAAACCCACCAGCTACACTGAAACCATACACCAATGCTGCTTTCTCCTCTTTGAAATATTTCATGTTGTGTTTTTAATTTGCACACGGAGATTAAGAGAATAAACCCAGAATTATTGTGCAGGACCAATCTGCAGAGCCCGTGCTTTGCTGTCTTCCTGTCACCTGGGAACACACCGCCGAGCACCCTGTTTGCTGCTGCAGTCTCTAGAATAACACAGCCATGCCTGCAAAAAGTCATAACGGCATCGGTAAAATTATTGTAAGAATTGGTATTGAAATCAACTGATTCAGTTACCAAGAGGGTCCTGAGCCGGTGATGCAGCCTGGTCAGATGAAAGAAACGGTACTGCTTCTTCCAGACAAGCCAGCTCCACTGACCTGCACAGCTTAGCACAAAACTTTTCAGCTGAAGAATCAAGAAATGGGGCTTTTAAACGGGAAAGCCAGACGTTGACACTGATGTGTGCTGACCCCATCACCACCAAGCATGCAGTTCATAGCTGCACTTAACCATTTCTTTGGGGCTACTGAAATATTTGTGACATACTTTATCGCAAAGCAGCTGGTGCAGGGAAACCTTTGCAGTAGCTAAACCTCCCGAAGGTACAACACAATTGGCATTTGCGATGGTGCACGGTCGAGAAGATAGGTAATAAAGCAACCCAGCCTTCTGAGAAGCAAGCAAGCATGTCTATAGCACCTGAGATATTTTAGAAGAGTGCCAAACCTGAGGGTTTAGCTAAGGCTGGTGCTATGCTGCCTTCCATTCAGCTCCTTAGCAAGTTCTCAACTAGGTCTTCGCACATCTCTGGGAGCCCTCTAGCCAGAAGGGAAGCAACAGTGACAAAAGAGAAGGGTTAAAACATGAACAAGACAGAAAGCTTTAGCAAAAATCAGCTGTTTGCCCAAGTGATGAGTACTTAATACACACTAATTCTCAGAGAGAAGCAGCATTTTTGGCACAAGCTGTGAATGACGGCTACAAACCCCTAGAACTTGTGTTTCTCTCCTTATTGACATGGAAAGCTGCCTTTAAGGAAGGGCATAATAGGCAGTCATCGACACGTACCGTTTTAGACTTATCCAAACTGCTGCCTCATCCAGCATCAGGCAACAAGGAGGAAAAAACAACAGAGGGACGCCACTTAAATCAATGCTAATTACTGCTTCTTATCAATAATTGACAGCCTCGTGGATGATTTCTGGTAACTTCGTATAAAAACAGCCACATATATCTGTACGTCAAAAAACGGTGATTGAATTTTCATTAAAGTATGGCAGGTCTGTCGTTGTCAACTTTTATCCGAATTCTGTGGTGGTATTAAGATGAACAAAAATTGTTGCATCACTTTCTGTTACAAAAATTCTCTGGGCAACCAAAAAACTGTAACGTGCACTTAAAATACAAGATCTGAAGCCTGTGGGTTATTTGGTACAATGCATCTTCTGTGCACCAGAAGCTTTCACCCTGACTGTCCTCATCTAATGACACAGTTCATTAGTATTTTAGGAATTGTAATTGCTTTATGTAAGAACAGATGCTTTTTTTAGTATCATTTCAAGAAAGGACTCTTCCAACATTCCTCCCAGGAACTTTTCAGTGCCCAGCTTCTGTATGTTATGTTTTGTTATGTCATGTTCTTTAACGTTCCTTATGTCAGGTTCTTCATTTTATTGCAGATTACCTGCAAGATTTCCGTCCTTTAGGATTTCCAGCCTCTTTGGCTTCTGTTAAGTTCCTGGGTTATTGCTTAGGAAAATGCATTTAATAGGAGTGAAGTTACAGTAATTAGCACTGTGACGATCAGATCAGACTACACACATATGGAAGTGCTATTTCTGAATGAAAACCACTTCCATATGTTCTCCGCCATAAGGTACACACAGATCGTACCCTCATTTTGCCCGATACGAGATACTATACTGCAATGTTTCCCAGAACAGAGAACGAACTGAGGTTATCAACTTCAAATGCCCATGTCTTAACCTTGCTTTAAAACCTGGATTTATGTGCTGTCAGTGTCTCTGACAATGTGTCTGATGTCTCCGAATTCTGTATGTCACAGCTTGCAAAGTAAGCAGGGCATCCTGAGAAGATGTAATGTATCTTCTGCAGTTTAATGGCAAACAAATGCCTCAGAAGCAAGATTTCCTTACATACCAGCTAGGGCACTACTTCGGGCAAGAGGAAGAACGAAATCCACAGTTAAAGCAGATGAAGCAGCTACAAAACCCCAGGTCTGTTGAAGAGACAAACATTTGCATACAATAAAACCAACCTCCCAACTCCCTTTCATACACAGAAAATAATTTGCATTTGAGAAGCATCTTGCATAGTAAAAGCACGGAAGAGCAGAAAAGCTTGAATGAAGCCTATGGTGTGGATATACTGGTCTTCGACAGAGCACAGTGCAGCAATAAACATGCAAACTATAAAGACAGAAGGAAATCCTGATAAGATCAACTGACCAGAAGCACTTTTTTTCTTGCCTTCCTATGCCACCATTAAGAAGACAAACTAATTAAAGGCTATTTCTTTCTGCATATAATTATCTATTAATACACACTTTTTCTCCGCCCCCTTTTTTTTCTTTAAATACAACTATGTTTGTACTTACATTTCAAAATGCAGTTTACACGTAGGCTAAAAAAGATCATTGCACACCAAAACCAAACCACCAACCCAGCTCTCCAGGAATTTCATCATCTGTTATGAATTCTGATCTTATCAAGATTTTTTTAAATTTGCAAATGTAAAAGCATTCCTACTTTCAGGGCTCAGATTTGCAGAGTTCCAAGTTCTCCTTGAGACCCATGAAACCTGAGAGTGCCTGGGCTGCAAACTACTCATTTCCAGAGAAACAAAACCAAACCAGGTCCACCTAAATCAAACAAGAAGCAGGCTACTTGCGTAAGCCATACACAGTGTAAAGAAAATACAGGACAGGATGCAGCGCCCCAGAAGACAAAAAAATAAACCAAACACAAATGCAACTAAAACTTGACCCTGCTAAATACAAATCTTGGTGCACCCGATGTTGGCAAATACTGAGGATCCAGCTTATTTAAAAGTTGCAGTATAAAAAGTGACACACGGTAACTGAGACTGGGGATAAATTAATAACAGGCTTTGATACCAGATACTGAAAGGATTATTTTCGAGGTGTTTTTGCATAAAGTTATGGTTGCCTGTATATTTATTTATTTATTTATTTTTTATTTCTATTTTTTTTTTAGAGAACCTGCTATTTTGGATGGGGATATAACCACATGAACCAGCTGCCCTGACCACGCTCCTCGCACTGCCAGGGCCAATCGCCATTTCCTTGCTCTGCATCTTTCCCCTTCCAGAAGAACTCCTGCAGGACTGTTGCTGCAGCCCGTGCTAGCATGCTGCTCCGCTGCCCCTCGCCCTGTAACACTTCTATTATCCTCAGCCCCAAAGAGATTCCTATCTCGCAAGAAACTGAAGGATTGCCAAAGTGATGTCAACCTGTCAATTACCAAAGACATGTAATAAAAGTTATGAAAAAGATTGAATGCCAATGTGTGCTAACTCCATACAACAACCACATTTAATGCTATAAATCCTACTTTGTATTTCCCATTGCCTTCTTCTTCAGCAGGGCATTGCCACAGCTAGCGCTGCTGCATGTTATTAGGTTATCCCCAAACAAGTATGCACATACGCTAACAGGCTCAGGGTGATGTCTACAGATGCACAAGTAGATGAAGTTGCTTTTGCAGCAAACCACACTCACCAGTAAGAAATCCCCGATCAAATGATGAATGCTCAATCTCACAGCTGTCAAAGTACTTGAGTAAAAAGTATTACAAAGCAGAAAACAAGATATCCTTATTTTACAGTACCTTCTACGTCTTACACAGCATGCTTTAAGCTCAATGAAAGGGTTATATTGCTGTCATGAACAAGAATCCCAAGAAATTACATGACACACAGCAGCCCCTTTCAACCACTTTGCAACACGAAGCCACCTCCAGATCGACGCTTAAGTTTCCAAAATCCAGCTGCTGAGGAAGACGCTTCCAAAAGCCCTTCCCTCTTCCCTCCACCCTTCCCATCCCTCCGGGTGCCAGCTCCCCTCGCACAGAGCTGTGTTTTGCTTGGCACAAATTCCCTCAGCAGAGAAGAAGCTGCAGGTGGCATCACAAACGCTGCCTCGGATTTGGTTTAGCTGCAGCAATGGAAAACAGAGCGGGGACACCGTCAGGGCTTGTAACCAACATCACTCCTGTGCTGCTGCATTTTGCCTGCCTCGTTTGGCAACGTTTGGGCTCTGCTCTGATGCAGGCTCATCGGGAGGGCACAGCAGAGCTGGGTGCTGCTCCAGCAGGGCCAGGCTCGCTTCCCCATGACTGCTCATGGCAGGAGAGAGTAAGCCGAACTGTTCAGCCAAAAGTAAATAATCTCACAGAAGAAAAGTTGGGAGCTAAGATTAAAAATGACTCTATGGCCTCTAGCCATGGACACAACCTGGGCGGCTTCAACCAGCTAAAATTCATCTGAGACTTGCGTTGTGCGGCCAAGCAGAAAGGCAGGGGTTAATTAGGAACGTGGTTTCTTTACTCACAAAACCAGAAGGGAGCATTTTTCTCCCCAAATTAATACAATGCCGTGGGGAAAGGCTCTGAACGTCGCATTGTGCCGTATGTAGCACAGGGACTTCACAGTGGCACAACGGCACAGGACGATCCTTGCCGAGCAGCAGCGCACGAAAGCCCTCGGCGTTACTGCAGCTACCGGCACAGGAGCAGCGCTGAAACACAGGACCCGCGACGCTGCTGCTCTCCGAAGACTTTCTGCAAAGTATTTTACCTATCACTCAGTCTCCAAAGTGAGAAGTTAGTGTTGCACTAAGTATTTAGGAGAGGGCTGGACCTTTTGGCTCCTCTGCAAACAGATCTATTCTTAACCGAGCCGGATTTGATCCCGAATCGAATTACCCTGGCCTCTTCCTGAGCCTGCACGCTCCTCTGCACATCAGGGTGAAGCCCACACCAGCTGCGTCCAGCTGCAAGCAGGGTGCTGGCTCTCAGACCCCCACCTGAACCCCACCGCATGGGGCAGCTGCTAACGGCTCAGGGTCTGACGGTGCCTGGCTTGAGAAAGCAATACGAGAGTTAGTCCGACAAGTCACAGCACGGGTCATTTGCCTTTTTTGTTAATAAGCAGTGGAAAGAAGAATCTGATTTGCAGTAACATTTATTAATGATAAATATACATATTTACAAAGAAAAATCTGAGAAAAAATACAAAGCCAAAAAAGTGTTCCAAAAGAGCATTGTCGTTAAAAAAGAAAAGTATTTTTAGTCCCCACAAACTGATCCAACACAACCACGTACCACTGCTAGAAGGTCACAAGGTGGCACAAACCAAGGCTCCTAGGACAGCCTTTACCCAAAACCTGCGAGTCCTTCCCTCCAGCTTTACAAACAGGGACACAAGGGAAAACACCACGGGCAGGGTCTCCCACGTCACCAGCACTAGTGAGCATAGACCAAAACGTTTTGAAATGAAATCAGTAACTCTTCCTCGGGATTAGTTTTTCTGGAAAGCATCCTACCTCAGTCGGTTATGTCAGAACAGGTGTGATCAACTCATGATCAGAAAAGGAAAAGAAAACCCAGTGAAACAGTGGGGTAATCTCAGAGTGACAAATTACCACCGCTTACACAGAGAGGCTTCACCTAAAACCTTCCTGAGGAGCCCCGAGGTGCAGACAGGGCAAGGCCAGTCCTGCAAAGGAAGAATGCCAAGGAAATCCACCTCTCTTTATCTCAGGGCTAGACACAAATACTGAATTCCTCCTCTTTAGGGCGATCACCAGTTACTGCACAAACTATGGGAGGAAAACTGGTCTTATGCTCAACTCCAAATCCTAACACAACCTTTCTATAGAGGTTCCTCAGTTCATCTTTGATCAGCCCACTGGGCAAAGCAGCACGCAGAGATGCAGGCAATACCAGCTGTCTACCCTAATTTATCTGTTCACTTCACTAATGGAAAAGAAAAGTGGATTTTGTTTTACAGTCACGCACACCTCTTCGATATCACCAGCGAACATCATATACAGAGCCCAATACCCAATGCAGCCTCAGAGTTGAAACCGAGTTTGAAGCAATCGGTCAGGCTCAGGTGCACTTGCTCCTTCCAAATACTCACGCCCACCTTTCCTCCAAGCATGAAAGCATACAAAACCATTCTGCATTTTACCTGGAGATCAGAAAAGCTGCTATCAGGGTAAGAAGATTTGGAATAGAAAGTGCAGAGCCAACCACCGGCTCCGCGATGGAAAAAGCTGAAGGGACTGAACCTCGACTGGTCCCTTACTGCAGCTGCTGGCTGGAATCCAGGTGGAAGCACCAAAGTGTCCCTGCAGCAGAGCAGTCAGACTGCAAAGCACTGGGGAAGTCTAATTAACACCAAAACCGCTGACAGTCTTCTAGCAGCTAAGTCACTGGCATGCCAGCGTCACTGAGATGTCATTTCTGCAGCAGGTCACACTGAAGGATCCGGATTTCCCATGCAAATCTGGATGAAGTTACATGCTGCAGACATGAAGTTACATGCTGCAGACATTTCCAGCTTCCCTTTGGATGAAATAACCGAGTCCTCCACCACTCACTGTCAGTGCAACAGGGGGAACTGCAGCACGCACAACCAGGGGGCTTTAATCCTACCACCGCGAGCACTTCGTGGTGCTGCTAGGGGCAAGGTGGGCTGCCAGGACCTCGCAGCCTGTTTGTTCCTGAGGAAGACGGGAGCAAAGTACACGTTAGTTCCTTTATGAAAACCTGAGACCTCTGCCCTTAAACTAAGCCAGATCGTGTCAAGTCTCCCCTGCACGACACCCAGCAACCTGAGTGGACGTCAGGCAAAAGCAGGGAAACTGGGACTCAACCAACACGGCACAAATGTACAGGAGATACCTAACGCACAAAAACGAGACCCAACGCAGGGTGCCACGGGCAAGATGAGGTTTCTGTTCCTGATAAGCTACAGTCTTTCCCTGCAATAAAAGATCATATCCACCTGAATGAATATAGATAACTAGCCTCTACACTGCCATAGAAATATAGAGAGTTTGTTCAGTTTCTTTATACTCTTCGGTGATAACTGCTCTATAAATTCCAAAAATGTTCCTGAGCATTCTCAGAATGTGAAATTTATTATTTTTTTTTGCTGACAACCAGCCTTATCTCAAGAGAAAAAAAAAAAAAGGAAAAGTGAGAGAGAGGCCATGTTAATTAATTAAATAGTTGTGTTGAAGTGACCAGCAGAGTGCATCTCTCATCACTCTGGGATAAGACTATCCTGAGCAATGCTTATGTTCAAACATTGCTCTGGGCAAAGATTTTAGACTTCAGGTCCTTTGGAAATGGTAGAGAGAGCTTCAGAAACCAGGGCTTTGCCAAAGCCGCTGTTATGGCTTCAAGGAATTTGTCATCGGTTCAAAGATGGTGCGCAATAACCCAAAGAGTGCTCGATGCAGCAATCCTCAAACAGCACCGTGACAGCTAACCTGAGCAATGGCTTTTTAAAAGGTTCATGTTTAAGCTGTTCTTCTCCATCAACTATGGACAGAAAATGGACAGAGAAGGATTGAACATCCCCTGTCCCTTCCCTCTCCATGTCGTGCTGTGGAGGATGAATGGTCCCCACTTTTCATTATTACTGCTCCAATTTTTGAAGGGAAAACTTTTTGGCAAGCTTCTTGCATCTTCTGCATCGCACATGGCACCTCAGCATCCTTCCTTAGCTTTCCTACCTCTCCTCTCCAAGGCCCGCTTTCTCAAGATAATCTTCCTGAATCTCATCCACGGGAATCCCGAGCAGTGCTGGAACCCTGCATCGCACCAAGCAGCCACGGCTGCTGCCCACGCAGGAGGCAGGCAGCTTTCCATCCAGCTGCACCACACCTCTGGCTGCACAGCACCAAACAACCCATTTCCTTCTGCTATTTCTACCGCTGAAAGAGGAAGACTGTGTATCAAAGGCAGTGTATTAAAAAGGGAAGAATACTTTCCGAGGAAAATAGTATTCAGAGAAAACAAAGTCCTAAAGGCACAAACTGGTGAACTCATCGGAGCACGTTACGAGATCTGGGGACAGAGTGGTCGGATCAGAAAGATTCCTGGGAGATCAAAATGAAGGGTTCCACTTGCAACCTAAATTTCTGAGACAGAGTTTCAGGAGCCTCAGCCTATACACTGAGAGCAAGAGACAGCTCAAATAGTCCGTGATATGCTAGGACCCTTCCGCCCAGGCAGCACATGCCAAGTTGCACACATACCTTAATTGTCTTGCGTCTTTTACCTGTAAGCATATTTGCTAGCTTCCTAAAGAACACTGTTCACACAGATACAGATCTATAAAGGGTTATAAATACACATATTTATATATATTCACACTTTTTAGTCCCTGTAATAGAGTTCTACTCCTTTCTCTTCTATGCTGTTGGAGCAGCTGCCAACACTGATGGCACTGGTAGCTGTTCTCGGAAGTAACTGCTTCTACACCAATGCTCTAGAGAAAGCAACAGAAAGCACATTACTACTGGAAGGAGAAGCGGTTGGCTCAGCTCAGTCCCATAATTGCTATATACAGAAAAGAAACCCCTTAGACACAAAGTCCCATCTGCCCTCCAGCTCGCAAACCTGTTGTGCTCAGCCTGGCAGAGCAACTCCCCTCGCATCTGTCGCAGCTCGATTGCATTCACTATCAAGTTAACTTGGATAAACAAGAGCATTCTTCCAGACATTTGCATTTGTAGGCAATAAACAACAAGCAGCATGCAACGGGTTTGTTAAGGAAGTCAAAACAATTGATGGCTTTAACGTTAGAACCATGTCCTGAGCACAATCGTCTTTTTACACGCTGGGGGAAACGAAACAGTGGGAAAGTCAACATGCTAACAAGGCGACGTGTAACAGGGTATTCCATTCCTGTGACCTAAGCAAACATGCTTCAGTTAGCTCAACACGAGTTAAAAAACACATCTGAAGTGCACCAAGACCACCAGGTTCAGAAAAATGATTAAATCTATGTTTACAGTAAGTAGTTCCTTCTAATGGATTTTCTCCTACAACGCGATGGGTTTTCTTTGAAATGAGAAGGCGGCTGCGAGAGGGAAGCTGATGCTTTGCAGAAGGCTTCCCACTGGGAAAATCAAAAGTTGCCTGTCCCTGTCTATAAGTTAACACTAATAGCAGCACTGACAATCAACACTTTTTATTTAAATGCCAATCTCAGTTTCCTAGAAAAGGAGTGGTTATGGATTAGATTCAGCACATGGTTGTGAAGCCTCTTCAGGCTTTTGGATCGCTATCAAGTGTTCCTCTGCTTGTGAACATCTTACGTTCAAAGCAACGAGCTTAAAAGCAAGTCTTCAGCAATTGCTACTCGAAGTCAAAAAGGGCTGCAGAGGCAAACACCCCCTGCCACGTGTTTACGCTCTCAGTCTGCCCTCTTACAGCTGAAACCTCTGAAACTGGGGACGCAATTTAGAGAATTTGTTTCTGTGCGCAGAGCTCTAGGAAACGTCAAACTAGATCTGGCAATCCATTACCACTCCTGCCAGGCCCTGGATCACAGCTACACAATAAAAACAGAGGGATTAACGCTAGCGTTGCAGGGCGTCCCTCCCCGGGACAGCGAACTACGGAGATCAAAGACCAGGACAAGGAAGATGCAGCAGAGGCTACGGCCGAGAGATTCAGGAGCTTTGGTCTTGAGGTTTCCGTGTGACCCTGTTCCCACTCAAAGAAAGAGCAGCCACCAAACAGTCAGTGCTATCACCACAAGAAAAGACATCATAAAGGGAATACGCGGAGAAGGAAAAATACTAGAGTACAGCTGACACTTTTTGAGGGATTTCTGCTCTTCAGGAATTGGAATAGAAACCTTTGGAAGAGTTTCTTCACTTGCTTGCCGGGGAAAGGCTGTCTCAGTAGGTATCTCCTGCTTTTTTAGTTTGTCTTCATCCTGTACTAACAGAGGACGTTCCTGTGTCTGCTTTCGTGGTAGAAGATCAAGAAAGACAGAGAGAGATGAACAAAAATGACAGATGGAAAGTGCCCAAAGTGACACTTGGAGGTGTGCAAAGTTTTCGGACAGTCTTCCTGTCAACGTGCTAATCGACTGCTCTTAAAAGCAGAGTTTTATTTATTTAATTATTATTTAGAGCTCGAATCCCCCTGCCACCTGAGCTGCGAAATACAGTTCTCTTACGGAGCTCGTGGATCCCTGCATCACGATCCACGTGTGTTTTGCAACTGCCCTCCAAGAAAAGCGCATGGTTGAAGCCTACTAAAGGGTGTTTGGAATCGGAATGGTTCTGCAGAAAGGGAGCTTTGTGGCATTACCAAGAGAAATGGTGTAGTACAAAACGTGGTCTCTGACAGCTTCCTATTCTACAGTGCCCTTAAAAAATAGCTTTTGTTAAATAACATTTAGACTTCAGTGCAGGTACAAAATTATCTTTTGAAAGTTCTGACAAGAGTATCAAAATTTTCATCATTTTGAAAATTCTACCGGAACAAGTGAAAAACTTTTACATCTTAGAAACCCCGAGTGTGGAACAGGCAGGCTGCCAGCACAAGTGCTCCAAAGCCCAGAAATCCTGCTCTGCGTTTTAGCACTTTTGTTTCTGGAGCCTCGAGAATGTGAAAACCCAGAATGAATAAATCATCACAGGGGATCATGCAAGGGCTCTAGCACTTTCGCTGACGAAAGACAAAAGATTGTGGCAAGTGTTGCTGCGACCTGTCCAAGCAGCTCTCCAGCCCTTCAGGTCGGCAGCCGTGGTCAAACCCAAGTGCACCTAAGAAAGAAAGAACTTGGCTCTGAGCTCTCTCAGCTGAGCTAGCCTCCTCTGGTCAGGGCGGTATTTTGGGACTGGTTCTTTGCACACCCCTAAGTGCTGAGTGTCAGGGAGAAAGTAGCTGGGAGACTGGGCAGCAAAAGAAAATATAAAATGCAAGAGTAACATGATCATTAAAACAAAAACGGAAAGAAAGACAACATAAAAAGAACAGGGTACAGTTAATCTTTCATCATTGCTTTTCTCTCCGAATATACGGTTACATCTTTCATGCAGCTTTTTCCAACCAGCCATGCACCAAAGGAAGCAAATCGAAAGCTGCAAAAGCTGCAGCAGTGCAAAAAGTCCTCTCAAGTGTTAGGCTGTGAGTTATGAAAACTACTCCATGTAGCCAAAAGAAAAGTGTTATCCAGCAGCTGCTCTCGAGTTTTTGCTTGGTGCCATTGCAATAGCAAAAATCTGGTTCAGCAGCACATATCCGAACAGCAGCTTTACCTCGAGCCCACCAACCTGTCTCTCAGAAGATAGGACAGTGACTTTCTTGACCTGGACACACAAAGCGTGTAAGGTTCAGTTGTCTTGCAGTAAAACATACAGCAACAGCAGAAAAGCAGCCCCTGGCAGAACACCCCTTCGCCACCACAGCAGGGTTAAGATACCACCATGAGCAGTAGAAACAGGATTACTTTGCATTATTCACCAGCCCTAAACATCGTACGCTGATGTGCAGGTCAAGTAAAACTTCCTCCCTGGTAGGTGCCATCTCAAAGATGCGTTTCTGGAAGTTCACAGCATAATGTGTCCACCTCCGTCTCAGAGGTGAGGCTGCTTCAGAGGTAGCATATTAAGAGGTAGCGTGAATTTCCAGAAATGCAAATCAAGGGCTGACCCCATCTTCATGTCACTGTGGTGCACTGCAGCCTTCCAAGCCCACATCATCCAGTATTATGCACAGCAGCCCCCTAAGACCTCACATGCGGTCATCACGCAAGAACTTCTCCTGAATAACCAAGAATTTCATTCTCAAACTGCAGCTGCTGAGCTTGAGAGCCCCTGCTCTGTCCCACCTGCACTCCATAAACTGTGTCGCTCTGCTGTGCCCTGCTCCCCAGATTCCTGCAGAACTTGCACTGGAAGACAGCAACCACAGGGTGAAGTTCATCCAGGTGCTATACAGGCTACTTCCAAGAATGACAACAGGTTTGTCTGGGGGTGTGGGAGGGAAATTGTTTTGATTACAGGAAAAAAAAGCCCTATAATTTTCATAGCCTTTATGCTTTGAGGAGCCTGTAGTGAACTTGGCCACTAAAGCCCTGGTATCCGTTCTGATAACCCTCCATCCTCTGCAAGATTATTTCTGTTTAACAAGCACCACCCTTGCAGCGGGATGAAGAGCAAATGGAAGTTTATCTGCAGAGCTGTGGGCAGGAAGGGGAGAAGCTAGGGTTAAACCAGGAGCGATTCTGCGACTGCCTTTGCTGCAGCCAGGATTCCATTTTTCAGTTTTAACGAAAATCTCATTCATTATTTAAGGGACTGATTACCACTTTCACTCACAAGCTTCAAATCTGCGCCAGTATTAATATAAAGGGAGAAGATGCCTATTATCAAAGAAGAAACAAGCTGGCAGACATCTCTGCTGCTCCATCTCCATTTCTTTGAAACGTTTTTTGGGTTTTTTTTGGAGGAAATTAGTGAGGGGACTGTGAATGTACGTGGCCACTGTCACACAGACAGTGCTTCTGCAAGGAGAAAGCCTTCCATCAGGTATGAACAGCCCTGCTCTCATCGCAGCACACCTGTATGCACTCGCAGATCCCAGTGCAAGACTAAACCCAGTGACTGGATTAACTGGAGATTGCAGTGACACTTGAAATTGATGGCACGCGAGTGTTCCTGCACTGCATTACCTGCAATGTTCCCTTCAGTTTAGGGCTTTGGGGGGTTGGGGGGCACCAGGAATAAGCCAAACCACATGAAATATGCTATCAGTATGGATGACAGCAACGCTAGGAAAAGCAGTATCGAAACCAGGTGACGAATTCCTACGCTTTTATACAATTCACAAAAATAATTCACATTTTATGATACTAAAACTAAAGCATCCATTCTCTCAGAGACCATTACGCATGTTAAAAGTCACCTCAGATGGAAACAAAGCTCCGGGGAGCTGAGGCTCCAACTGAGCTCGCGAGGCCGTCCCTGGAAGCGGCACGTTACGGCACGCAGCGAGCCACCACCCGCGCGGCGTCAGGGTACTCACTCCGTCCGCTCCCGTGGGAATCTGCCCGTTGACATTAAGCGTTCGGAAGGGGGAGTGAGTGGACAAACGTTTGTCCCATTCACTCGGCCGAGGCTCCGGGACAGACTCCATGAAGTTCTTCTTCAACTCGCTGATGTTGGCGTGGTGCTTCTTTATTTCTTCTTGGGTCTTATCTAGATCCTAGTAGTGAAAGGACAGAATAAATGAGGAGGCACAGAGACGGGCACCTACAGTTGCCTACGCTGCCACATAGCAAAGCTGCACTCAGCAGAGATGTTGCCGACTTCCATCAATTGTGCTCACACTGTAAACACACCAGGGGAACGTCCTCTCTCCTTTCTTTCTCGTCTTGTATTGAGCAAATCTGCAACCAGCACAGCGGGGTGTCTGCCAGGAGCGAGACTTGCCGTCACTTCATCTCAAGCTACACCGAAACAGATGACAGCCGAGTTGTGAGCTCGTGGGATTTCTGCACATGGGATTTACCGAATTGCAAGACTAAGTTTGTTTGGGTTCTTCAATTTCAGGCTTCTAAATTGGGTGGGTTTGCTTTCTTTTCCCTCTGCTAGCCTAACTTTTCAAGGGTATAAATGTAGTTAATGTTAAGAAACTTTCTTCCAATTTCATTCATTCTCATTGTATCTATTCTCTGTCATCTTATCAGAAGTTATCTGTGGTCCCAGAATACCCCCATCACTTTTTTTTTTCCTCCTCTCATCTCCAGGAGCTACCATAGGAGCTTTAGACTTCAGACTGAAGATGGGAGGGCAGACCTCTAAAATTGAACTGAGAATTTACTTTATGCCAGATCAATCAGGAAACTCCTGCTAAAATTATTGATCTGGGAAGAGCCAGATTTCTACTCTGCGATGCCAGTTTACAGCATAAATGCACAGACTTCAAGGCAAGTCAGCTCAGTTCGACTAATGTGTTCAGAAATAGCCTTTCCTTGCAAGCAAAACAGTTGGTTTAAAACAAAGCTTTTGCATAAAATAGGCTTAAGCCAAACAACAACTTCTCTGGACAGTGCCAAAAAGCAGCAAGCCTCACTCATTAGAAAAGGGGAAAGTAAGGTCAGTAGAAGCATCACTGGCAGATTTTGCTCTTTTTATGCTTTTAGTCGTGACTCAGCCCATAGATTTTAGAAGATGGGAGAGCAAGTGCTTCTGGAAGCAAATGCATCCCTAAAGGAAGCCCCCTCCTCCACCCCACCCCAATATCGGCATTCCTGCAGCGTACCCAGGACACACCACCTTCAGTTTGCGGGGTTATAGCCCCAAACGCCTCATTAACAACATTTGCTCTTTTTGGCATGGTTCTGGGGAAACAACAGCTTTGGCATCTGTCCCAGATAAAAGCACGAGGCAAGTGCTTGCTCGTTAGAAGCACGAACAGGTCTGCTGAGGACACCACGGTAAAGTCGGGACCTCTGGGTGGGTCCAGGAGCCCTCCAGCTGCCCCTGGCTGAGAGAAGAGAAAGCCCCTCGCCTGCCTGCCACGAGCTGGTCCTGAGAGCCTGCAGAGAAGCTAAAGCCCCGGAGTGCCATGTGAAGCCACAACTGGTCTCGAAAAGCATCTTAAGGAACAAGCTCTCGGAGCATTAAGCTCTCCCTCGTCTTTTTGCCTTTTCCTAAGACCACGGAGCGCAGGTTGCTGAGCACTGAGCGTTAAACGGCTTTCCATAAAACCAAGCAGCAGCTTCTGGAGTATTTCTCCGCAAGCGGTTGTGCTGGAAGTCACCCGATCTGCCAAACACGGGAAGTAAAAAGGAGCAAAGGGGGGTGAGGCGCCGGGGCCAGCCCTCTTCTAGGCGAGGGCTGGAGCACCTGCAACAGAACCGGGTGGAGGCGGAGCAGAGCCCAATACCACACTGATAGGAAAAAGCCATTTAGGAGCAACGTGTAGGTAAAAGCTCTGCTTGGAGGAGGGGAGAAGGAGGCGCTCGTGTTGGCCTAAAGAAAGCGACAGGCACAGTCTTCGCAGCACGCCGGCGGTGGCCGAACTCTGCCCGTCTGCCGACCGCTCGCTCGCATCCGAAAGCTTAAATTGTAGCATTCAAAAAAACCCCCAAAGCTGCAAAATGTTTAAAATTCAGATTAGGAGAAGGCAGTTAGTACACTTCAACTTTCGAGAGATACCAACAGGGAAACCCTACCAGCTGCTGGTGCTGCAAGGTTGAGTAGAAACACATAAGGCAGGAACAGAGTACCAGAAGCCACAAACGTCTTCTGTAACACGGTGTGTAGGAAAATATATGATTGGCACGTTCTGTTCTGAGACTGTGCTTGGGTGGAACCAAGGGTGAAGGGCTCCCAAAGCCAAAGGGAACAGCTCAGCAGCCACACATCGCGCCGAGCCACCAGGCCAGCCCCAGGGGCTCAGCACCGAGGCATTGCTGGAGATGCTGCACGGCAAGAGGGAGGTCGCGGGAGGATCACGGCGACCGTCCCACGTGGCCCCGTCTGAAAGATGGGCTGGCTTCGTGCCTCTGCTTTAAGCAATGTGGCTGTCCCAGTGGACTGAAGGCCACGGTGGTCACTGCAATTTACTTTACGTTTTCATAGGCTGTCTTTGCCCGCAAGAAAATCATTTATTTCAGGCTAGGAGAAACTTGTAAGCGAGCACTTCCACCAGGGTTTGTGCTAATATGAGCACCCAGCTCACCAGCCGTGGGTCCAAGAACAGAGCACGCCGAGCACACGGCTCTGCCAATCATATATTTTGGGTAAGTATGAGAGAATGAAAGTCAGAAGAGGTAGAAGGAAGAATGCCTGAGCATCGTCATGTTTACTGTCAGCATGCAAAAGCGTACTTAAAAAAAGGTCTTTCATGCAACAGCATGCAAAAACAAAGGCGGCAGCAGCAGAAGAGGAAGAAGTTCAGCACAGAATGCAGAAGGTCTAGGCAAACGCAACTGAAAAAAGCTTCAAGTTCATACAAACCTCCAACATTAAATTGCTATGCCTGATATAAATGTTTTCACCATCTAGTCTCTTTGATCTTTTCTGTGAAAATGAAAGAAAAGGGGGAACAAAAAAAAGAAAAGCACAAAAAATTAAAATGTTGTTCTTGCGGGATTCACAAATTGGCAAATTAAAAAGTTAACTCAACGTTTGGAGCGCAGCGCTGTGCCGGTGTGGGATGGGTCACGGAGACACAAAAACGCCTGCACCGCCTCACCACCAGGAAATGGAAGTTCGGGCTCATGAGAATGGGAAAATGCAATGGGTCCTTTAAAGAGACAGCTCCCAGTGTTTCATCGGCTTTTGCGTTGATTTAGAGTGCTCTCCACAAAGAGACAGCTTACCATGCTGCTGTGGAAGCCTTGCACGAGGTAATAACTTCATATTCCTGATAGTGATGCATGCCCGCCACAGTGTACTAGGCTGGTTTGGTGCTCTACGTGTAATTTTTACATGGTCTCAATGTGCATAGTAACTCTACTTAAAACACCTTTCCCATCTTGAATTTTTCCCCTATTACTCAATCAGTATAAAAAAGTATTAAACTTTTTTTTTTGGCATTTCCTGGAACGCACACCATACGGTTTTCTTTGGTTTCTAACTAAATTTGATACAGAGAAGCAAAGATAAATTTTATAGGTCATATGGGTTTATAGGTATATGTTTCTCTCTAACATTCAACATGCAAATTTTAGCAATCAGACTGTCTATGGGAAAAAGGCATTCACTTTGAAATCAAGTATTTGAGAGTTGCAGTTTAAAAACAACAAAAACCAAAAACCCAACCCAAAGCACATGAAGAAATTGGAGCACTGTCTTTTTAAATCGGTTACATATGCATGAATGATATGGCAAGTTTGTTTGGTGAAAGTGGAAAATGGCTAACCTTCCTCATTCTTATCAGCTCTTCCTCTTTTTCTGCAGGCTGCTGCTGTGTGGCAGTGATAAAAAACAAACAAAAAAAAAAAAACAAAAATTGTTGGTTCATTTAACCACGTTGAACCTTCAAAAACGTGAGCAACCTAACTGAATTATTGGCACAAACCTGGGGCTGGTCACCATTCGTGGTGGGTACTGTGACCTCAATGTGCGTTTTCCTCACCTACATTTAAGAAATAAATTGGTAAAAACATTTCTTGTTAGTAGACTTTTTTTTTTTTTTCAAGAGACAATTTAGTTTCCAAACACGGCTGCATCAGGTTGGTTTTGAGATGCTGGGTGGACATGCAAAAACCAACATGCAGCCTGCCAGAAAGAGTTAATAACACCGCAGCTCTCCGTCAGTCTGTTAGTTCAACGGCACGTTCGAAATAAGTCTTTCAGCTTGAGAAGTATTTGCATTTGCAGCTAGTGCTCTCTAGTGCTCCTGAAGGCTGGCTTCCCACTTGCGTTAGATTTGTCAGTCGATGTTTTAAAACCTCATTTACAGCTGGATCTCCCAGGGAGATTGGTACCAAAAGCAGCTTGTTGCAATTAACACAGAACTTCTCCAAACCAGCAGACGAGATGTTATGCACAGATACTGTAATGCGGTCATACAGTCAGTAAGAAGAGACCTATCTTTAAAATGAACCCAGCAGCACAAATTAAGTTCTTTACTGACCACGAGCAGAGAGCCCAGATTCTCTTAACATTTTAAGGAATGTGTTTTAGGGAAACTGGATTGCCAAATACTCTGAAGATGAAAGCATCGGGGGGTGTTAAAAGAAGTGATACGGCTGCATTTGAGAAACAGTAAATTTGGCACGTTCAAATCCACAATTTCCCCCCACATCTACATTCAAAGGAAAAAAAACAACACACAATTTAAGCATTTAAGAAAAAAGAAACCCACAAACCTGTAATAAGGGGAAGGGGAGGAATAAAACGTACTTATTCTCAGTTTAATGCTAGGGAGGGTCAGCAGCCGTGCAGGAACAGGGATACTCAAAGCAACGTCCTGAAGATCTCCTTTAGCATTTTCATTTAGAACTTACTGGCCATACAGGCCAAGAATTTTTTTAAAGCAGCTGCCCTTTCTTCACCTCTACTTCCCGGCCCTAACTGACAGTGACCTCCCAGGAGTATGGCATACCAGACCACGTATCTAATGGCTTTTATGCATACAAGACCATATGCATAACGTGTCACAGGAAAACGGGGCTCCAGTAATGCAGAGAACAACTGAACTTCAGGGTAATGTGGAAATTGTAACTCAAGGCATGCACCTCTGCTGCACCACTGAAAGCTTCCAGTCAGTAACATTTGCAGAACGTTAAGGACACTGTAATATGAACTTTTTTTTACACATCATTTTGACTTAAAATACCAATACACGATATCAGTATCATATCAACACCAGCAGAGGTCTCAGACATCTGTTGAAAGCGTGAGCATTCTTTAACAAATTTCATTTAAATAACCCCCCTTCAAGGTCTGAACAGCACCGTTAGCAATGGAAGTTTCTGCCTCATTTTCAGAAACACCCAGGGAAAGCACATCAATTTAAAAAACCTTTGCGTTTGGACACTTGGCTGCAGACCTGATCCGTGTCACTGCTTTCACCGGAATCCCCCCTGCTGTCATACCAGCTAACAGCAGACAGCTTAGCAAAGGGTGAGCCCCAAAATTCAAGTACCACAAACTCAAATATTAATTCTTGCCCATTTTTTAGTTGATGTATCAGCAAGCTGGGTTTAGTTTTGGCTGGAACTACTGAAACCCAGCTGCCCTGCCTTCACGTGGACATCCTCCTCCTTGCATCCTGACGGGCAGGGCTGGGAATTCCCTCGGCCCCATGTCTCTGTACCTCCCTCCCCATCCTAGGTGAGGAACCCCCTTTCTCATCACCGAGGAGGGGAAAGTGCCCAGAGCTGCTGCTCGGGCTGGTTTTGAGCTGCAGCTCCAGCCTGGCACCAGCTTCTTCCAAAGAGAGCCCGGACTGCCATACCTTGGATGCATCAGCTGGCTCTGCCTTGGCTCTCTCTGGCGGGATCTCTTCGCACTTGGTCTCAGCTTTCACCGCTTCCTTTTCTGCTTTGGACACAGCGATGGCTTCCTTCACATCAGGCTTAGCTGGGACAGCTTCAGCGAGGTGGCTCTGGGCGATGGCCGGGGCGGAGGTGGGCCGGGGGCTCCTCTCGGGTGTTATCACTGCCACTGCTGAGGGTGGGAGAGAGACGGCAACAAGGTTCAGAGCAGGCAAAGCTCCGGGCAAAGTCTTCCCGAATTACAGAGCTGTAGTTTCAAGAGGAAGGGAGGAGGGAGAAGGGGGTAAAGGGGGAAAACAAAATAATATGTTGAGCAAAGCAGCTTGTGCGTTTAGTATGGGAAAGTTGAGATTATTTTCCTGATGGTTGAAATAAAATAAAACCCCACAAGAGATGGTTTACCAAAAGCAAGCTTGCACTCTGCGGGGAAGCCACGCCAGAAAGGCTAATCTATTTTTGACGATGTGCCATTGATTCCTGGGTCTTTCAGACACAATCGGAACAGAAGTCCATTACGATGCAACCTTTAAAATAGAAACTCTCAAGAGCTGTGGTGAATTCCTGAGCTCCTTTGGATGTCCTCAACCAGAAACGGATGGTTTCTGGAAGAGCAACACTGTTTTTTCCCCCCACTTCCCCAAACTTTTCAGCAATCCAAAGAAGAAAAACAAACGAACCCTACAAGCATTTCTCCATAAAACTTTACAGCAACGTCCAGGTGGCCTTTAAAGCAGACTCACGCTGTGGTCTGAGATGGGTAACTCCTGCTGCAGCACAAGACACCACCCTGAGAAGATATCCATTATCTCCAAATTGATGGAAGTGCAGAAATTAACAACATGCTTCAAAGAAATCATCTTTCAAGGGGATGACCATCTTAAACAAGAGCACCAGGTACACACAAAATCAACTGCCTCCTTTTCTTTGAGTTCCAACTCCCTGGACATGCTCCTGATCTCTGAGGACTGACACTTCCAGCAATATTCAGGCTAAGCCTGGGCAACAAAGCCAGCCCGCAAGCAATTCATGGTGTTTATCTATAGATACGACGAACTATTTAACTCTCTGATGCTGTTTTTTTGGCCATTCCACTAAAAATATACCTAGTCATATTTAAAAAGTCATAGTTTATAAAGGAAAAGTCACAACGTGTGAATTATCACAGCCAATACTAGGTTACTAGTGTCCATCCAGCTAGCCAAAGACAACAGAAAATTTGGCAATAAAAAAGAAATTATGAGTTAGACCAAAAGTCCACTTTTAAAACAAACTCCTGGACACCAGGTCTTGCTGCAATCCACACCAGAAGCCCAAACCACCACCACCCCCTGCACCCTCTCTGCCTTTCTTCAGCATGGCAGCTCATCTCTGTGTGCCAGATATTTTGTTATCCTTTCAGAAAGGCAAAAGGCCCAGCATCTTGGTGTTATTTATGCCCCAAAAGCAGTGACAGGTTGTACACAGGGGCTGTGACATGGCAGGCACAGTCAGGCTTAAGACGATGACACAGGAACCATGCGGGTGGGAACAGCCATCAGGGTGGTACCCGGCTCCTGCAGGACCTGCTCTAATTCTCCCATCACCACCAATTTTTCTTCCTCTTCTTCAGCTGGGCTTATCACAACATTGCCAAGAACACGTTTGGCTAAAAATGTGTGTGTGTTAAAATGGCACCTTGAAGACCAAACAGAAAAGGAAATAGAGCCAGCAGTAAATCTGCAAGGCCACCTCTCTTTAGGGACTTGTGCTTCTTTCACAGTGATTCAGAGCATCAAGACATGACAAAAATTATAAAAGGCACCGAGCTTTTCCTTTGCCATTCAACGATGAGCTGCATTATGTCCAGAACTGGGTTACTCTAGTTAGGTTTACTTGATTAACTACCTCTAGCTCTTCTGATATGCGACTCTGGATTTAAACACAGTACAAAGCGCTACTCCAAAGTACACGACTTAAAATACCGATCTTTATCATCCTGGCCAAGAAAATGGGAAGAAAAGTGTCAAGAGGAGGAAAAAGGGTGAAGGAGGTGAGTAAGAAGAAGGGGTAGCGTCAGTAGGAGACTCTCAGACGTGCTCAGATTCGGGGCTAACACAGTCACTGCTGTGTGCTCTGCTGCAGGAGGTACCAAGGGCGAGGACTGGTTCAGTATTTGCCGTAACGTTCACAAAACCAGGTGGAGTTCACAGTTACCCTCTCCACACCTTCAGCCTCCTCTTTCTGTAACGACCGACCCTGCTTTGAGCTGTGACAGGGGTGTAGCTGCGAAGCTGCTGAAAGAAAACCCAGCTGGGGAGGAGCGGCGTGGAGGTGACCCCCACAGCCTGATTTTTAGGGACAGCGACCCAGGAGCGTTAGAAGGCCATCACACACAGCTGCCGTTAATTCCAGCACACGGGCACACAGCCAAGCCACCGCACGACACTCCACTCGCGTTTCACGCGGAGGCAAAACCTGGTAGGAAACACTCGAGGGTTACAGCAGCAGGGTCCAGCACACCTGCAAAAGCTAGGCTGCGATTTTACTGGCGTTAACACCACTGCAAACAACGCAGCCTCTGTCCTACAGCACTTCAACCACTTCAACCCCGCAGGATGCAGCGCGGGCAGCCGACACCGCGCTGCTGCGGCTGTACCTGACCGCTTCTGCAACGGTTCTGGCGGCTTTGGCTTGGCAACAGGAACCTGAGCCACCTCTACCTTCTCCTCCTCCTCCTCTTCCTCCTCTGCAATGGGTTTCATTTCAAAATTTTCAAGCGTGTGCTTGGCTAGAAAGAGTTTTGCATGCATTAGTAAAGCGTCTGGAGGCCGGCACGGACACACAACAGGAGACAGGGAGCGGAGATTCCTCGCCAAGGCAGCATCTGAGAACAGCAACGAGTTTCTAAACCAGGTTGATTAGTAGTAATTCTCCACAGTGCAACTGTCTGTCAGTCCTTCTAGCACTGCCAGTCCCGACAGTGGATTAGGTGAGAGTTAAAAGCAATGTGAGCAAGCTTTGTGTGCTTCCTTTCTAGGCAGGGACAGAGCTGAGCTATGGGGGGACATGAAAAGTGGTCTCAAGCACCTCGCTCGCTCCCAGTTCTCAAATCTGAAAATTAAGAACATGCAGCCATCTGTCCTGGGGTCTTAAATCCTAACTTTCCATCTTCTGCTTTTACAGCAACGGGCTTTCACTGCCAGGCTATGCTGACTAGTAGGAATAGAGAGGGAGATGGAGGTAGAGGAGTCAGCCACGTCACTCGAGGAAACCTTCATCTAGATTTCAGACCAGAAAAGCAGCAATGTCAAAAGCACACTGTGAAATCTTCAGGGTAGAAGAAGGGAAGTAGAAAAGCACACAATGCATTTATGAATTATCTCCAATCCTAACGCACCACAGACATTCCCTGTTTAAGTGAGGAAGAAAGTAAGTATGTGACACCACTACTGCTATGATACACTCATTAATATTCAAATATACTGTTGTACCTACACACCTCTGTTTAGAGGGCATTAATATTTGTTAGTAATATATATCTTAAGAGAAATCTAGGCTCCATGTAGCAAAATGGAAGGCGTTTCTCAAACCACCAACAGAAACCAAAATAGGCTTAAAAATTGCAAGCAGTTCCCGGAATGAAGTCTTTCAGAAGCTTTACAAGAAGTTTCAGGATCACAGGTAAAGAACTTTGAAGTTTTCTAATCCGCATTTATAAAGCCACCAAAATTTAATAAGGAGATAGGTCTTAAGTGCCAGTACATCCCCACCTCCCCAAATTGATGTCTAGCCAGGTGCAAGGCAGAAATTTAACAAGTCTCCAGACTCCCAGAGTTGCCCATCCTCTGACTGCGAAACTCTTCTTGCAAAGAAACGAAAAAGAAAGCCGCCAGGTTTGGTGAAATTTTTCAGAGTTGTCAGGAACAAGCATGTAAAGGCGTCTCAGTGGGGAAAGGATAGGAAAGGCGCTGCAGAGAGTTGTAGCCACCACCGCTATACCTGGCTTCTCTCGGAACTGATCCGCGGGTTTTGGTTCAGGAACCTCAACCACCACCACCTCCTCCTGCTTCTCTTCCTCTACGGCTCTGAACTCAACTTTTTGAGTCGCACGTTTAGCTGAAGAAATGGCGCACATGTTAACAACTGCCCACACAGCAGATGGAGAAAGGCTGCAGACTTCAACCGGGACAGAAGCGTTACATTCACAGGCTGCTCTTTCCATGCTCTGACATTCAGGTACGGGGTTGCAGCCCCGGGTCCTGATTTTACAAGCACCCCATGACCCAGCTCAAGGGCAACCAACTCACGCACTCCCCCTTTCACACCTCACCTCCTCTAGTCTGCTGCTACCAGGCTCGTTTAGAAATGTCAGGGAAGAGCCCACCTAATTGATGTGCCACAAACTCCAGTATTAGCATCCCTTTAACAGACACCAACAGTTTCAAACAGTAGTGGCAAAACTCTCCCCATCAAGGCAAACAATGTAATTTAAGAAGCTACATTAAACAAGCTTCCTAGTATAGGATAATTCCTGACTTGCTAAGAGGAAAACGTGCCAAGGTTGAACGAGGAAATACCAGAACTTTGCAATAAGCCTTCAACACCCACCTACACCCATGCATCTTTTTTGTCAGCCAGTTCTTGGTGGTGCTACTATGTGGTTTATCTTTTATATCCAGGTATTAAAGTGAAAAGTTACGCTTTTTTTTTTTTCTTTTTTAAATAAAGAAGGGAATCTAGTAGTATTTAAGGAGTACTTTAAAGTTTTCAAAGCAGTCAAAACTCTAAATCCACTAAATCACCTTTCACCTCTCATCAAAGCAAGAGTCAGACACACAGCAAGTGAACAGCATCGTGCTGGATCCAGCCACGACGCTGCTGGAAAGCGACGAAGCGCCAGGCACCAACCTCCATCGAGGCTCCTGGAGGCTCGCTTGCTCGCTGTCCTCTCAAACTGGGGCGCGGGTCTGTCGATCATGGCACTCGCCTGCCTGGTCTGCGCCTGCGTCCGGCCGCTGTAGCGGAACTTGGAGCCCAGCGCCAGGAACCTGCTCTTGGGGATGGCCTCGGTGGAAGTCAGCCTGAAAACCACAGACACACGTTTTAAAAGCATGCCTCCAGATCTGGGAAGCAGCACGTAAAGGGAAATTAAAACACATTTGTATTATTTTAATTTTAAAGCAGTCTCTGCGTATGCTCAATTAACGAAACAAAATGTACTAACAATAAACACCACATCTACATAAGACAGAAGACCTCATGTGGAAGCTGCCTAGAAATCTACTGCAAACAATTTCCCTGCAATCATTTCACTCCAGTTGTTGCTGAACCCAAAGAACACTGAACGAGTGTTCATTTTCAGCTGCTGCCCTACAGCATTAGTTAGTCAACACTGACAAAGACAAGCCTGCTGTTTAGAAGACTCACCTGAAAAACGTGTGATGCTCAACACAAACTTTCCACAGCTTCTTTGCTGCCCGGTAACTTGGTAGCTTGAATCCAATTGTACTTTCGTACTGTTCTTGCTGCAGGAAACACAAGTTACTTAGGTTTAGCAAGACGTAAATGTGGCAAGAAGCCCAGTCCCCAGCCCATTGACCGGCCCTGACTGCAGCTGTTAACCAAGAGCACTGCGCTGGATGTGTATTTGCTTCCTTGTTGTTGTTATTTTTAAGTGAAAGCGAGACAAAAAGCCTTTAAATTGCCATGTTTCCAAAAAAGGAGGAAGTCCTCTACCAATTTCAGCTGGGAACTGCTTTCAGCCTGGTTGTGGGAATACCACGCTGTGCCAGGAGGTGGTGCTGGATGACACCTTAAAGCTTCCACCGTTTCTTTTAGCGCTTCAGCAAGGTTGCTGCACTCTACTTGAGCTGAACTTATGACCAAGTCAAGATCAGAAATGCAGGAGAGTGGAAAATGCCCACTCAGCAGAAAGCTTGCTACCTTCCAGTTTTTTCAGTTGGTGATAATCACAAGGTAGTTGTACAAAACAACCCAAGGAAGTCACAACGTACCTCCCCTGGCCGAATCTTAATAAAGAAGCTGCTGCGTTTGTAGGAAATCTTCAGGACTTTGGGCCAAGGAAAGCGGTTGATTCTCAGCTTATCTTTGTAAACAAGAAGGCCACTGGAACAGACTCCCAGAGTGATATCCACTCCTTCCAAGTCCTGAGAAAGCAAATGAAGATTTAAGTGGAGACCGGTGTCAGGGTTACAAGTTTCAGGTCAATGTTTGTCCACCAAATTACTCCTTTTGTCTTTCCCTGAGGTTCTAATTCATCCCCCCCCTCCCAGACTTCCATTTTCAGCTCCTTATGCAGCCAGGGCCAGACTTGCTTTTCCTTCACATTTCTTCTTGCAGTCTCCTCCCTTCTGCGATGCTGTTTGCTCAAGGGGCTGTGCCTAGAGCCTACCCTGCACGTCCCTGAGAGCAGCAGCTCACCTCACAGGGAGCGGCTCACCTTGCAGGCTCCTCAGAGCAAGGACCCGTGTACATCAGCAGCTTTGTAAAGCTTCCTGTAATATTTAAATAATGAGCAATCAGGAAGAATCACTTCTCTTACAATGCTTGCAACAATGCTTGGAGCACTTCTTTTGTGTGTCTATGCCTTTGTAACAGCAGTCAGCTTACTTCCTATATCCTTCAAAGGGGGCTTCCTGAAATGGGTAAACTTGCTCCCAACAAGGGAAGAACAGTCAATTTACAACATCTACAGTTGGTGCACACACACTGATTCTTACCTTGGCTTGGTGAAGGTCAACTCCATACATGGACAGCTTTTTTGCATTCTCAAGAAATTCCAGGTCTGCTTGGGCTGGAGTCATGGATCTGGGGAAAGAGAAGAAGGGCTTGATATTCTCATAAATGGAGAGTTAAGAGGGGACACATCAGACTTCACAGAACCATTTACTTGTTAGATCTTTTGCTTTGAACACAAACAAATCTGTGCCCAGATGATTAATTATTTAGTTACTCAGAATGCACAAATTTGTGCTTTGAGACATCCTCATGAACAGATGCACCGTATTTCTGCAGAGCACTACAGACACCAGACTTGAAAGCAAGCTCTGTGGCGAGGAAGTGCAGGGTACAAAACCTGATGCTGTGGAAGAAACACCAATTAAGCTGAAGGCAAAGGGTGACACGTACTGTGCACCTAGAAATACCGCCTTGAGACCTTCCCAAACCCAGCTATTGTTCTCCAAACGAAAGGCAAGGACAGCTGAAATCACTTAGCAGAGATTCCTGCTGGGGCAGACTAGATGAATGAGCCGTTTTCTGGGAACAGATGGTACCCTGTCTGCAGGAGAGGCAACACATCAGAACTTCCCTTAAGAGAAACATCCTGATAATGGAGCCTATTATCGGTGTTATTGAAGTGCCCTTGTTAGTAAGTTTCTGTTGTGCAAGGTGCCTCTAACAGCTCTGCTGGGGGAGTATTCAGTTGCATACATTTCATTTTGTTCACAGCTTTGATGTCTTTCTTACTGAACACCCGCATACATCTCGTGTGCGATGTAAATAGAGGTATTTAGTGGTGCTGGACAATGAGCACAGTGAAGACAATCCCCTGTGCAGGACCTGGGAGCGGTGACCATCTCCAGCACATGCTTTGTGCTTTGCAAATAAAGCAGCAAGAGACAGAGCATAGCTCAGCAGGTAGGTTTTCCACTGGAAAACCCCGTTTAACGTTAGAATATGGATGAGAAATGAAACGGGGACAGATTATAACCTTCCTCCTGCACACACTAGTTCGTTAAATAAATCTACATCCCATACTGTGAAGCAGCCTTGTAATGCAGCCATGAATAATTCAGCAATGCGATCTGCCACTTCCAGGACAGCTGACGGCCTTTGACTTCAAGTCATGAAGCCTGTCAGTGGCCCAGTACTTATTTTCCCTCATTTCCTCTCCTCTCAGTGCAAATGGAGGGGAATCAATTTAGAGTATCGATTTGCGGGGTTGAGTGAGGTGTTAATTGTAGCTTTGGTAACAGCCAGGGCCGTCCGTCCACCCTCTAGTGCTGCACTTAGGTTATTAGTTTCCATGTGCCTGCGAGAGGGTCTCAGCTCTGCTCTGCTCTCGTTATTAGTGTCAGAGCCAGCAGCTTTCCGCAGGTCAAGGGGCTCCGCAAGGCCTCAGTATCTGGGAGCAGTTTTATGGGCTTTTTTCCCCCAAAGCCCAAATGTACTGATCTCAACTGTGAACTCTGAACTGCGCAGAAGCTGCTTGCTGGCCACGGATGCTCTCCATGTCACTAAGCACAGCGCTCTGAGGAGCTTCTGCGATCAAAGCACTCAAAGAGCATCTAGAAAAATAAGCTCAAAAGAAGATGAGGAAGAGGTTCTGCTGTTATGACTCTCAAATCTCATATCAGAAGGACTCCCAGGAGTCTTCTAACCTCACCAGAACAAGACATCTGCCCAGATCACTGCTGCACTCCGAAACACGAGGAGGACAGCCTAACTGCAGCTTTATACCTCGAGCATTATCTGGATTGCTTCCACATTATAACACCCTACTTAATAACGGGAAGCAGAAAACCCCAAACATGCTGCAGGCTACACAAAGGGACAGGATCTGTTCCAACCAGATTACAATCCAAAAAATACATAAATCCAAAAGCAGAAATACAAAAGGACAAAGAACAAGGATAAAAGAAGCAAACTTTTCACATGAAGTAAAGCCCACTTTCGTGGATATTGTTGAGAAGAAGCACCCCCTTGGGCACCTGTTAAAATAAATAAATAAATAAATAAACGAAAAGCATTGTTTCTTCTTCAAGCAGGACGAAAGAATTCCATATACTGGAAAGATAATGTTATAACTTTAAAATATTAGGTCTTTTTAGATTAGCTGATTTTCTCAGTAGCTGAAAATTCACACCTTACTGTTATAGCTTCTGTTGCTGCCATAAAAACTGGTGCAGCATGAAACCAAACCCATACAGCAGAGGTGGGAAAAATACCAGAAAGCCCCATTATTCCACCTGCTGCCTTCATGCTGCCGTGCACAAACGAGTTCTCCAGCCACTGTACCTTACCTGTACGTTTTATGAAGTTCCATAACCTTCTCTTCAAGCTCTTTAGTCTGGTTTGGGGCCAATTTAAATTCACTGATATAATCTGCGCTGTGTAGATCAGGGTCATAGTCTCCCAACTCGGACTGGACTGTGTACGAGCCCAGCAGAGCCAAAGTCGCAAAGGAACAAGGCAGCCGCCCCGTAACGATGTCTTGTCGAAGCTGAAGACACAAGTAATACCTTTGGGGAATAAAAACAAGAAACACTATTAATAGAGAACATAGAGACCTTAAGAAACTTGTTCCCGAGCACCGAACATCATCTTTTTTTATACTACTGATGAATGAAGCATGATGTTTGTTTCTAACATGTATTTTTAATTACGGGGCAACATTCACAGTCAACAGCATGGGGGACAGGAGGACCTAAGCTCACCTCCGCTCTGGAAAAGAAGCAGAGGACAGTTACTATCAGAAGAAATTATTTTAAAATAGAAGTGTACTTTTCTATTCATATATACATGTGCCAGGATTATCAATGACACTGCTTTATGCAGGTGGACTTCAGCGAAAAGAAAGAGCATCCCCACACACACAACCACTAAAACCAAACAACAATAACCCCTCCAAACAGTTCCTCAAGACATTGATCATCTTGTTGAAGGATAAAATAACACTTTGGTGTTAACAATTTCTACTCAATCTTCCAGTTCCTGTGGTTTCCCAAAAGTGCTCACTGCTTTGCTCGGTAATCTCACTATCTGGTAGCACAATTAGCAGGGAACTCACCTCGTTATATCCTCTGTCAGTTGTGCGGGATCTGGTGGATAAAACTTGACATTGAAGGTGAAATCCCAGGGGCCTCCTGAAATTACAAAGCAACGTTGGAGAAAAATAAGCCCACCAGAACAGCTTCGTGATTGCCAGCTATGAGATGATAATACTGATTTTGGATGCTGCTCACTCACACAGCTTGCTGCTGCGTAAGCAGGCGGTGTAAGACATGATTTCATTTACAAGAGCTAGGAAACACGCCCGAACAAACAACGCAGGGCAGACAAGTACACGCGAAAGATGTCACAACCTGTGGAAAAAGAAATAAATTCATTGCTAAGAGGCTAACTTACTCAAATATTTTTTCACTGTTTAAAAAAAAAAGGTTCATGAAGAGAGGTCGGACATGTGCCATAGGTTAATGCATTGCTACTTTATCACTTGACCCAATTTTCAAATTTCTCATAAGGAACAGATGTGCTAATCCACTCTACAGCCTAGTGCGCTGTGGTCGTGTGGTTGGACCACAGCTGAACCTCAGCACAATGCAAGCATCAGTCTCTGGAAGAAACAGTGAGCACTGCGACAGGAAGAGCTTGACAAGTCGAGACCTAAATACTCTGATACAGCTTGCTGCAAACCTCGTACAGCAACGCTGCACACGTTAAGTGGCACGAGGGCTCCCTTAACTATATCTACAATAGACATTATTTGTGGTATGGTTAGCCTCTGTCTAGCTAAATAACACACTGCACGACTTACTCGTGTACACTGTCATGCATACCTAAAATGCAGCACACAGCAACCACAGAAGTGCAGCTCTGGGACTACTATTTAATAGCGTGCGTGTAAATTGCATGCTGGTGTAGGAACAGCCAAAGGAGAACTGCTTGGCTATGGTGGAAATGCCCCCTGCCTCCTCTTTTAAGCAGGACAGTAAAGCTACCAATTTTTTTTATCTTTCTTAACAGTTAATCCTTAACTCTTTCTGAAGAGTTCAATCCAAGGCTCCCTCTCTTCCTCAAAAAGAATAATCATGTTTAGCCACAGAAAATCGTCCTGACAGACCCGTTAAGCACTCCAGAACTAATTTTCAGTCGCAGCTCTCCCCTGCTGTGCCCTTTAGCAGTGTAGTTCTAAATATTTATTTCAGAAGACAAGATATCCTTGCTGTTAACTTGCTCGGAGATTTATCAAAATCGCAACCACACCATTCACGGATTTATTTCTTAGGGCAACACCGCAAATGGCATTGAACACAAGGCACCTTGCCTGCATTATACAGAGTTCAAAACAAGGTATTGTAAGAGGACAGCTTAGGTAGCAGAGTTTTCCTGTGTATTGCAAGGGAGACACAGAGACTGGCTCCCTGTACATGTACACCAACACGACTTCTTTAAGTAAACTCCAGTAACGTGCCATTTAAAGCACCTCATGGGGACGGATCGTACAGCAGGTTGTTACCCATATTCGCTGAATTTTACCTGCACTGCACTGCAAGGCAGGAGCAGCTCGTGCCCTTTACACACATCCTGTTATTGACTCAAAGAGAAGCTGATAAAAGCAGGAGCTTTTCCTACTCCACAGCCCTGCAGCACTTCCCCCCCCCCCGGCAGCGCTGATACGCCTCGTCCTTCGCCCCCACCACACGTACAGAGAGCACTGTTTGACTCGTGAGGCTGTCAGACCTTAGGCTTGTTCCTGAAAGAAAACAAAAGCCTCTAGAGTTTGTTTAATTATGACACTGCCCTCGTCTTGAACTAATTCAGTGCTAGCAGAACTTGAAATACTCCAGAGAGCATCTGGCATTTGTCCTGATACTACTCGAGTCCTTTCTTTATCATTCCAGTACCCCGATTTGGGCTCCAAAACAGCCTCGGAGTCCACAAAACCTTGCATGCAGCTTTGCTCAGGCTCTCCCCAGCTCCTTTTGGCTTTAAATGGCGCCCACTGACATCTGCTTTCCCATCCCATTTCAGCGCTGCATGGCAGTGAGGACAGTGTGGCTTTGCACAGGACGAACACATCCCTGGCTATGTTTTTGCAAGGAAATGACACTTTTCCTTAATTCTAGAGCATCGCCAAGTACCAGAGAAAAAGAGAAAGGAAGCACAGACTGCTTGAACTTGAGCTGATCCCTGCCCGACACCCTGACTTGAAATCTCACCGATCCCTGGGCACTCAGGACTGCGCCCAGAACCACATTCACTCAGGGAAGGGAGAGAAGCCACACACCCACATGAGTACTTACCATGAACCTGTTTTTTTATTTCTTTGGCAGGATCCAGCCATGTCTGTAAGAGGATAAAAACATTCACAGTTTAACAGACATTACAGAAACACCACAGCAAACTGCAACTCGCTAAAAATACAGCAAGGCGACAACGTTTGACATGAACGCAGCCATGGAAACTGACGATATACAGCATTTTCTGAAACTTTTACTCCAGTCTGCGGTCCCTGTGCGTATTTCCAATCCTTCACTTACGAAGTACTCACAGGAGAGGAACAAGGAACAGGAGTCCAGTTTGAAGCTGTCCTCTCCATCGGGGTGACCCTATTAATTCAGAGGCTCAGCACACACAGCTGATGAGCATCCCACACCACACGGATGCTCTTTACAGAAAAGGATTTAAGTGAAGGAATTTATGGCGGCTCCTAACAACAAAGCAACAGCATCCAAGGGAACTCTGCCCAGCATATTCTGCCCTGTCAGATCCTACTTTTACTAACATTGCAGCATAAAAAGCAGCAAGCACATACCAGCAGGCATGGTCTCAGCCAAGAGAGGCACTTGTGCAACACATTTTTTCTCAAAGACCTTTAAAACCAGACAAATTGGACATACCCATTCATTTTAGGCACCCTATTCGCATACTTCCCCTACTGAGAACAAAGGTCGCCAAGACTTTCCATTATTAGCTACGTTCTTTAATAACCTAATTGCTGAAACAGGAGTGAAAACATCCAGTAGCTGGGGAGTGTGACATAAACTTAGTCTCTTTTAAGTATGACTCAAGTTTCTAGTATTTATCTCAGCTACAAATTTAGAAATACATCCTTTTTTCCTCCTCTGTGATTTGGGGTTTTGTGGGATGCTGGTGCAACATAAGCCCCAGAAAACCACTCCTGTTTTTGCCAGCACGGTCAAAGCAACTCCTGGCACGCCGAGGCTGAGCCTGTCCTTTGCAGAGGCCACAATCTGCCCCCCGGAGGGGCTGGCATGATGCTCTCAGCCCCCTGGAGACGCTACAGGCAATCACCATGGTTATTTTTGTGAGGTCTGAAGAGGATTTGGGTATCCAGGTCTCCTGAGGTGAAAGAACTGACTCACTGAATCCTCCCAGCTAATATTTCCTGACTATAAGGAAATTCAGCTTGATGGCAGGGGGACAGCGATACTTAGATGTAATCTTATCTTTTTGTGTGCTTGGTCCTCTAACCTACAAAACCAGTGATAGGAAATCCATCTGAAAGGCAGACGTATCGGTCCCGCTTGCTTTCCAGTCACAGCCACTGTTTTTAAGCAGAGCATCTCGATGCACATACCGGTACCATGACTGCTTCAGTGCCAAGCAGCTGCTCCTTCCACTTTCACCCTCTGTAATTCCTGCTTGGATTGCTTGTCCGCAGGAAGGTTTATTGCCTGAGTAAGGGAAAACCTGCACACAACCTCTCCCTGCCCATGAACACAGACGTGCATCTCCCTGCCTGCTCAGCACAGCTGCAGAAGCTCCTCTGTCGACTTCCTATCACGATCATTTCTACCAGCCACTCAGTAATTCAGTGTCAGGGTTTTGAAGTTACAGAGAGAGATGGAGCTTGAGGTTTTCAAGTTCAATGACGTGTAACCAGAAAGATTAAAAAAAGGAAAAAAAACAAAACAAAAAAAACAACAACAGAAAACCCCACAGTGTTTTCCCCCATCACAACAAAACAGTCTGCAGGTGAGCAGCTTACTCTGCACTGGAGCTAACCACATGCACAGCTCTTTCCCTTCCTCCTCTCCCGGCTCTGACACACAAACCGGACAGAACTATCTGTTTGCAGTCTCTACGGTTAAAAAGCTGCACAGCCTCTCAGCTCACATCAAGCGGGGGCGAAGGAAGTGCACGTGTCTGCCTTCAGAAGAATCGCGGGGCTCCTGCAAGCCATCGGAGCAAGCGATTGGCGGCACACAGCTCTAGGAGATGCGGCAGCACGCTGCCCCCAGCACAAACAGGAACAAATCGAGCCGTGTTTTGCCTGGATTAAAAATCCATACTTTCAATTACTGAGCCTTTTAACGACTAATATATATTGCAGCCACTGTAAGCTTGCCCATAAGCGAAGCTATAGGTGAATAGTCAAGAGCGTGGACCAATGTATCTGGTCTAGAGGAGACGGAGGTGGCCCCTTGTTTCCAATTTCGCACACTTTTGGCTAGCTTCATTAAACAGAGCTTGAGTAATTGCTCGAGTTAAAGCATAACCAGGGGTTTAAAAGATAAGACACTGCTCAGGTCTAACCAAACAAAGCCCTTAAACCAAAACCGTATGAGTAAGAGTTCTGGTATGAAACGCTGCACGTGTTCTGCTTTTGCAGGGCAAAGCCTCGGTTCAGAACCAAACTCTACAAACGCTGACACCAGTGCCAGGGCAGCCAGCTGGCACTCAGCACCCCTCCTGCCATGCTCTCCCTTTTCAAGGGCAAAATAGTTGTAGAAAAGGGAAGTACACTTTGCTGCTGAAACTCATCACTGTCCTTACACATTCGTGTCTTCCAATTGAGAATCCTCTATACAAAACAAAACAAACTGATAAAAAAGAACAACCTAAACCCCAAATCTCAGCCCAGAAGTCCTCCGAGTGCCTGCCTTTGGCTGGCATGCAGGCAGCAGAAGCTGAATCCATGTTGGGAGCCAGCAGTTGCTGCGAGCTCACTCGCTGCACATTTCAAGCCTTGATTCACTCCCACTCCCCTGCCTGTGTTCCCATTACAAAGGTGCTAAAGCTACCAGTGTAGTGCACTATTACCACCCAGAGAATCCCCCGAACCAGTCATTATTAAGAATGGCAACATTTGCTGGCGCTGTACCGGAGGAGGAGGCCACCCAGGGTAAAATAAATCCAGCATGAATTCATCCAACTCCCGGATTTGTTACTGAAGCAGGAGGCAGGCAGTCGCAAGTCAGAGAAGGAAGAGAAAGCAAACCCAAAGCCTCTTTGGGGACCACACTCCAAGTCTGCACAGGCTTTAAACGAACACCTAAGGCACGTGCAATGACTGCTCCATGCCCAAACCACTGCAGTTTTACTGCTGCTGCCTGCTCAGCCACATGCCTTCAGTGAACGCGGGCTCCAGGGCTGAAGTCCCCCTGCAGCGTGTCAACATTTAGGTCCACCTTCCGCCATCTAAGCAGTGCTGACCTATTCTTAAAGTCCTCTAAGTCCTTTCCTGGGGAGGGGATCAAAGTTTTTTGAAGAAGAGCGTTAGCAGCTTATGCACCACCTCGTCCATGGAGCCTTGCACAGAAACGAATCCACCCAGGTGCAGAAAACTATAAACCAGCAACTTCTTACCCTGGAGGTCGGCGTGTCCCATATGGCCAAACCAAAGTAGTCTTCTTCCAGGAGATTGAGGTGGTCACAGACTTTCTTGAGTAAATCCTGCCCCTTGGCATGTTTCTGCAAATAGACAAAAAACATTTAATAGCATAGGCTGCTTTTTGCCTGCTAAAAGGGAACATAAAACCACACTGGATGCTACCAAGAAGGGGAAAAAGTCCTGGCTAGCTCAAAATCCCATCTCCTGGCTGCTCTTTCCTATAAGGCATTCTTCCTTACAAAATCCAAACGGAGAGGCCATGAGATCTGCAGGTCTCCCTACTGCCACCAGCTCCACCTCCAAAGCCCCCCCAGAGCTGTGCTTCTCCAAAATCCCAATAAACAGAGGATTTGTGTGGTTTTCCCCTCCCAAAGCACTACGGCACTGGCAGCTCCCAGCCCCAGGCTCTCAGACACTCAGGCGCTGATCAAATGATGATGAGTGTGAGGGACGAAGCAGCTGCTCCAACCCACCGCGACAGCCCCCATTTCGGGGGCAACCTGGTGAAGCAGGCTGACAAAAGAATTGGCGGCTCAGAACAAAAGACCCTCGTTTCCACCCTCTCCTCAACCCAAGCTGCTGCTGCAACCCAGCTTCCCCAGCTTTGCCTGCTTAGCACACAACTTCTTGCCTCCAGAAACACTCTTTGAACATTTCTCATCTCCTCTTTTTTTCAAAATCCTGCAGAAGTGAAGCGAAGGAGCTGGCCCTAGGAGCAGATACCCTTTTAGTCCAAGGCATGAAGGAAAACATCCCTGAGGCACAAAACTATGGTAACCACAAGCAGCTAATTCTATTGGAGGCTTTGCTAAAAGGCAAGTGCAGTTCCAGTGACGCAAAATAAGCTTTATTAATGCATCGCTTGTGCAGACAGCTCTCCTTCTAGCCGTATTTGCATGGCTGCTGATCAAAGCCCACGGCCGTGTTTTCCTGTGGTCCTTCAGCTGTAAGGTTGCACATGCTGCAGCTCCCCCATTGACACGCTGCATGCGTGAGCCTGGGAGCTTTCTCGGTGAACTGGCACTTAAAGACATGTAGGAACTAAAAGCCTACGGCTGTCAACGGGAAAGAAGCTTTGAAAGCACTCATTCTTTTCGAATAAAGGCATTTGTGCTGGTCTTTGCCTACACCTTTGCAATTCCTTCCCAATTACATCTTCATAAATTACTCCTCAGAATGCTACAACAGGATTATATTGGCATTAAAGCCAAGGGTACTCGACAAGTCAAGAGCTTCTCGCTGCCACAGCAGCCCCTGCCCATCTGCTCCTCGGTGCCTCCCGGGATGCTCCAGACCCACAGCAGTGCACCAGGGACACCGCATATGGTGGGACAGCACCCAGAACACGGCAGGGCTGGATCAGTGCCGGAGAGGGGCTGCCAAACACACTCACACCACGACAAACCAACTGGGGCTGTAGGGCTGAAAACTGCTGCTGCTGCACCAGCCTTTTGGAGAACAATTTGCTTTTTGGGGGTCTGAGCCTGATAGCCCCAGAAAACATCCCGGGCTTTGGTAGTGCTCCGCGCTGATCCCGCACAACGACAGTAGCCACGCTGTTACACAAACTGCTGACCTACTTGCCGAGGATCACCCAAGGTAACCACTTCCACAGGGAGCCCCACGCCCCGATACCCTCCCGCGGCCCGCAGAGCTAGCGGGATGGAGAAAAACAAGCTGGAAAGCAGGCTCGAGTGGTAAATACCGGATTATTAATATTCTGGGCAAGTGCTTCGATACTGAAATAGGGATTTCTGTGAGCTTTTTATTGCCCTGACAGCAAGACAGCCCTGCGAGAGAATGCACAAAATAAAGCAAAATAAAAGCTCTCAGATGAAGGGTTTTGCGGTGCTGTAAGCCAACATAATGATTTTAAATTGTTTACTGCAAATATATTCAAGCTGAACGCAGCCTGTTTTTCTTTACATCCACCTGCAGGAGAAATGTTAGCCAGCAGCCTGATTGGCAAAGGTACTCTGGGTGAGCAGAAAGCACAAATCAACACGACAACACATTTTATTCAAAACAAAGGGGCAGAAAATATTTAGACAATCCCAACCTAACGCAATAAACTGAACTCTGGGATAAAAATGAGAGAGAAGATGAACAGCAAGTGCAGTAACTTTTTTTAAAAAAAACTTCCACCTTTACAAAGCAAAGTACCCTGCAAATTCCAGAGCTATAAACAAAAAAGGCTCCTAGGCACACGGAGATTTTTACAACACACTAAATAAGTTATTATAGCTTACAGCAAGATTGTTCTGCAGTAAAGTCTGTCATGTAATTCACTGGCAGCAAATTAGACCCCTATTAAATAGTGTTTGTGGTGGTTTTCGAGGAGGAGAAGGCAGAGGGAAAAGAGAAGAAACAAACCCTGAATGTACTTACATCCACAGCACACTCAAAAATGGTGTCATCCAGCAAGACAACTTTGCAGTACATGTTTCTGTGTCTTTTTACAGCTCTCTGTGCAGCTTTCAAATCCTTGTCGGCTTTGGTCTCTGGAGTGTCCTGTTTGGGCTCCGGCTTGGTGCACTCCTCCTTCGTTTCTCCTCCTTCCTTGCCGTCGAGGTCTCTGCTGTCCGGCTCCTGGTCTTCCCTTCTCTCCTCCTGCGCAGGCTGAAAACCCCAGCACATCCAAGTCGCCAATTAGATGTGTCAAACAAAAAGCCATCACATGAAACGAGCATCGCACCCCGGAACTAGTTATCTGGCCTAAATGTGTAACCCAGGACCTGGAGCAGCAGCTTGGGTGGGCAGGGTAACAAGTGCACTGAGTGGTGGCAATTTTTAAAGCCCTTCAAGTCATTCTCAACTCTTCATTTAATAAAAGACGTAAAAAAAAGAAAGGGCTGATTAGAGAAATTAGGGCAGGTTAGATCATGCAAATCTTCATGGCCTTAATGACTGTGCCTTTTGGATTAGCAGGCGTTTTCTGTCTTAGACTAGAGACCTTGTGCTTCCACTGCTAGAAGAACCAGCAGCCACAGGGTGCCCCCCTGCTCCCACTGTCACCCAGGAAGATTTACTTTGCTCCAACACATAGTGCTCAGCGTGGTAACAGCGGTACAAGGGATACTAGCACTGAGATTTCATGGCCCTCCGAGCCGACCGAACAGTTCTCAGCCACCAAAAGGGGAAGGCAGCCTTCACACCCCTGACAGCTTCTCCCTTTGCTCACTGAAGCACTTTATGAGCCAGCTGAATTCACTAAACTTGCAGAAAGACGCAGTTTGGGGACAGAAGGAGGAAGGAAGCCTTTTTTTTTTTTTTTACTGCCATTTCAGCGGGTTAAATGAGTTCATAGCAGGCTTTGACAAGTGCTGGAAGTGGCTCAATGCAGCCGGAGCATGCAGCCGTGGCAGAGGAAGGGAGAGCAAAACCCTGTCTTTTCAGCCTGCGGTGAGCCGTTAATTCAGCCCATCGCATCTCATGAAATCACACCCAGGCACAACTGCACACAGCCAGCGCCGGCTCCAGTGTTTGAAACCTAAATAATGTCCATAAGCTGCTGACTTCTGTTCCAGCAGGGCCAGGATAATCGGGAGCAGAGAATCAGTCAAAGCTCATAATGCCTGCTGGTCAGCATTTATCAAAGAGGCAGCACCTCGCAAATGCTTTCACGGCAGAAATATCTGCCGAGTGTCACAGTTCAAAAAGCCACTAACGTCAATCTAAAATAAGAACTAACAAAAACAAGTGCTTCGTCTGAAACAGACGGCGCTTGCTGAAGGAAGGTGGTGGGTTTTCTCTCTGTGCACGCTCACTTGTGCATAGAACTAGCAAATCAAAGCTAAATAAAGAAAGAAATCATGCCTCTCCTCTTGAAGAGGCCCCTTCAGGGCTGAAATTGCATGAAAATTTCCAGCTCCCCACCGTGTCCCAACTCTGACAGGTACAAAGCACTAGCAAAGATCAGCCTGTATTTTTCAAAGACTCGGAAATTAGAGAAAACAGAAACACATTACCTATTACCTTCTCTACAACTTTGCAGTTTTAAGGCAGTGGATTTACAATTACTGCCTGCAGTTGACAACACTAACTTGTAAAGTATTTCTCAAAAAGTTAGTAAAAACCTAGAGTTTGCAGTTCAGATCTAACACCCCACTGGAGAGCATTCAAAACCTTAGGGCAATAGGGAAAATAATGCAGATTTTACCATAAACTAGCTGTCCCTCTGTGACTACAGCAATACACACAGGTTGGCTGGGTTTTAGGAAATCCCCATCTCACAAGAAGTAGGAATCACCTCCTCTAGCTCCATGCAGCCACACTAGTGACGGCAGAGCTGCAGCTAATCAAGATGCCCACCAAGGAGTAAGAGAGGCCAGCCAAATCAATAACCAGAGGCCCCCAAATCAATAACCAGCTGCTGCTTTGTGAATGTCTCACTGCGGGTGTCTCTGCCTCACTTTCTACCCGGCTTTAAAAACTTTAAATCTTGCATGAAAAACAACCCTGGCTTTAATGAGCAGAAATTAGAAAGCTACTAAGAGCTGGGCTCAGCACACGTGCTATGCAAAAATCCCTGTCTACATGATGCATAAGCAGAAAATATTTGTATTTGGCAGGCTCAGCAACAGCCCAGACTGAGCAGATGACCAAGTCCTGAAATGCCCCACTTACACTCCTCGAAGCTCACGAAACCCTACCCCGCGTTCACTTTCTCTTGCAATCCCCACCTCACAACACTGACCTGCCTTCTGTACACACCAAGCACATCCAAATGAGAAACGGCTCTGTTGTGAATAACAAATTCAAATCCAAGTTCTCGGGGGAATTTCCATGCTCAGCAGGGTAAAGAGTCAGTACGGGATACTTGAAGTTATGCTTTGAAGTGTTACAATTTCAGGAATAGGAATTTTGCACTGTGGTCTGACACAGGAGCACGCTATGCAGCACAAGGAGATGACGAGACCTTCCAGCATCTCATGGGATTTTCTAACCCAGTTTACTACCAGAGTGTAAGAATTTTCTATGGTTTTGCCCAAAAAGACAGATTCACAAGAACAGAAGGGAGCAAACCACACCGAGCAGGGCGTTTTACCTGGGTTTCTGCGCTGCTTAAGGAATGGAGATCGAGCGATGGGTCAGTTTTCAGCTCAGGCTCGGGAGCTGCAATCGGGGCCTTCACCAGGATCTCCTCATCAGGGCTGGCTCCTAACCCTGCATCTTTCTGGTCACCTCCACCCTCTTTGGGCACATCAGGGTCTTTGTCCTCTTCGGACACCTGAGACTTGGGCCTCCTGAGAAATGAGGAGAAGAGGCGGGAGAGGCCGCGGCCCTCAGCAGCACGGCGCTCCTTCTTGCCCAGCTCTTCCTGCGTATCGCCGCCGGAGGCCTGCTTCTGCCCCTCGGCAGCTTGCTGCGCCCCTTCCTCTGGAGAGGCCTCTCCCTTGGGTGTTTCGGCAGCTCCTTCCTCCTCCTCCTTCGCTTGCTGCTGCTCCGAACTCTCGGCGTCTGCCGCTGGGCTCTTCTCTGTTGTCATGATGGCGCTGTGGGAGAGGCACCAAAGGTGTCAAACGGCAGCAACATTGGAGCGGGCATAAAGCCAGTCAGATCACGCAGCACACAGACACACCATGCTCACCAGTCACACATCACCCTGTCCTGCCGACCCTCTCCCCCTCCAGGTCCCCCACCCCATTGCAGCACCACCTGTGGGACCAGAGCAGATGAGGACATGCACGAGACCCCACAATTTTCCTCCTACCAAGCCCTGCCAAAATCTCACACAGCCCGTAGGGGCTTGCAGGGTTACAGCAACCTTCTTCACAACTGCAACAGGAAGGGAAAAGCCGCCGCACAAGACAAATCCAACACAGCCAAGAAGAATCTTTATTAGGTCAAAAATCGCAGAATCATTAAGGCTGGAAAAGCCCTCCAAGGTCATCTGGTCCCACCATCCCCCTACCACCAATGTCACCCACTAACCCATGTCCCCAAGCACCACGTCCAACCTCTCCTTGAACACCCCCAGGGACGGTGACTCCACCACCTCCCTGGGCAACCCGTCCCAACACCTGACCTCTCTTTCTGAGGAGAAATGTCTCCTCATTTCCAACCTGAACCTCCCCTGGCACACCTTGAGGCCATTCCCTCTAGTCCATCCTTAAGAAGAGGCCAACCCCAGCTCCCCACAGCTTCCTTTCAGGCCGTTGCAGAGAGCAATGAGGTCTCCCTTGAGCCCCCTCTTCTCCAGACCAAACACCCCCAGTTCCCCCAGCCGCTCCTCACAGGACTTGTGCTCCAGGCTCTTCACCAGCTCTGTAGCCCTTCCCAACAACCCTTCTCAACAACCCTAAAACAGGCAGCAGAACCTCACAAGGAACCAAGAAGAGGGATACAAAACAGGGAAAAGGCTCAGCTCAGAACCGCTGCCCCGCTGCAGCTCCACTGGTCTACGTGGGACAGATCCGGCGAAGCCAAGCGGGCTTCAGGATTCACAAGACCTTTGCGCTGCACCGTCAAGCATCTGAAAAATTTAAGATTAAATGGCTTCCAAACAATCCCCATAATGGAGAACAGATTTCTTCAGAGGCCGTATTGTTAAGCTGATGCAATGTTTATTTCAACTTTAGCCTGGGCTGTTGACACAAAAAGATGGAAATCACATGAGAGGAGTATCTATTTAAGGTATAAAGAGGACCCAAAATAATCATGCTTTAGAGGGGATAGAACTAATCTTTGCGTGTTGCATCACATGTATCTGCAGCAATAAATTGCCACTGCTTACGCAGAGCAAATAGCATATAATCCAATATGCCTCCCAATCCCCCAGCCCAGCCCTCAGCGCACAAACATTTGCTCAAAACACGCACTTAAGAAACATTTTGAGATGTCACCCTCCTACATAATTATTGCATTCGACAATTTTAAATTAATTCGTACTAATTGCCAAAATAACCGGAGTGCTTAGAAGACAAAAGCCTTCCCAGCTTTCCGAAGCACTCTTCCCCTGCATTTAATGCAAAAGCTTAATACTATTTCTAAAGCTGAGGTTTGTAAAGAAAGCAGCATTAGGGACCTGCTCTGGCTGTACTTTTCCAGACATGTAAATTCCCTGAGTTTAGCAGGGTTTCTTTTTTTGCAAGGAGGACCTTTGGAAAGCCTGCTGGGGCCCAAGAGACGGCAGTGATGGATCTGTGCACCCAGCAGCGTGCTCTGGAGCCACGTCAGATTTGGGACAGGGGCTGTGAGCTCTCCAAAGCCCCTTCCCCTGGGCCAGCCACACCAGCCAGCTTTGGGGATGAGCCACAGGGCTCACTGTAGCCTTGTTTCCTGCAGGTTTCCTGCAGCTTCCCTGCGCCAAACCCTACACATAAATAATCCTCCCCTCGGTGAGCTTTCCTGGGAGAAAGGAGATTTTTTTCCAAGCCCAGAGAGGTGGAAGGCACTGAAGCAGCAGCTTTCCACATGCAACAAGAAAACGGCACGAGAGGAGCCAGCCTGCATGTGGCCCCAGTCGAGCGCATCCGCATGGATGCTGCAAGGGAAAAGGTGCTGCCAAACCCCAGGCGTGCCACAGCTCTGAGCTGAACGAAGACACAGATCTGTGGAAAGCCACACTTCAGCGCTTCTCATACCCCAGAGCTTTGCACAGTGGGAAACAGGGCAGCGTGGTGTAGCGACAGCACAGGCAGGTAATTCTCCAAAATGCTGTGACGTTATGTCACCCTTCGCAGAAGTCTTGCAGGAGTTTGTTTTTGCAAGATTATCGCAGAACAGGCTCTCCGAGAAAGCTGTGAAATCCAAATGAAATGAAAAGCTACGGCAGACGCAGCATCCAGCCGGCTCCCACCACCGCCCTCAGAGCGGCTGCGTCACGCCTGCTGCTCGCTGCCTGGGGAAGGCAAAAGCCCTGCAGTGCCGGGCTGCCTTGTCCCCTGGGGAAAGCGGCGGAGACTAACCCAGAAACATCGGCGAGAAGGAAAAGCAATTTCATCCAAATCACACACGAGACACGAGGGCATTCAGACCCTTGGCTCACGCAGCTCTCAGTGCCGTAGGATACCTGGCGAGTGCGCTGCTCGCTGCCAGCTCAGCGATAGTCTGTGGAGTTGCACTGCCATCACAGCACCAGGAATTCAATTCACACCTTCAACAGCTCTCTGAAAACAACTGGGTAGATGTCACAAGGCAGTGCAAGGGGTAACAGACTATGTTTGTCACCCTGAGCCCATGGGACAACACACAACTTGCCATGGCCAACGGAGAGGGCAAAGCTCCCGCAGCATCAGCACGCATGGGTAGGGACTGCCACATCATGAGCCTGCGATAAACGGTGAGCTCCTTTGTGCACCAGCTGCCCAGACAGCCTGCTTTGTAGTTACTTCCCACTGTGTTTATTTTGAATAAATGCATTTGTAAGAATCGTTATCCAAACACACACTCAAAGCACGCTGCTCTCTTAAAAACAAAACGTCAAAATGTGGAGCGAAGGGAAGGGACCTAGAAGAGCAGGCCTCAGCAACTGCGGCCAACAGAAGGGACAGCCCACAAACAAACACTTCCTCTGGACGTAGTTTGCTCCCTTTAAATACTAACATTCCTGGAACAAGCCTATTTACTTGCTTGGATTTCAAAGCAGCGACCGCAGCGCGTTGCGGACGGCGCTCATCCCGGCACTGGAAGGTGGGACTCGCTGGGGACCAACAAACATGCCCACGTCTTTCCTCTGTCCCCCAGGAATCGCGTCAGAGCTCAGCTTCCTTCGGCCAAATCCCCTTCCCTGGGCTGGGGATGCGATGACGGGCACGTAGGAGCATTTCCCTTCCCAATAAACATTTCATGGGGGCAGCGAGCCGCCAGCACCAAGAACTCACCGGGTACAGCCGAACGCCCTGCGGCACGACCCGAGCACGCTGCCCGCCGCTTCTCTCCCTTTGAAGCATTATATTCAGAAAGGGTTTTTCGAGCTTTTGACCAAAAGGAACAGACTTTGTATGCAAGCCACATAACTGAGGGGCCGTACCACTTAAGAAACCTGTTCCTTCAACCTTTGTGGTACGGAGATGTTTGCTATGTAGCGGGACACCCACAGCAGAGCTGGCCTGAAGAGCCAGGTTCCTGCTCTGCTGCTCTTCTGCTCACTATTTGGACAAAGCATGCCCACTCAAATCACAAGAAGGTTTTAAAAATACATTTTCTTCCATTGCTTTTTTGGGTGAGGACGAGGGTTTGAAGCCAGACAGGCTGTAAATAGAGGGATCGTCACGAGTCTAACGGAGAGAAGGCGCTTAATGCTACGGAAATGAGCAAAGCTCAGCAAAACACACATGCTGCCTTCGGAGATTTCTGAGTAAATATCTTCTTGCTTCAGAAAAGACTTCAAGTACACGTTTGTATGGAAGCATTTTCATGTTTAAGAACATCCTCCTTCAGACAGGAAGTCTTCAGCAACAGGAAGCAATCTGAAGAAAACGTAATTAAAGGCACTCGGAGCAGGTTTTACCAAGCTCCTGTCCCCTGCACAGCAGATCTTCTGGCCCCCAGACACCCTCTGACCTCCCCAGCCTCCCAGCTCACCTCCTTCTTTCTACCCAAGGCCCTGTGGCATCGCTGGAGGGAGCACACGGTGCCTCTGCAAGCTTGCTTTCACCTGCAGAGGCACATCACTCCTTTAAACAAAATAAACTTGAGGCTTAAAGTGAGTAAAAAGCCTAATTGCTCATCCTGTTTCTAATATCCGTGGTTTGAGCCCATGCTAGGCAGTGTTTGGGGAGCAGAGGATACCAGAGCTCAGTTCCAGCCCCACACCGTGCTCTTGCAGATGTCAGGAGAAAACTTGCAGCAGAGCAAAAGCGGTGTTCGGGTCAGTCCCATCCACGGGCACACTCGCTCATACCTCTCCTTTCTTCCTCTTCCCCTCACCTCCAGCCCTTTTTCTGCCTGAGACAGCTTCTGCATTCGTCACGTAAGAGTTTGCTGCCTCCCAACGACCCGAAACACGTGGGACTGCAAGTGCGGCCTCCTGTGAGGCTGCAGCCAACAACCTAAGGCAGCGCACTTCGTTGGCATCTCTCAGGAGGAGAGCTCAAGTTCGAGAGGCTCAACAAAACAGTGATGGTTAGATACCCGTCGAACACCATCCTTACATGACAGTGCTCCGGCCACCACATCTGGGCACAAAAATAAAGCCACGCTACGCTTGCTGTTCCAACCAGGAGTAAAACCTAACTTAGTCCTGCTCCCAAGCCCAGAAGGAAATAGCTCCCGCCGTAACCGTGACCTAATCCTGGGTGTTTTTGTCTTTCAAAGAGAGAAGAAGGCCTTGCCCCCACGCACACTCCTTTCCCAGAAGGCGAACCGTTTGGCAGCAATGCTGCGCACCAGATAACCGTACCCGTGCTGCCTGAGCGCATTGCCTCGACCTCCCTGCCCCAAAACCGTGCGGCTCCACCGAACGCTACTGCTCCGGCGAGAATTGGAGACAGCGATAAATTTTCAGCGAGAAATTTCTGCTAAAAATAGACCAAAAAAAACCCAACAACAACCCAATAGTTGCAGCAACAGCAGGCTTTTCTGAAATGCGTTCTTTCCCATTTCACAATAGGTGGGACTGCACCGAACGTTTCTGTGAGACACGGGGCTCAGGCTGAGCACGGGGACCCGGTGCACATGCAGCGAGGCACGCACATGTAAAAGGTGTTTTCAGGTGGGAGACGTGCACTGAAACCGCAGAGCAGAACACGTGTTAAATCAACGTATCCTATAGACGATTGAAAAATCATCTCAATATCATCAAAAATCATCTCAATCTCAATACAACTGAGAAAATGTAGCAGAGGATTTGGTGTGCTTCTTTCTTCCAAACAACATAAGAAATTCAGTTGCCTCCCAATAAACACCTCCAGAGATTTGAACCAGAACCTCCAAAGAGCTGCCGCTGAAGGCCATGAGACAACTAGATCTGGCACAGCCCAGCAATAAAAAAACTGTCTGCAAAATTTCTTTTATCATATGGATTAGGAGAATAATTAGCACGGGCATTGCACAGAACCGACGTGCGACAGCTCCTTGTGCCGATACGCTGGGTGCTAACAAAAGGGATGCTGTGGCCCGGCCAGCCCCGCTCCCACCCGAGCAGTAGGACGAGGTGCCGGGGGCTCTCTGGCTCCACAAGCAGGGGGAGAAGGCACAGGCACAACGCAGATGGTCCATTATAACCGCCCGGATTTAATTCGCACCAGCCCAGCCCTCGTAATCTACTGCACGGCGGCAGCACCGTGCCCCCTCTTTCATCTTCTGGTGCCGTACAGCTTTCCTATTTAAATGAGGGCAAAAAATAGGAGCTTACCATCTGCTGGAAGCAAATCGTTTCTGTCAGGCTGAATAGCGGGCTTACCAAATGACCTGACTAAACGGCGCATTAGGGGAGCGCATTACAAGGAGCGGAGCCACAGCACCGAGCCCGGATCCTCAAACACCCTCCGGGATGCCACAGACCCGGGCATCACACGGGATCCAGGGGACTGGCTCATCAGCAAACCCCAAAATTTAAATGTAGACACGTGCTTGAGGTCAACGGCAATGGGTTTGGCAGGGTATGTCCATTTGGGAGGTGTTAAAACTGACTCGAACTTGGAACAATTGGACCCAAAACAGAGGGACCTGGGAACAGGCACCGCAAGCAATGCTTCCCATCGTTTAGGTGCAACTTTTGGGACTCTCCCAGCCCTACACAGACGTCAAAGCAGAACCGACCCCACTTTGCCTCGAACGCGAGGCAGAAACCCCACACAGAAACAATTCTGCGAGCTGCACAGCTGCGTCAAACCCTACAAAGGAAGCGGCCAGCCCAGCTCGGGGCGGCTGCTGAGCTGAAACCTGGCTCTGCGGCTGCTGCCGGTATCTGCTCGGCCTCGGGGAGGAAGGGAGGGACCCGAGCACCCGTCCCCACCCAAGGCAGCTCCGGCACCCGCCGCCTGCACCCTGCCGATAGCGCCCAGGCTGCTGCGTCCCGCAGGGGGGGACCCAGCACGCACGGCGCGGGGTCGGCACCAGAAATCTCGGCAAAAAAAAAAAAAAAAAAAAAAAAGCCCGGGGCTGCGCGATGGCAGCTGGGTTTAAGACGTCCTTGCTCCCACTTCCACCCCATCCCAGCCAGACTTTGCACCAGAGAAGCGGCACGGCAAACCCGAGGAAGCTCCACGCGTGGCAGCACCCTCCTCCTCCTCCAGCAGCAGGATACCTCCTAAAGCACCAGTCAAACAGAACTAAGCGATACATCTCAATTGAGCGAATAGAAGGGGTTTTTGCATGCATTATTCATGAGGGCTTTTTTTTTCCCCCCCCCTGCCTGATCACAGATGTGTTTACTCACACTGTGCCTCATTTACACTCGAGGTTTGACATAACAGGGCTCGTTTTCCTTCCTTACGGCTTCGAGCACAGGGTAAAAACACTTTCCGCTTGTGTCGGTTTGCCTTTGGTTGTTTCCCAAGCCGGGCTGTAATTGGGACCCAAGAGGGACCCGCACACTGCTCTGACGCAGCCCCACAGTGCCTGGTGTGCACCTGCCTGCAGGCACCGAGCACCAGGGGCACGACGGATGCGGCCCCAGCTCGTGCACGCCGGGGGACATCAGGGACAGCCCGAGCTGTGGTCACTCTTCTGCAGCACGGTTCGTGTTCCTCCAAAGCCTCACCCGCGTGGAATGCCCAAAATTTATTAAAAGGGAGAGTAACTGGGCATGGTAAGAGTAAATGGAAGAAATGTCAAGTATGAAAGCAGGGCTGGCACGTCCTGAGTCACTCTGGGCTCGCCTCCTGCCCAGCCCCAGTAAAGCAACCCGAAAGCATCCACGGCACGGGCTTTGTGCCACTGCTGTTCCACGCCTGCCACGGGGCGTGAAGGTATTTCAAGAAGGCAACACCAGGTGACCATAAGCCGATTCTAAGACCTCCTCCCTTGTAAAGCAGCCGCTGCTTCTCCTCCTCCCAACGCTGCAAAGACACACGACGTTTGGTGCTGAGGCTGCTCCTTACCCCAGCGAGAGCCTGCGGTGCGAGGCATGTCCAGGCTTTCCGCGGCTGCTCAGAGGCAGCACCAGCACGGCAGTTTTGTTGCTGTTCGGAGCAATCTGGCAGCTCACGGCAGCACCCAAGCCACCAGGCTTGGTTTATTTGTGTGTTTTGCCCCGGTGCGTTCACCACAACCAAGGAGCAGTGAAGAATTTGTTTTGCTGCAATCGTGAGCGAGCCCCGAATGCCCTACCTGTGAAGCTCAACTCAGGGTCCGGGGATGCTCAGGAGCATGGAGGGGATGTGCTGGCCTGGAGGAAGGCTGAAGCGAGGAAGACCTCTGCTCTGGAGCCAGAGGCTGGGGAGCGACCCAGCCCTGGGGACGAGAACGGGATGGCTACAAAAGCTTTGGCAAGCCCCAAGGGAGTGAGTCAGCGCCCAGCGAGATTCACCCGGCTGAGTTTCGCTGGGTGGGTGCACAGCACCGCAGGAACCGTGCTGCTGCAAGAGGCTTTGAGTCAGGCAGCTGCCACCCTTCGGCCTTTTACCTCTCCTGAGGTCTTTTCCTTGCAGGGCTCTGCCCCGCACGCAGCAGCACAGGGCAGGAAAACCTCACGAGGGAGGAGAAAGCCGTTCCCACTGCAACCCCTGCGCTGCACAGCACTGCAGGAAGAACCCCAAACTTTTGCCACTTGCAAACTTCCACGACCGTGGAAGCTTAGAGTTAACAACACCAAAAAGCTCCTTGGAGTTCCCCAACAAAACCCCAACAGCTGCAGAAGCGCGAGCCCCAAGCAGCTCCTCACTGCTGCTGCGCCACAAGCACGGGGAACGCAGGAGGGACAGACCCAGAGCAGCGAAGCACCTTTTGGCACCGGGTGGGGGAATCCAGGAGCCAGAAGCTGTCTGTAAAGCCTCGAGGAGTGGATTCGGTTTGATCAAGACAAACTCGGGTTTTTCCTTCTCCGAGGGCTGGCGATGGGTTTTGGGGCGGGGGGAGGCACGAGGACGCCCACCCACCCCGAGGCTGCACCGCGGCGTTCGGGTTCAAGTTGGCACAAAGGAGATGTCGCCACCCAGAACTCCCCAATCCCCAAAAGAAATATAAATGGAAAAAAAAGTGCTCCAGAACGAGTCAGGCAATGGGCACCGAGGTGTTTCCATAGCACAAGGAAGAGCGAGAGCCCTCGAGGTGCCTGGAGCCTCCCCATCCCAACGCCACAACCGGCCCCTTCGACGCACAGAACCCCCCCGGGAACAGAACCCAACCGGGAGGGCGCGCAGAGCAGTGATTAACTGCGTTCTCCCGTGCTCAAGAGCCAATTAGGCACAAATCAGCACAGCCCAGTCCTGCCCCTCTCCCCAGAGCCTCTCCTTTCGGCACTCCGGGCTGCGGCAGACCCATGCCAGAGCCTTGGCCCTGCAGCCGTCTTCGCCAGTGTTTGTTTGCCTTTTTTTTTTTTTCCAGCCGGCAGTGAAATCAGGCAGCTTTCGGTTTTAATCCCCTTAATTAGGGGGTGTGCGGCAGTTTTCATTCCTTAATTACATCCAGTGCCACAGCTGATGCAAGGCGTTTGCAAACAGCCGCTTCCAGCCTCTGAATCGGAGCCGGGTTCCCACGCGGCGCCGCCGGCAGCTCTCCAGGTGCTGTGCCCGGACACCCTCGCAGCAGCCCCGCGGGCAGCTGTCCTTAAACACTCACCTCTTTTTCGGGCAGGATCGAAGTCCTAAAACAGCGCTACAACAGCCCCAGCAGCCTGCCCCGAGCAGCACGGCGGGGGTGCGGCTGCTGGAAGTTGGCAGGGAAAAAGCTGCAATTTCAGGCAGCGTCCTCGATATTGGCTCACGGGATGGAGGGACAACGTTTTGGGGTCTAACTCCGTTATTTCGGTGTGCTGCCTTTTTGTAGCTGGTCTACAGGTGCACAAGGGTGCCTTCATTGCAGCTGCTCAGCTGCCAGGAATCCCTTTGATGCCCTGGGAGGACGAGTGCCCGTGAGCACTTTGTTACCCCGCTCCTGCTGCTGAACCCCCAGCGCTGGGAAATAGTGCACAGGATATGAAATATCACCAGGGGGAGAGGGGGCAGCGCTGATTAAAGACACGCAGAGGAAGATAACGAGGTACTGCAGGTGGCTGCCACTGCTGGGGACCCCAGCGAGCATCCCCGCTCCCGTGCAAGGCACCTGGTTTGCTTGCCTCTGGCACCGGTCCCCCAGCCCGCAGGCGTCGTTTGCACGGAGGAAACGTGCCCCAGCGATGCTCTTTTGAAACTACAGAAAGGAAAAGCTCGCTCCGAGTGACTGTGGGGACGGAGTCATGGAATGCGGGCTCAGACACACAGCAAGCACCAAAACCCCCAGCAAATTAAGAGTATCTTCAGGATTTTGGACTCGCTGGTCTTGTCCAGAGGGAGGGCTCCGAGCAGAGGAGGCTGAGCTGAGAGCCGCAGCTCAAATTGTGCTGGGGAAGGGCTGCGGGTGCCCCACCAGCCAAGAGAGCTGCTGACGGCAGGAGCCGCACAACAATATCACTAAAAGCCGCATTCAGGGAGCACAAGGGAACCAAATGCCACCCAAATCCTCTTTTCTGCAAGCTCCGTGGATAGCATTGTCAGGGCTAAAACTGTGCTCAGAAGACCCTTCAAACGTAGCCAGGGTGAAAAAGTGGAGAGAGCAAAACGCGACCGCGAGCTCACCCCGCCGCCGCCACCAGGCAGCCGGCTCGTGCCAGCCGCCTTTTCGCTTTTAAACGCCTTCTGAAGCCTCCTCCTTTGCATTTCCTCGCCGGCGACGGCTTCAGGTTCTCTTTATAAGCCGCAGGAGCTGAAGGCGGGCGGTAGCTGTTCCTCAGCAGCGGTTCCGCATGATGAAATTAACGAAGAGGCAAACGAGGTCTGGGCGCCGGGGCATGTCCCCTCCTCCAGGAAGCTGGCTGCTCTGCGCGGCCGGCAGCGGCCAGGAGGGTGGCTTTGTAATAAGAGTAAAAAGATGAGGCACACAAACGTGGAACCGAGCTCCCCTCGACGTGCTCATGGCTTGTTTCGGAGCTGCGACTTCAGCACGTGCATGCACAGCCCTGGCTTGTTCCCACCACTCACGCTAAAGAGATCGCAGAAACCGCTCTGATGGATTAAAGCTCCCCGTTACGAACATCCCGTTACCTTATTCCTAAGCAAGGGGGATTCCTAAAGGCACCTCCCTGGTGCTGTCCTGCAGGGGTGGCAGAGCCGGGCCCCGGGGCTGCATGTTGCGGCATCGCTGCGCTCGCTGGCGGAGCGCACGAGTCCAGGCTGCGGGTACCAGCACCAGGCCAGGATTTACCATATTTTTACCATTTCCCAGCTGTTTTACCTGCTGACGTTCCCCTCCTGAGCCTGTTTCGTTTAACCTCCCGCTCTTAAGCTACCATCCAATTACTGCTCCCAATTACCCAGCGCTCAACAGCCCGCGGTAATTACAGATAGCGCTTGCCGCACACGGTTGGCGGCACGGCTTCAAACGAGCCCACATCAGGACAAATCCAAGGGGCTCACGGGCCCCCAGCCCAAGCACGGAGCCCTCCCGGCCAGCCAGGACCGAGCCCGGGCTGCCAGCATGGACGGGCAGCAGCCGGGGTGCTCGGAGCTGGAGCGGGCTTGGGAAGGAGCCTGGGGACCGTGGGGCGCACGTCGGTGTCCCCAGCGCAAGGAGAGATTTTGCAACTCGCCTTGCTCAGACGTAACACCCACCCAGGCATAAGACATTCTTCGCTAGGATCTTGAGAAAACGAAGCGTTTTCAAGGCAGATGCCAAGATTTCATAAACTTTGCTCTCTTTTCCTGCAGCTCCACGGGCAGCCACCCACTGCGCAGCGCCGATGCAGTGCCACCCGTGCGAACAGCTGCAAGCCACTGCCACAGCCGCCTTCTCGTTTTCTGTTGATAAATATTCCTGCAAAGTGTATGTTTCACTTTGCGTGGTGCTTTTTTGCACTTTCAGTGCTAAATTGACTCCCAACGACGTCAGGCTAGGGCAGCGCCTTCTAGGAAAGGGGAAAAAAATGGAGAACGTAAAGGGCTCCTCTCTGCGCTTCATTTCTGCTGCCAGCCCTCGTCCCACCCTCCTCACAGACTGGCTTCTCGAGAAAGAAACGCATCCCCCGCGGGTCCGGGTGGCACCAGGACCTGGGGACCCCCCCGACCACCGGCAGGGAATGCCAGGAACTGGTCGGGTACATGCCCAGATCAAAGACACTTGGGAACGCATTAGGGAGGGTTCAGCTGAGTACTCAGGACGGCACAAGGCGTCTTTCTAACCCAGGATATATTTAATATCGAGAGTGTGCCCGCTACCCTGCAGCGCCCCGTCCCCCTCTCCTCGCAGGAAGGCAGCCTGCGTACACGATGCAAAGCCCTAAGGGACCACGCAAGGTGCCACGCGGGCTCATCGCATGCACGACAAAGTAGCCCCTCAGAAGTCAAACGTCTGCACCGCTCCGAGTCGGATTTGTTTCCCATTTGCATTAAAAAATACATAATTCACTGCTCGCAGCAGCAGAGACCGGTTTTCCTTTAAAAGAGAGCACCAACTTACAAGCCTTACTTCCCAAAGCAGCGCTGAAAGAGCTCCCAGACCCCGCACCAGGAGGAGGCACGGCTGCAACGTCGCTCTGCGTCCTCTCCACCCCAGCAGGACACTCACCAAGTCTATTTACAGGTGGTTTTGGTGCAGGAAGGGCTCCCCGCCTCCCCCCAGACGTTTTGCTAAAGTCGACGTGCTGCTGAAGTCACGACTGATCAGCCTTCGGTTTCACTCTAACCAACCGCCACTTGGGGTTTTTTGTTGCTTTTTTTTTCTTTTTGCTAGAGTCACAGGTTTCAGAAGGCTAAGCCGTTCCCAAAGCACCAATCTAGCCGTGGCTTTTAGCTGATTTCATGGGTCATGCACCAAAGGGGCGCAGCTCCTCGTTTCCTTGCGATCCGGCTCGCCATGCCCAAGCCAAAGCCCCGGTTAGAAGGGTTCCAACGCGGGGCAGAGCCGGCGCCGCGGGGTTTTTGCAGCTAACAGCCGTGTGCGACGGGACATCGCCAAAGAACAGCTCACAACCGCTCCCAGCAGCAGCCTTAGAGGAGAAATCGAGCTGCGGATGAAGCAAAATACTAAATTTCACTTTAACCGCAAGCCTCCTTGCTTTGCCAGAGCCTTCCCTCCTGTTTAATAACCCACGGCGTAACAGGAGGAGGATCATCGCCTGTCATCAGCGGGTCAGGTGAAGTCCGTCGTCGTTTTCAGCTAAGTTAAGGAGCAGCAGACGAAGCTGGTGCCCACCTGCTCCACGCGGAGCTCAGCAGCCAAGCTGCACCCGGCCCTGCATCGCTGCCCGGGGCTGGCAGAAAGGGGCAGGCACTGAGCCCGAACCGTCCCACCTGAGGTGCTAAACGGGACAGAAAAAGCTTGGTCCGGCCCGCGGGTGGGGAGAAACGTGGGTCCTTGGATGAGCAGGGGAGCAAAGCGCCCGGCAGCCCCCATCCCTGTGGCCAACGAGGGGATTTCAGCCAATTCCTGGAGAAGGGAAGGGAGGGGAAGGGAAGGGAAGGGAAGGGAAGGGAAGGGAAGGGAAGGGAAGG
>CM021719.1:2573975-2633855 GCA_011074415.1 Stictonetta naevosa
CTCGCGCTGCGCCTCCGGGCCGCCCCGAGCCCGGCCGAACCGAGCCGAGTCCTTCCGAACCGAGGCCGAGCCCCGCCGAACCGAGCCCTGCCGAGCCCCGCCGAGTCCTTCCGAACCGAGTCCCGCCGAGCCGAGTCCTTCCGAACCGAGCCCCGCCGAACCGAGTCCTTCCGAACCGAGCCCCGCCGAGCTGCTCCGAACCGAGCCGAACGCAGCCGAGCCCCGCCGGGAGCCGCTCGCCCGCCCGCCCGCCCTGTGGCTCTGCCCCCGGCCCCGCCCCCACCCACAACACTGTAGTAAGTTCCCATTGGCCGAGCCCAGGGGGCGGGACGCCAGCGGCGCTCTGCGATTGGTGGAAGGGAAAGGGCGGCTGGCGGGGAGGGTGGAGGGAGCGGGAGCGCCCCCTCTTCTCCCCCCCCTCCGCGCTCTCTCAGGCCGGGCCCCGCCGCGCTGAGGCAGCGGGGAGCGGGAGTCGCTCCCCGGCCGCTCCCGCCTCAGCCTGGCCCCAGCGAACGCCCTGGGGCAGCCTCACGGCGGCGGGACCGGCGCTGAGGCCATGAAGGAACGGGCAGGGGGCGCGCACACGGCGGGGGTTGAGGGGGGGGGCACGAGGGGGCGATTTTCCGTTCGGAGCTGACTGGAAACGGCACAGAACGGGCAGCGAGGGGCAGGAGGAGGCGGCGTCTCCTCGTAATTCCGCGGCGGGAGCGGGCCCCGCTCTCCTCAGTGACCTACATTCTGACCGCGTCTCGTTGTGTCACAGAGAAAGTTGAGGCACGGCGCTGAAGGGGGATACCCCGCAGCCACACCACACAGGAAATAAATAAATAAATAAATAAACGGGGAATGTGAAAAAAAACGGGAGCGCCAGGCTGGAGAGGGGACGTGGTTCATCTGCGGACAAACTACAGGGGTGTTTCTGTCACACCAGGTCTGCCTGCTCCTCCTTTAACCTGCTGGCTGGCTCCAGCACTGAGGCCTCCTCTCCTGAGCACGTTTTGTTCATGGAATCCCAGAATCATTAAGGTTGGAAAAGCCCTCTGAGACCATCTGGTCCAACCACCCCCTACCACCACCACCACCCACTGACCATCTCCCCAGGCACCACGTCCAACCTCTCCTTGAACACCCCCAGGGACGGTGACTCCACCACCTCCCTGGGCAACCCATCCCAACGGCTGACCGCTCTTTCTGAGGAGAAATGTCTCCTCATTTCCAGCCTGAACTTCCCCCAGCACAACTCGAGGCCAAAGGGCTTTAAGGAGAAAACCACCGAGCAAAGAAGCTGTAATTTTGGGGTGCCAGAGGTTGGCAACAGCTTCTTGCAGTTCAGAAAAACAAGCAAACAAATCCACACCGCTCTGTCACAATGCACACGCTGAGCGACGGCAGATTGCAAATTATGTGGCGAAGAGACCAGAGCACCAAAATCTCCCCATCCAAGTAGTGACTTCGCACCACACAGCACGTCATCCGCCGTGCTCAGGCCACCAGATGCCCCCAACTCTGCCTGCCAGCCCCTGAGTGCAACGAGCTGCAGCTCTCGTATTCCCGTATTCATTATTCTCCATTATTCCCCAGGTAAAGCACTGAACCACACACAGGGAGCACGAGGATAAAGGATGCTGTTACCCACGCAGGCCCCAAACTAATGGCCAAGAGCTTCGATGGCAGAAGAAACCCAAGAGCAGTAGCATCCACAAACATGAAAAGCTGCACTTGGTCTGTGACAAGAGAGTGCCTTCAAAATTTCCTTCTGGGGCAGGGGGATTTGAACTTAGGCCACAGCAGTTCTTCCACAGGGAGCAGAAAAAAAATAAAAATAAAAAATATAAAACCACACACACAACCTCTCCTGCATATGGAAATACCATCATCAACAACACACTTGTGCTGTAAATTTCTGGGTTAGCTTCTAGCCTCTTCCTTCCTACACAGCCCCTAACTGACCTCTGAAATCCCATAGGAAGTAATGGAAATTTCTTAAATTCTTCCCTATAAGAACAGTTTGCCCTGTGCCAAGCCAGGATTGCAAATATTTAAAGAACTCTCCCAGTTGCAGCTGGTTTAGGTCACTTTGTGAGAGTCCCTTAGAGACCGAGAATTATTTTAATAAATCAGGATTTCTTGGTATTCGGCTGCTGCATATAGGAATCGGGAAAGGAATTATATTCATTTTAGGCATGCATTCGTAGTCTCTAAGGCAGAAGATGTTCCTTGAAAGCTGAAAGGCCGTTTTGTGAGTGCTCGGATCCTCATGGATTTGGTCAGTGCAAATCAAGAGGGTCACAACAGCGAAGGAGGCAGGGGAGCCTGCCCTCCGGCCGTTTAATGGGCATGCAGCTAGCAAGCAGCTCCTAAATCTGCACTCTAGCATCTTAGCAGCATCTAGACACCAGATTAACACCAGCTGAGCTAAGTTCTTCATTTAAAAAAATCCTTTGTAAGGTGATCCGATACTCTGTAGGGCCCCTGCAGGGTGCACTGCTGGTAGGATTCGTGCATTAATGCACAGTTATAAAACGGGGCTCCCAGTTTATGCCAGTGCCGGTGAGCACCGTGTTAAAACCATTCCTGCCACCAATAATAAACTGCACGGAGCTCTCCTTACCCCGAGGAGCTTCTCTAAATGAGGAATTCCCAGTCTGAACAAAGGAACTGTGCATCACACTGGTATTGGTTTTCCCTCCCCCAAAGCAAGCAGAATTTAGGGTGAAGAGAAACACTCGGGATTACTCCAAGCCCTAAGAAAACAAAGATATTAAGCTGGTCAAGGGAATGATTTATCCACCACTGCCCTAAGCGAGCTGGTGGTGCGCACATTGTATGTCTGCGCGTACACACACAATAAGCTCGGTCAGTTTATGTGCTACGTTCACACACTTTGCTAGCAAGTGAGCGTCTCAAAGGCGGCAGCGGCCATTTCACAAGAGCAAACAAGGTGGGAGGAGAGCAGGTGGCTGGGTTTTGCCAGCACTGGCCCTCTGCCCTTGGCTCCTCTTCTGAGATTTGCTGTCACCATCAGCAGTGCAGATCTGGCCGACAGCAGACAGCAAGAATGAGGTGTAAAGGAAACATGCCTTCAACTTCACGAGCTTTGTTTTCCTGTAAAACAGTGATCGGGACCAAAGATAGCTCAGGTAAATAATTCACCCAGAAGGAAGGAGCGCTTCAGCTAGTGCTGACTTTCTCAAGTGCTCACCTCTTGATTTTAGCATGCGAAGCGGTAGGCACAGCAGGATTCAGCGCCAGAAGCAGCCTTGTAGCAATTTGCCTCCGACAGACTGAATTGCAAACTCGAGAAACGCTCCCAAAGAAACACAAACCGCAACGTGTGTGCGCAGCGCAGGCAGCCCGGCGCGTCCACGCGCACCCCGCTCCGTGTCAGGTATTTCTGCCGAGATTAAATCTCGTCCAGCCTGCCGTGGCACCCTCCCTCTCCAAAACCAACAGTCAATTCATTGTTGAGCAAGCTGTTAAAGGGACAAACAGCAGCCTCCGTAGTTAAACGGACTGAGTGTGCGTTATTGTGAGCCCACTTGGCGTTCTGGCAGCTAGTCCCGAGTTTTGCTAAATCCAGGCTGCTTCTCCGTAGCCTTTTCTGTGTGGTCCCCTACCGGAGAGTTTTCCCCTTTTTTCCCCCTCTCAATTACAGGAGCTGTGCCATTTAAAGAGCGTTGTTGCCAAACGAAAAGCACATGTTCTTTCTTGTGGGGACGAGAAGCCGGTTGCCGAGCCGCTGTGTCTGCTTGGAACCGGGCTGGGTTACGTGGGTGCCCTCTGGGGAGATGGGGAGGCAAGAGGGGAACGGCAGACAGCGAAGCCTGTACACCCAGGAACTCTTATCCCACCCAGATTCTGGTTCATTTAAGCTCCCACCATGGGTTTCATTGATTTGCATGAAGTTCATGTTCATCTGAGTCGGTGCCTTGCTACGCAGCAGCCTCGCTCCAAGGAGGAGGAAGGAATAAAGCAGACGAAGAGGAGCAGCAGCTCTCTCTCCCCAGGCTGCGTGCCAGGACAGGGAACAGCTCCCTGGAAAGTCAGCTTTGTTCCAGGGCTCAGAGGCAGCGTGTAAAGCACGGTTCTGCCAAGATGCACCACATAAAGATTAGAGGAGGTCAGCTGGAGATCGCAGGATCAAGTTTTCATACGATGAATGTTGCTATGTTGAGAGAGAAGTATTTTTCCCCTTCAGTTTGGGTAGGAAGTGTTAAACGTACAAGAGGCTGCACTTAGAGCATCTAGAAAGTGCTTAAAACCCCTGGGGAATAGATTAGAAGCAATGCTGCGAATACAGCCAGCGCAGGCTCAGGAGAAGGCAGAATCAGTGTGGCATGAGCCCGAACTCCAGAAACAGCCTGAGAAACAAACAGCGCAAGAGAGACAACGGCATTTCAAGCATTCACCCATTTTTCGTTGCCTAACAGTCTTAGCGGAAAGAAGACGACCAAAAATAGAGGAGTGTGCTCATAGGCAGCGCACTATGCCCCAAATAAATTCCAGGAGGTGCTGCTGGAAACCCCAGTGTTTGGGCAGCAGGAGGACGTTCGAGCCCCTGCGCCAGCCTCCTCCACCAAACACCAACAGCCAGCTCGGCCGGAGCCGCAGCCGTCGCTTCAGCAGGGGACAAGCTCAGCTACGCAGCCTTCGTTGAAATAAACCCAAAAATAACAGTTAGTGCCACCTAGGGACCAGAGCTCAGGCAGGGAGACAGAAGAGCCACACCACAAAGGACGTCAGCGGCTGATGCACTCCTCGCACGGATGAGAAGTCAGACTGCAGCAAGGAGAGGCTCGGCTCCGGTTAAATAACACCGGGAGGGCGCCCGGGTAGGTGAAGCTTTCACAAAAGGTTGCTGAAGCGTGGATTTGACTCTGTGCCGCTGCTCTCCCAACCCGGGCAGAGCATCGCTCGGCTCCCAGATACCCCGAGCTCTTTGGCGGAGGGGAGCGATGTTTCTAGATCAGCGTTTATGTAAGAGCGGCGTCTACGTAGCAGTAAGTTAGAGCCCTCATCTGCACTACACGTCCCTTGTAATCAGGAGGCCAAGTGGCAAATTCCTGCACTGAATTTCTCCTAGTGCGAACCCAGCTCTAGACACCTGACAGCAGCTGGTGATGGGGCTGGACCTGTAGACAGCAAGGGATATCTGGCAAGATCCAACATTTATTTAACTAAAGGACTTGGCTTCGGAGAGCGAACAGCTTCTGAACAGAGCACAGGCTACCTCCCTTCTCTCGTAAATAAGAGCTAAAGCTCTGCACCGCCTCGTCCAGCGCTGCTTCCCTTACCTGCTATCTCCTTGGACCTTGCAGGGTTTGCCTTAAGCTACTAACTGGATCAGATTTGTCACCCCAAGTCCTTTCCAGAGATGATCCCACGACCTAATACAGCATAGCCAACGACTGCTGAGAGAGGCATTTCTGCAGGTGCGCAGTGATTAACGGGTGCACATTTCCATATCACAAATAAAAAAGACTTCTCAGCTTGGTTGAAACGCAGTGTATTAACCTTTGAAAGTGGCAGTCATGGATACCAGCTTCAAAAAGATTAATATCAAGAAGACAAAATCCCAGAGGATAGCATCGCGCTGCTGCCAGCTTTCCTGGAGCTTTACAAAATAAGGCGTTTTGAGACTTCAGTTAAGGTCGTGTATTTCCACGTTTGTTTTATAAAGAAAACCCGAAGCTGTTCAGGTTTATGGGCAGGAGGAAAGGGGAAACTGGAACTCGAGGAAAGCTGTGGGTACGTATGGAGAGACTCGGAGGAAGGGGCAGGAACCCCGTCATCTGGACTGCTGCCATTGCCACGGCTAATTGCTGAGAGTCGTCCTCTGTGAAAAAGGTTTGTCAGTGAAATAAATAATACAGCTCGGCGCGTTCTGCGGGTCCACTGAGGCACAGCTGCAAGTCAACGCGGGGCACGCAGTAAATCTTCGGAGCCAGACGCAGCAGCAGCGCGGGGATGCACAGGAGCCAGACCTCGCCCCTGCGTTCTGCCTCCGCCACGGACTGCATCAGAAAGGAGCTCATAATCATTAAGCTGCCATCTTTTATTTCTAATTATTTGTCTCCACAGCAGGGTTCCTGCAACCATCAAGTACAAGGGAAGCAAGTCTCAAAGGAGCAACTGTTCTGAAGAGGGCTCGCAGCTGCCACCACATGAATGGCTCTCCAAGAACAGCGGCAACTGCACTGCCCACAGAGCCAGGGGAAAGCATCTCTGTTTCGGCTGGTTTTCAATGTTGATTTTTAGGTCAAGGAAAACAGCTTTTCTTATGCAACAAGGCATACAGAAAGCCCACTTGCTTTGAGTTTTCGCTTTCATTTAATTAGATGGTAATTCAGAAGGCAGCACTGCTATTTTGAACACCACAATGAGAACGATTTCACTGCCTTACAAAGCGCTGAAGTAAAACCACTGAGCTAAGCCAGCCCCAGAACCCGACACCGCTTTGGATTCTGATAGTCTCTCCTGACAGAGGGGGGCAAGGAAAGGGATACCCAGCTGCCACGTTTCCAGGAGAGATTCAAAGTAGAAAACATCACTGGAAGGCAGAAAAGCAGATCTTACTCGTTCTTCCTCTAGGAGCTATATTGGAAATAAAAATTGTGGAAAAACCCAAGTTTGTTGAACACAACAGCTGGTCAGCAGCTCCACATCGAATGGCCTCCTCTAGGAGGAGAATACCTAGTATTTAAGCAAGAGACAAATAATTTAATGAACAGGTAAACACTGAGATCCCAACATAGAGCTCCCAGTATCACCAGTGCCAACGCACAGGAGGACACAGCCCAGCAGCAGGCAGTCAGCAGCCACGCTGTGCTTATCACCTCCTTTACGACAAACAGCTCTGATCGTGTTTTATTTTTTTCCCAGACAGCTTGCATCTTCCCTGACCTCACTTAAGATTTCCTGACAAGCTTCAAATGACGGCAACGTATGTGAATCTTAGCTTGAAGGTCAAGCACACAGCCTCAGACATCGCAGGCTCCTCTTGCACTTGCATCCTCAGCATTTTTCTCATGGTTTCTGCCCTCCAGCTCCTCGCAGCATGGAAGAAGCTTCACGGAGACTGCCGGTGTGTTACTTTTAGGACTGATGCCCAACACTCTTATCAGGCCAGAAGAGGAGATTCGCTCACTACAGCTCGCATGCATTTTACCTTTACCTCAGAGGTAAGCCAGGCTTAAAGATGGAAAGGCAACCTGAGCCGGCTGATTTCTCTGCTGGGTGAAGGTCAGGGCTACCCCGATCCAGTGAAACTGGACCACGCAGCCTTTATCTTTGCCATCTCTAACAAAGTACCACTTGGCCTTCTTGTTTGCTGACCAAGATTAAGACCAAGTACTCATCAAGCAGCAGATTTCATCCAGTGTCAGGGTCAAAACCCCAAAATCTTACAAGCAGCAGGGACATCAAAAGTCTCAGCCCTCTGTGCAGTACACGGCGAGCAACAGACTGCTCATGCAGACAGAACTCACAGTGAGACTGCTCCGGGGAGAGCAAAGCAGGGGTTGTTCAGGTTACCAGCTGTCCCCAGGGAAAAAATTCACCCGACCAGAGACATAATCTTTTCACCATTCATATGCAGAACAGGACCAGAATCAGCTTCACCCCACACCAACCATCAAGGACACTGTATTTTTCAAAGCTTTGCCTTCCCAAACAGCTCTGCAGTAGCACTACTGTCCCGCACGGTCCCTGCTGCTCTCCTTACCCAGGGCACACGAGATGCACGCGCGGTGCTGCATTCACCACGTCCTGCTGCAGGTAAGTAGGTAAACCAGGCAGACCCGAGCAAAAAACACAGCTGCGAGGTACTGGCAAGCTGTCACACTCTGCTGACCGCGTCCCGAAGGTCTGCCCACGATGGAGGAAGACCCCGGTGTCCCCTGGTGCAGGGCACCCCGGTGCAGTCACAGCCACACGAGCGAGCCCTTGCATTTTGCTCCTGGCCAGCACGAAGCCAGCCTGCAGGTAAGCCTTTTGTGCGGGGGAGTGCTGTTCTGCATTCAAATGACTGCTCGGGGGTTGGATGGGAGCTCGGCACCTCTGATCGAGGCAGATTCTCTGGTTAATTAATTATCCTTCTCTCAGAGGCTTGGTAGCAAAGAACAGCTCATTCAGAACAGGAGACAGCCACTCGGCTTCTAAATATAGGGCTTCACTTACTTCTGGGTAAGAACAACAGGTTTATACTTGGATTTGATTCATCTCCTGCCCTCCCCTGTGAGGCATGGTGTAATAATGCTGAGTTAAGAATAAAGCAATCTGTTCCCAGCACCTTCCCTGCCTTCCCTTCCAGCCTCACCAGTGACTGGCAGCGTACCGAGCGGCGGGGCTGGAGCAGAGCTGCTCTGCACACACTCGGTCCTTTCCGCCGCTGGGAGAGGAGGCGATAAAATGGGGTGGGGAAAGACAGGCAGGAAAGGGGAAAGCTTAGCAGTAGGATATTTTGCACTTCTGAAAGAAGAAGTCCGCTAAAAACTTCGAAAGTCTCCAGAGATAACCTCACCACGTCCAGAGAAGCGGCTTTCCCCAACGAGGCTCCTTCCTTTCCTCCTCCTCGCACACCCACCTCATTTTGTTACTTCAGGTTTTAACGGCACCTCGCAGCCAGGTGCAGGGGTAGGCACCAACCCCCTGCTGCAAAGCCACAGGAATCAACCCCACCGGGATGATTTCCCCCCACGCAGAGAAAGATCTCCGTGAATGCCTGCCGCAAACATCAGTGCCCGCTGCTCCAAGCTCGACGTGCATTTCCCCTCCTCTCCTGCCAGAAGGGCCTCGGGCTGCTCTCTGTACCCTGCGAAGCCACGCACATCTGCAGGTTTGTGGAGGGGAAGCCAGCCCAGCGCTGGGCTCCAGCCCTCAGAGAGTCTCTTACCCAAGCACAGCACAGATTTACCATCAACAGCTCTCGGGAAGAATCTGGGGAGAAACAGCGAGTGCTGCTTTCCTCTACCAGGACAATTTTCACTTCCATTTCCTCGCTTGCTGGTGCTTAGCGCGCTGCCAGCACAGGGTCAGCGCCCAGCAGGCCAGGCTGGCAAGAACAACTGCTGCTGGGGGCTTCTACATCTTACAAAGAGCCTGGAAATTAATTGCTAGATGAAATGCTTTTCAGTGCCCGAAACGTTAACACATACGCACGTACGCACACGCGATAAACCCCCTTCTTTGCTAACAAACAACACTCCAGAGTTTAAGACGGAAGGAACAAGTGGGTTCATTATTTAAGCCCAAGTGATTTGTAGGGTTCAAGACGGAAGGAACAAGTGGGCTCGTTATTTAAGCTGCTTCCCCTCATTGCTCTAACGAAGCAGGTACTTACCCAGAGAGGAGGCAGCCGGGCAGACCACGCAGGCGAGGCACCACAATCCATCATGGGGCAGCGTATGGGAGAGAAAGAAGAAGAGACACCGGTTAATAAGCGGTTCCAGCCAAACAGGAAAACCCCCAAACACACCACAAAAATCCCTCCAGCCGCCCTGCAAGTGCTCACACTTGTACTCGATGCGAGCGCCGCGGCAGCGTTCGCGTAAGCGAACTTGAGCGTCTGACTTTTCCCAGAACAGGAGGTGGAACCGGACGTTCACGTTGGGCCACTTCTTAGAAACGTAAACACGAAGCAGGGAAGGGGAAAAAAAAAATAAATAAAAAATGAGCCTGGCGTTCCTTAACGCTGATAACGCAGCGAGCGGTGACGCTGACGTCCCGTGTCCAGCACCCTCCGGCGAGCCCTAGGAGGTGCGCGGGGCGGCACGGCCGAGCTGGAGGAGGGGAGAGCTCTGGCCGAAGCTGCAGACCGGCTTCTCGGGGCCGTCCAGTTCCTCCAGCCTTGCATAACTTCTCTTTTAGACCTCACCAGGCAGGGGGTGGACACACAGCGTGCCTCCGGCCCCAACTCCAAAGGGCTTCAGCTGAGCCCTCTAGTGGGCTTTAAAAACTCAACAAAACACCCACAGACCTAATTTAATTAACGCTCTGCTAGAGGCCTCTAAACCCTAATCCTCTCAACAAAAGGATCATTAACTAAATGAAGAGATCCAAGAGAGCAACGGGTCCCTCAGCCACAGCCAGCCCGGCTGCGTGCTCCGGCGGCACACGCCAGGGCCCACGAGGGGCTCCGAAATGTGGCTCGGTCCTCAGCCCCCGCAGGACCCGGCCGGGGAGCTGCTCGGACACGAGTGCACGCACAGCAGAGCTCACGGCACGCACGGGATGCTCAGCACGGTGCCACATTGCTCGGAGCTTCGTGCCTCTTCTACAGCTGCCTAGATGCGCCGGAGGGATGTGCATGAGTTGGTGTCCGTCCTTTGGGATGCGCCCAGGGGACGTCACACCCGCCACACGATGCTGAAGGTCCCTGGGCTGTCATCTCCAGTGAGAATGAAGCCCCCAACAGCTGCAACAGGAGGACTTGGAGCCCGGGCACTGGTTGTTTTTAAGGGTTTATTTTTAAGGGTTATTATCCACTGGTGTGGAGAGCCTGGCGAGCAGGTGAAGAAGAGCTCTCCTTTCAAGAGGCAGCCTCAGCAAGCACGCAGGGGTGCAGTCCATTAAGGTACAGTCAGGGAAAAGCCTCTGAAGTCCAAGGTTCCCAGCCCACACGATTTGCCCCGATAGGATGGAGATGGAGATTTGGGTTTGCCCCTGCAGATATCTCTCCGAAAGCCACCTCCAATTTCCAAGCCACACGTGGGACCCAGAGCACCGTGGCTGCAAGGAGCGCATCCACGAGACTGCTCATTAGCAGGGTGAACAGGAGCAGAAGAGCTTAATTACAGGGCAGGGATCGTTCCCTCTGGGTTTGTGTGTCGGCGGCAGCCCCAGCGGAGGCCGTGCAGCCCCACAGGACGGGCGTTCCTTGGCAGAGCTGGGCCCCGCAGCAGCCTCTGCCCGTGCTTCACGTGGGGCCCGTGGTCACCAAGAGCCCGGCCATGGCTCCTGCGAGCAGCTGCAGAGCCTCAGCCCACGACTTGAGAACCCAAAAGGAGGAGGAGTTCAGGTGCTGCTTGCAGAAAAGCTCCTGGCAGCAGCAGCCTTCACGGGTCTCTTTGGAGATGCTGCTGCAGCCCACCTGTAGGTACCGGTACCTGGTTTTGGAGCTACGGGTGAGCACTCCTGTCCGAGGAGCTCAGTCTCAGCAGGAGCTCCTAAAGCCCAAAGCTGAGCTCCAGCCGTGGTGCTCCCCAGGGCAGGGGCTGTAGCAGCTGCTGGCGGGGCAGGCTCACACCCCAGAGGCTGCTACAGCCCGGGGCTGGGCCTTCAGGATGGCCAGGAGATGTTTCAGCATGCTGCCTCTCCCAGACCAACGCTGCCTGACCTGGACGGACCTCGCAGCCCTCTAGGCACCATCTCGGAGCCTCGCTGGGAAGCATTTGTGAAGACCCCCATTCTCAGTAAATGCGTCCTGGGGACAGACGCTGACACACGGAGGCTTCCTTGCCTGAAGGGGCAGGCACAACTGTTCCCAGAGCTAATGAGGCTGTCCTGCTTTGACCCAGGGCAGTTTTCAACAGACACAGAATAAACAGTCCTCTCCGCGTTCGCCTCCTGGAATAAATCCCAAGAGCTCCCGTCTCCCCGGCCCAGGCAAGAACACAGATGGTCGCGGAGATTAAAACATAGAGAATTAACAGCCCCGTGCAAATGAGCTTCTTCATCCAGCCCAGCACTGCCAGGTGGTTCGAGTACAGCGCCGGGATACGATCACCAAGGTTTGCTTGGGACAACAGCCCCAAATTCAGCAGCACAGGGGCCAGAGAGCTGGGAAATTCGAAGGCAGTTGCAGTGGGAGCGAGATGCAAACTGCCAGAGCCGGGCAGCTGCAGAGCCGCATCTGCCTCCTGCTGCAGCACTGGGGGGAAAAAGCACCAGCACCAGGACAAAGGAGCACGGACCCATCCTGCGCTTGGGTTAGCTTTGTACTTTCCCACCAAAAGCCAGCTCGGGAGGATACGAGCACCGTGAGCCACGTGTGACCACGAGGGCTTCCCCGCCGCCGGGACACGGGGCACTGGGGGCTGGCAGCAGGCAGCGAGGGAAACCCACACCGGCCCCGCCACCATTCCTAGAAGGAATCTGTCAGCACTGCACACCCGGCAAGGATCGGACCGGCACGTGGGGCTGAGCAGCATTCCTGATCCGGGTAACGCGTGCCAGGCTGCCTCCGGCGGGGACACCGCCGCCGAGCCCGCTGCCATCCCCAGCCACAGCTCCAGACCCCATTTTATTTTTCTTCAAAACCAGCTGAAAAGTCAGAAAGGAGCGCACTTCTCGCCCAGCCGCCAGGCGGTGCTTCTCGGGGACAGCCCTCGGGTTAGGCGACGGCTCCCACCGCTGCATTTTCTATTAAAAGCCTCTGCCCCGCATCCGAGGAAATCCCCAGGCAGCGCCGACCCCATCTGCCAGCCCGCAGCGGGGCCTCGCAGCCGCAGATCGGAGGAGGCCGACCCGCGCCATATGGGAGCAGCTTACCCCATGCCTCCAGCACTGCACCGACACGGCCGCACCGAGTCACGTTCCAGCCCAACGCGGCGCGGGGCCGGGCCAGCTTCTGCCTCTGCTCCTCATTTGCTTGGCCTTCCAGCTCGTGCAGATGCACGGAGGCGACTCAGGACGGGCACTCGCCCTGATACAAGCTCCTAACTCAAGGGGAGAGCTCCCCTGAAGCTTTGAAATGCCAAGAACCACTTACCCCATCTCCAAGGGCTTTTAGAGAGCAGGTACAGAAATACAAGCCCCTAAAGCCGGTGCTGCCTGGCAAGCAGCTAAACCATCGCTGCAATTTGGGGACAGCAACCAAGCAGGGGTCAGCTCGCAGAGGCAGCCTTTAAATGCTTTGATGCAGCAGATTCAGCAGCTAAGGGCTACAACGATGCTCCGGGCACTGGTGCACTGCAGCTCCCAGCCACGCCGAGCGGGGCCCAGCACCGATACCGGGTTCACCAGGACTCTGCAACACCTCCAACCCACCGCCGAGGCAGCGGGGTCGCTCCGGAGACTCGCAGCACACGTCCAGCCTCACGCCCCCCGCTCAAATCCCGCTCAGGTCAAGCATGGCCAGATGTAATTACCTACCCGAGGGGAGCTAGAGGCTGCCTCTGATCGGGGGATGTGTTTGTGCCATCAGGCCTAGGTTCCGCCTGTTTTGCTGCTTACTGGGATGCCCAAACTTGGCGCTCGCTAAGTGGGCAGGCGAGAACTGAACCTCACTCCTCGCCACCAAACAAGACTCCCTCAGGAGCTGCAGGGAAACGCCGGTCCCTTAGTCACCCATGTACAACCAGGAGCAGAGAACATTTTAATAGGATTCATTAATTTAATTGAATAGCGCAGAGGACGTCAGTGGCTTTATTTGTGTTGGCAAAGGGCTTTAGGATGAGCCAAAGGAGGAGCGGGGGCAGGCCCCGCGACCTGAAGCACTCCTGAGGGGCCAGGCGCCGCCGAGCCCGCGGGCTGGAGCGGGGCTGGGTCGCTTTCCAAGCTCCCTTCCAACCTCTCCGCCTCAAAATCCCCAGCGAGGGACAGCTTCAGAGCCTTCCCTCTCCGGGGACAGCAGGGGGAGGCTTGGGCAACGCAAACCCATTTCACCTGGCCCCTTCTGCGCCCGACCAGGCTCGGCACAGGGCTCAGCTGGTGCCTGTGCGCGCACCGCTCCCGGCGCTCCGCAGGCATGGCCGAGGGTTCAGGCTTTCCTCCAGGGGTATCAGGAGGGGACAGCAGACAAACCATGCTAATTGGATAGACGACGAGTCCTCTGCAGCCCTATAAAGCTGGGAGCAGCTGCTCAAAACCTCCTTGTGAGCAACAAAAATGGTTTCGTCTAAGGAGCAGGCGTGGATCAAACGCCACAAACGCCCTTTTCTTTTCACTAAGTGCAGTTCTCCCCATTGCAGTCCCCCCCCCCCCCAACAAAAAAAAAAGAAAATAATCAGAATTGCAGACCAAACCAGGAAGTTCAGCAAACTCTGAGCAGCAACAATAGCAGGAGGATTTTCCAGGCCTTCAAGCTTGTTTTGCAAGTGCCGGATTATGTAAAGCGCTGCCGTGCCATTGCCGGGGAAGCGGCGCCGAGGCCAGCTGGCACCGCGCTGCCCTCACCACGCCGTGGGGGCTTGCGCAACGCCCGCCCCTGGGATCCCTGCTCGGGCACCTTCCACTGCAGCTAGCACCACCTTTCGTTTCACGTGTAATTGCTACGTAATTAATCACCTTCCCAAGGTCTGGGTTTGCTTTCCTACCAGCCTGCCCAAGCACGAGGTCCCAAGGAGCAGCCCTGGAAGAAGCAGCTCCTCTGTGGGGACTCGGCAGCTCCGCCGCGCTGTGCCCGGGGCGACACGTTCCTCCCCTCGGCCTTTCTGCCAGCGGGGATCTGCCGGAGGGGTGCGTGGTTATCGCCGCACGCATCCTGCGGGCAACGATCCAAAGGCTCAGCTCATTGCACATTCAGCGCCCTGCCACAACCAGCTGGGAAAAGCCCGGAGGCACCAGCCAGCTCCGTCCCCGAGCCCCACGATCCCATCAGCTGCGGCTCCGTGTCCCCCGGCAATGGCATCGTACCCCATGCACTTGCCTAATTGAGACCTAACGAAGTGCAGAGATCTATTGTGGGCCTGACAGGGGAGCAGATGTGCCCCGGACCCGGCTGCACCTCCAGGGTGAATCAGCAGGAAAGCCCAGGCTGGGATGCTCCGGGCAGCCACCAACCGCTCAGCCCTGCAAACTCGAGCCCCCGCTGCTCCATCAGAGCCAAGGAAAGAAAATGTTCTGTTCATCAGCAGCCTCTAGTGGGGAAAAGCAGGCAGATGGGCTGGCCGCTTCGTATGGACCCTGCCAGCCTTGGGGCACGGAGCCCCACGGAGCCCACCCTGACGGGATGGGACGGGGCGGCTCGGTCCAGATGCTCAGGGCGTAAGGGACCGCGGGGTCAGAGAGCTGAGCCTTAGCTTTGCAGCCAGCGCACGAGGCTGCACCAAGGGGATGTCCCCAGGGCCAGCTGCCCCTGGGCTGGTCCCAGCTGAGCAAGCAGGCTGCAGCACCCCCCTGCGAGGCCTGACTCAGCCCTGCACAAGTCACTGGAGGAAGCAAAACGCACAGAAGGGACCGCTGGCGGATCCGGAGCCTTTCTGGGCAGCACACTGAACGGGAAGCCTCCAGGTGGTGGTGGGTGAGTCCATCCCCCCTTCCTGAATCACGCTGCAGACAGCTCCCACACCTCCAGCCCACGGCACCCAGCGTGGCCAAGGGCTGTTTTTAACCCCAAACCCGCAGCCTTCAGCCTCTTCCCACAGCCAGCTGCAAAAGTTAAAACGCCGCCCCGCACCGAAAGCAGGATGCTGCCCTGCGGGGTAAGGGCCATCAGCAGCCCGCTCTCCTCCCGGGGAACAGCCACAGATGAAGCTTAGAAAAAAGCTGTTGGGTATTTGCTCAGCGACCTCTGTCTCGGGGAACCACTGACACCGCTCACCGCTGGCCGGGGACGCGCGGCGCAGCGCCGCTGCTCGCAGGCAGTTCCCGCAGCAGCCAGGCTGCGCGCCGGGAGGCGGCGGCCGCTCCGATCACGTCGCAGAGCGGCCCCGCCGCGGATGAGAAGGCACTTTCCATCTCGGCAGGGTTTCAAACCCTCTCGAGAAGGCCTGGAGATGCTCTTAAGGCAAGGGGAAGGCACAGCGCGCAGCCGGGGGAGGCTCAAGCCAGCGGCAGAACAGCTCGAGCCCAGCCATGGGGAAGGAGTTGGATGCATGGAGGAACTTCTCGCTGCCGCTAACTCGCCGTTTCCATCACGACTCGCAGAAGCAGCACGTGCCCCGCGTCGGGTGCGGAACACGAGGGACCGTGGTGCTGAGCTAAGCTGGGGGAGAACGCGTCTGAGCAGGATCCGGCACTCGGAGAGGAGCCGTGCAGCCGAGGGGGGCAAAGGGCCCCGATCGCAACCTACCCGAGCTCTGCCTGGGGGGCTGGAGCAGCAGAGCTGCACGACCTGCGGGCACACGCAGCACATGCAGGGTGAAGGCAGGATTACGCAGCGCAGGGAACCTCAGCCCCGTGTCACCTGAAACTCTGGCACGGTCGCAAGTTACTCCCACGACTAACCCGGGTACCCAGAGGAAAGAGGACACGGAGGGGAGCAGCAGCACCGGCCCCAGCTCTCAGCCACGGCCGTGCCTCTGCTAAAGCCTCAAGACCAGAGCAGCAGAGGGCAGGGAGGGTTTTGGGGAGCACCTTGCAAGACCCCAACTTGCTTCAACGCAGGAAAGCGGGGGGCTGGCAGGGACTCCTGCCCCTCCGGCCTCCCCATCCCGGCCGTTCCCCCCAGCTCTCCTCACGTTGGTGCGAGGGGACACGAGCGTGCCCCGTGCCAAGTCACGGCCCTGTGGCAAAGCGCCCCTTCACGCAGCGTGACCTGACGCAGGGCACGGCACCAGTCTCCTGCCACCAGCCCCGTGCCGAGCGGGCCCAGCAGCGCCCGGTCCCCCCGCAGCACCGGGCACCCCAACGCCGGCCCTGCCGGCCTTGGAGCCCTCGGCACCGGGGGCTCGCCGGGGCTTAAGGCAACCCCGCGGCACGGAGGCCAAGGCACACCCCCATTGCAACACAGCCCTAAAGATAGCCACGGGCCCCGGCGAGCCCCCACCGGGGCACAGCGCCGGCCCCGCGCACGGAGGACCCGGGGGGCTGGCGGCGGGGCCGTGCGGGCCGGCGGGACGCGGAGAGAGGACAGGGACCAGCGGCGACGCTCGGTGCCGCCGCACGCTCCCCGGGTTGCGACAGCGCGGCCTGGAAGGAGAAGCGGGGAGGGGAAGCGCCCGGCGCGGGGACAAACCGGGCGGCGGGGCTTTAGGGCAGCCCGGCAGGGACCGGGGCGCCGGGGGGGCACCGGGCACCCTGCTGCGGGCAGGGGCTGGGAGGGCGCTGGGGGGGCAGCGCTGGGGAGCCGGAGCCAGGCAGAGGGGGACCCCGGGGGGGACCCCGAGTTTGGGCGGGGGGGGTCGTGGGGCTGCCCCCCGGGATCCCCCCGCGCTCACCGGGACCCCCCCGCAGCTCCCATCCCGCGCCCGGCCCGGCCCCACCGGGGACCCCCCCACTACGGGGGGCACCCCCCCGAGCACCCCACTCCCCCCCAACCCCAGAATCCCCCCCCCCCCCCTGCCCCCCCCCCCCCGGTGCCCCCCCTCCGTCCCTGCCGTTACCGGCCCGGGGCCGCTCCGCTCCGCGCTGCCTCCACCTGCGCCGCCGGCCCCGCCCCCGTGACGTCAGGGCGCGCCCCGCCTTCCCGCGCCGCCAGGCCCAGCCCCCTTTCGCCGCACGCCCCGCCCACGACACCGGGAGGGCGGAGCCGCCGCCGCGGCGCTGCAGTGGGCGGGGCGTGCAGGTGGCGCTCTGACGTCACGGGGCGAGGGGAGGGGGGGATGGACCCGAGTGGGGCCTGGGGCTCCGAGCGCCGCCGTGACGTCGCCGAGCCATATAAGGAGCTCGGGGATCCCCCTTGGGTCTCCCCCGGGGTGCCACCGGCCCCTTCCCACGCGGAGGCGCGGCGCCGGCCTCCCAGCTCCGGCCTCTGCCAGGGCACCAGGCTCGGGGAGGTTTTGGGCTCATTTTTAGCGATTTCTGGTTATTTCAGCACGGGGCCGAGGCTCAGCCTCAGCCACTCATTCCTCGGCAGGGTGAGGACCCCCCCAAACCCTGCCTTATCCCCCAAACCCTGCCTTATCCCCCAAACCCTGCCTTATCCCTGGCAGCCACCCAGGGCCCCACCCTGGTTATCGCGGCCACGCAGGCGGCGGGCGATAAGGGCCGAGAAGGGGTGGGGGGGCCCCGGGACAGCCCCGGAGGTGGCCTCGTGCTGCCACTGGGCTGCGGAGGACGGAGGCCACGCTGGGTGCCTCGACCCCAGCAGCCTCCGGAGCCTCGCTCCCAGCCCTGCCCATGGGGAGCTCGGCCCCAAGACTGGGGGTGCTGCCCCTGGGGTCCCCAGTGGCCCTTAGGGAGGTGGAGGCACAGGGGCCCCAGTGGGGTAATAAAAGAGGGTACAAAAAGCCCCCATGGCAGCAACTCCTCCCTGGGATCCCCAAAACGTAAAGGCTGGGTGCAGCAGGAGCGAGGGCGCACAGCTGGGGCGCGGGGGTCACAGACAGGGTGCAGGGGTCACGGGGGGCTCGCCCCCAGCCCACCCCAGCAGCAGAGGGAGGCTGGGAGGGGGCAGAGCCAGCGGCCCCATGAGCCGCTAAGCCGCCACAAAGCCCCTCGCGTTCTGGCCCCGTTATCGCCGACTTCTGCGCACATCTGCTGCCGGGGTTATTTTTAACCGGGTATTAAGGGCTTCAGGTCGTTAAGCAGCGAGGGGCGGGCTCCGCTCGTCACCCCCAGAGCAGCGGCTGCACTTTGGGGGCCCCCAGGTGCCTGTGGCACTGCCCCCAGCACCACCCCCCAGCATTTTGGGAGGGGGTACAGGACCCCTCGGGCCCCCCACCCTTCTGCTGCCAGCCCTGAGGGCACCGATCCCAGCAGGGCCCATGCCCCGAGGGATGCTGCCAGGGATATACAAAATAGATTTATTAGCGGCGAGGGAGATGCGGCCTCGGCTTAGTTTTACCTTCAGAAGCCACGTAAACAGCAGGAGAAAAGCCAAGACCCGAACTGGAGAGCAAGGGGAAAATCTCCATCACGAAGAGGCCCCAAGCAAGGCTGTGATAACAGGGTACAAAAACTGTACAGAGAGCTTTACAAAGAAAAGGAACAACCGCAGAAAACATCAGGTGAATTATTTACAGTTATAACTGATTACACGTAACAGGAGGCTGAAGGCTCGTGAGCTTCTGCAGGCTGAGTGAGAGGCGAGGGGTGGATGCAGGACGCTGGGCTCGCGGCGGTGTTTTGGTGGTCAGGTGTGTGAGCAGCTCGGATTCTCCTCTGGCACCGAGTTCTGCCCCAAAACGGGAGCGGTGATGGGGCAGGGCTCAGTGCTGCAGCGCAGCCCCTGCTCCTGCCCGGCTGGGACAGGAATTCATTGCAGTGATGACAGAAGGGTGAAGGCAGGGAAGGTTTAAGGAGCAAGGTCAGGCCCTCACCTGGACGCTTCTGCTGAAATCAGCAGAGAATAAATGCATCCGGTGGCCTCAGCAGGTAACATGAAGCTGCCCAGATACACGGAGCAGCCTCAGCCTGGCCGGGGGCTCACGGGGACACCGGTGGCCGGTCCCGGGTCGCTACCGGCTGCGAGGCTCAGCACGGGTCCGTGGCGAGCAGGGAACGTGGAGAACCCCAGCACCAAGGACTGGCCCTGGCCCTGCCTAACTCCAGGACCCGCTCCATTTACAAACACAGGCCCTGAGACTCCCCAGGGAGACGAATGAGCTGAACCGTGCTCCTCCAGCTTGTGACCCACAGGCAGCAGACTCCAGAGCCAAAACGCAGCCGCAGCCCCTCCGGGCACATGTGAGCCAGCAAAGCCCAGCTCCCCCGGTCACTTCCAAAGTGGTTACAGACTGGGACCACAGAAACGCTCCTCGCTACACTAAAATCTGCCATGAGCAGCACCAAAAGGAGACACGCTTCAGACAGGCAGCCTGGCTCACCCCCACCTCATGCTGGAAGAGCTCCTTGGGTCTGAAACAGGCACCAGGGAGAGGTGCCCAGCCAACACCAGCGGCCGAGCTGCAGCCTGGCTGAATCCTCTCTTCTCCGAAGGAAATCCTTCCTGGGCTTGGATCTTCAGGAGGCCCCGAGCTGCACCAGGGCTCCTGCAAGGACACTGCACAGCTCACTGCTCCCTTCTACCTCTTTGCTGCCATCCTCATGGGCACATGAGGCTTAAAGGAATTGAAAAGGAAAAAAAGAAAAAGAGCCTCGAGCTGCCCGGAGAGCAGGTCACCCCGTGGAGGATCCGGACTCCACGCAAACGGGTCTGGAACAAAGCTGCTGACGGGAAAGCATGTGGCAGGGGGAAAGGTGGGCAGAGGGATGGGGGGGAGCTTTTGCCAACTTGTTGGGTCCAATTAGCCAAAAATAAATGAAAGGCTCAGCAGGAGCTCAGCACGGGGCCAGGACCACTTTCCTCACCAAGACGCTTCGCATCCACACCCACCAGAGCCCCACTCTGCTGGAAAAGAGGCTGCAGAGCCCTGCGCTAGCTCAGGCCTCCCGGATTTCCCCCGTCTCATTCTCTGGGTTTGCCACGGTTTTGGCAGGCCAGCGGCCACGGGGAATCGTACCCAGCGTGCTCTCAGCTGGAGACAGGCTGGAGCCATGCGGCTTTGATCCGCTCTCCCGTCTCGTCTGTGGGAACATGGATCAAGTCTGCAGCTCGAGCCTGTTTCCAGTTCCCTCGCTGACCTTCACGCAACCACAGGCTGCAGGTCGGCAGCTTGGCACAGGAGGGGCTGTTCCCCATGCACCTTGGCTTGTCAGCAAGGCCACCGGGACCACTGGTGGCGAACGGCACTGCCGTGAAGAGCACAGCCCCTCACAGAGGGGGAAGAGGCTGCGATGTCCCGGGACACAGCCACGAAAGCACTGCAGAGCCCTGTCGACACCTCGGCCCGTGGATCTGGCACGCAGGGGGCTACTGCCGCTCCAACTTGACGTGGTCTCCGATCATCCTCCGGTGGTACGTGGCCAGGAAGATGTCGTTGTCTCGGGGGCAGTCGTAGTGGCAGGAGCACATCTTGATGAACATCATCTTCCTCTGGAAGAAGTCCCCCTCGGGGCAGCGGAACTCCACCTCCACGGTGCTGGTGACGTACGGCGTGCAGCAGCGGCCGTCCGTGCAGCTGCCGCAGAACTTGGGCCGGTAGGAACGGGTGCTGGTGCAGCCCGAAAACTCGAAGTGGAGGCTCTGGCGTGGCTTCGGGGTCCGCACGCACTTCTTCCCCTTCTACAGAGAGAGAGCAGCAACAAATGGGCTAACTGGAACGGGACAAAATGCCCACCTAACCCTGTGCGCTGTCTGTCTCTGGGCAGGAAGGCACAGAGACAGTGGAGCAAACCCCAAAAGACAGGTTTTCGCTTTACAAGCAGCTAACCAGGTCTCCCTGGCACTCCCGGTGTCCTGTCCCCGCTCCCTGAGCCAGTACCTTGGTCTTCTCCGTGGGGAAGTCGCAGGGCCGGACCATGCAGAGCCGGGTCTCCTTCTCCAGGCGGCACTGGGGGTTGTTGGTGGTGACCCGCGCAGAGATGCCCATGCCGCAGCTCTTGGAGCAGGCGCTCCACTCGGTGGTCTGCACCAAGCAGTTCTCCTGCACGTTGTTCGGCTCCGGCTTGCGTGCTGGATCCTCCCTGAAAACTGAGCCAAGAGGAAGAGACACAAGGCAAGGCTCGGGGCTTGGGACAAAGCGTGGCACACAGCCGGGCAGAGGACCGTGGCTGCTCCCAGCTTGGTCTAGCTCTTCAGGGACAGTAGCAAAGGTGAGCAGCTGGCACTGACCCACCCCATGACGCGCTCAGCTCTTGGCAGGAGCACAGGGACAGCTCCTACCCCAGTCTGATGGCAGCCAGTTCTGCCTCAGTATCAGGGGGCGTGTGAGCCTCCCCTCGGTGCCATTAAGGTCTCAGCAGCTCTGGAGTTCAACACATCGTTCCCACAACACAGCCACGCAGCCAGAAGGCTGCGCCACCGTCCCTCAGCCTGGAACAGACGAAGCTAACTGGGAACGTGGCTGGGGTGGGCAGTGTCCAGGGAGGCTGGTTCAGTCCTGCCATCTTACAGCTCCTCTGAGGCCTGACTTGCCCTCTGCTGCTCTAGGTGCTGCAAGACGCTCATGCCAGGGTGCTACAGGAGCCACGCATCCCCAGCAGATGCCTGGCAGCTCTAGGGGACGATGAGTAGGAGACAGCTCATCCCCTGGCACAAAGCGAGCAGTTGCCACCAGTTGTAAGCAAGACACGAGTGAAGGCAGCTCGGCTCTGCCTCTATCCCCCAGCAAACCGCTCCTGCCCCTGCCTCACCAGCCCATCTCTCACCTGCCATGGCTGTTTCGAAGCGGTTTTCCTCGCTGCCCTCCTCGCAGATCCACTCCTCGCAGCATTTATTGCGAAACTTCACCCGCCGGGGGTTGGGGCACTCGGGGGACGGCAGCCGCAGGTCGTCGGAGCACAGGGGGATGCAGCCGATGGCGCCGTCCATGCAGATGCACTGCAGCTTGCAGGTGGGCTGGAAGCTCTCCCCGTTGTGGTAGATCTTGCCCAGCAGGTCGCACGTCGCACCCTCGTGAGCTGGAGGAAGGGGAGGAAGAGGAGAAGCTGAGCTGATGGTAGGGGCTGGCAGCACGGCCTCTGCCCCGGGGGTTAAGGGGCTGCTGGCGAGGGGCAAGCCCCATGTGCAGACCCTCCCCTCCCCACGGCACGGGAGCCAGCAGCTCTGCTCCGAGCGGTCTTAAGAGCCCAAAAGGCATCGGGCTTCTCCTAAGAGCCATTCTCCCCCAAACACCAAAGGAAAGCAGCACACTGAGTTTATGACCTTTCTGGCTCCCTTCCTTCCTGCCACAGTTTTTCTCTTTCTCTCTGTTCCCTCCGATCTCCAGACCTCCCCCCGCCAGCCCTCCTCTGAGTTTTTCACTCCTTCCCGATAAAAATTAAATGAGCAACAAAGGAAACACGACGGCAGCGTACACACAGGAGCGATCCTCAGCCCGCGGGTGTGAACAACGCTCACGAGTTCTTACATTTGTATTAGCCCAAAGTTTTCCAGCAGAAGCTTTCCAGCAGAAAATTCTGCTTTGATTAAAAGCTTCACAGGCACAGACCAAGTTTGTGAATGTTTTCAATGAGAAACAACCAAAGCATTTCAACTTGATACCAAAGATTTCCTTTATGCTCTTACAATTGCTCGTGTCTAAACCAAAATACAGCATCCATCGTGGGAAACGTTTTCCTTGGGTAATTATTTTAGATACTATAAATATCAAGATGAAATGTTTTGATACAACCAAATTAGAAAGTTCTGGCACAGCCAAACAAGTATTCTAAATAATTAACGGAAAGTTAATAATTCACGGAAAGTTTTGGTATTTTTTAATTTTATTTTTTTTATTTTTATTTTTTGTCTTCAGTCTGAAATGAAATGTTGAAATCTCAGAAGTTGCTCACAGGACAGAAATCCTGCTTTTGGACAGTCAGCTGCTGCTTTGTGCAATTCTGACCCCTAAAAAAAAAAATCCATGCAAACATTTACTGGGAAGTTACCAAAATGAAGGATTCTTGGCCGCTTGAGGAAGCTTACCAGGAAACCTGATCTATTTTCCCCTTAGTCCTGCTTGCCCGTGGAACAGAACGTTGTCTCCGACCAAGTGTTTGGCCCAAACAGTGAGCCTCTTTCCATCCCTCCTCGTCCTCAAAGGGACCCAAATCCTCCTGGTTTGCTGCTGCCTCATTTCTCACCAGCGCTGGATCTCAACTCACGGCTCTTTTCGGTGCCATTGGTATAAAAATACTCCTGTGCTCTTACTGAGAAGTTTCAACCCCCTCACTTTTTCCATCGGAGTGGAAGCCGTCCACTTTCCCTCTGCGGGGCCGTTCAGACTTATTTTTAAGCCCTCCCTCACTTCTTTAGCCCGAGCCCTCTCACTCCCCAAGGAGCCGCTGATGCCTTTCGCTCCGCACCCAACGCGTGGAGGCCTGCTCGGGGATTTTATGATGTTTTCAAAACCCAATCGTTTCGTCATGCCTCTTCCTACCCTACGGCGACCTCGCCTTCCCGTTGACCCAACGCAGTAAAGCACCAAAAGGGGTTGCAGCAGTGGACGGAGGGGGCTCTTTGCTATTCACCAGCTCCGTTTGGCACCATTGACACTCCCCACGGCCACACACCACGGAGACTTTTCCCCTTTTCTGCAGGAAACGTGGCAGAGCTCAGGCGAGCGCCTTGCACCCACCCAGGCCACCCTTTGGGCTCTCCCCCCCCAGGGGTGCGCAGGGATCTCCTCTGCCCCTCTGACACCCCAAGGTCCCTGCAGAGGAGCTCTTCGCTCTGCGGGTACGTGAGGTGCTCCATCCGTACTGCGTGAGCACTGACCAAATATTCAGTAATTTTCTCTGACAGTTCCCTCCCTGTCTCTTCTGGCACAGCCTTCAGGCTGGCACCCAACCCACGAGCTTTCCCCATGACATTTTAACACCTCTCTGCTCCTCCTGCTGCCCCCGTATCTTCCTATTTGGATTCCTCTAAGCGCTCTTCTCTGCTCACACAACCCGATCCTACCACTCGTTGCATTCATCACTTCAGCTCCTCCTGCCTTCGCTGCCTCCAAAATTCCCCGTCTCCCAAGAGAGCAGCGTGGACGTCACAAAAGTATCGCCCAAGGACACGTCCCAGATCCTCGGTCCAATTTAGGGAGATATCCTGCTCTGTATTCACATGGAATTTTTGCCATGAAAACCTTGATTTCTCATTTAGAGGCAGGAAAGACCGTTGTGACCTTCAAGTCTGATTTTGTACAGAGCACAGAGCCGGGACTTGGCCTTATCGAGCTTCAGTCACCAGCTCTTAGGTGCACCAATGTCTACAGAAAGCACAGGGAAGCTCACGTGGCTTCTAAGGATCACAATAACCTGGGGAGGAAATGAAACATAACTTACCGAAACATCTCAAAAAGAAGGAGAAAACACCTTCATTATAGTTATACTCAGTAATTAGGGTAAAAAGGAATGATTGTAGGTGATCCTGGCATTGCAAGACAGTGCGGTTCCCCCAGAACTCCCAACTCCCCCGCCCCAGGTTGATGTCCGAGCACTTCCACAGAAGCCACGTGCCGTGGCCAAACACTTCCCAAAGTGCTCACACCGACCTTCTTGTCCTTTGGTCTTCCTGGCTATTTTTAAAAGCTTGAATTAAAAAAAATAAAATTAAAAAAAAAAAAAAGTCAGCACCTGGCAGAGACGGGCAGGTAAGTCTTGTTTTTAACGAAGAACAAGAGACTGACAGAATACATTTCTTCCTTCTATACCAAAATACATTTCTGCATGCTTTAAAAATAGCTACTGAACAACCAGAGCAACAATTCTTTCCACGCTGAGAAGAGGCACCAGGATTAACTCGGAGAAAACAGGTCTGTGTTTACCTGGCGCGGTGACTCGCAGGTTCCATGTGACTCTGTTTTACAAATGACCTGCTCCGCTATTTCCACCCAGGTGCTACAGCCAGAAATGTGTTACGCCTCTTGCACGTAGGCAGTCGAGTGCCAAATGCCAATCTCCAGCGCAAGGCAGTGAGATTTTGGGTGAGATTTTACAAGCAGCAGTAATTTCCAGCAAAAGCCCAGCTGGCTGGTGTTTACCCGCAGGCACTACAGGGTTAGAGGCTCTCCCATTATGTCCCAAGGACAGCCCCAAGCCCCCGGCTGTGCCTTTGGAAACAGCCTTTGTTGCAGAAGGAAGTAGTTTGGGTGCATATCGGTGAAGCTGCTGGCTCGCAGGACTGGCACAGGTCTCACAACGTGACGCTGGCTGAATCCCCAAGCGCTGCGGGAAATTCTGAGCGCCCGGGAGCTTTCGGGGGGGGGGGGGGGGCGGGGGCCGGGGGAAAACTGCACAACAACAGAACGAACATCTCTCACCTAAGCAGATCCCGCTGCCTCTGTGGATTTTGGAGAAGTCGCAGTAGAGTCCCTTGTGATGATCACAGGGCTTCTGAAGGGAACAGAGCTCGCCAAGCTGCCTGGCACACACCTTGCAGCAACCGCAGGCATCCAACACGTGGCTGGTGCCAGCAGGGCACTGCAGAGGCTGCGAGGGACACTGGCATGGGTACGTGCAGGCCTGCGGTTCTACCTGGAGGGCAGACAAACCATGGAGAGAGTGAGTCTCCCACAAGCCAGCCAGGCAGAGAGAGAAATGCAAAACACGAAGCTGCTCCAAGCACGGCCACCCCCTCACCTCCACAGCCCCCGGCAGCAGGGAGGGCAGAACGGCTTCGCCCTCCGCCAGGGCACCCCAGGGTGCAGCCAGCACATGCAGCTCCCGAGGGTGCAGGAGGCCAACCTTTGTCTCATCCCTGACTCACCTGGAGCTCAAGGAAAAAAGGCACCTCTGGGGAGCAGGGCCAGGACAAACGGGGCAAGCGGTAGCTTGGAGTCCCACGCGCAGCTCAGCCCCCCGCTGCCTTGGAAGCGATAAAAGAGTAAGCACGGGCAGCGAGCAATTCTTACACGGCCCTTACACAACCCATCGAAGCGCTCTGCAGTAGCACCAGTAGATCCAGCCCAAAGATGAGAAAAGCGAGGCACGGAGAGAAAAGCCTTGCCCAAAGTCTGCCAGCAGGGCTGAAAACCAAACCAAAGGCTCCTGAGCCAGGAGGCAGAAAACCATCTTGCTACAGCTCTGCTTGCACTTGTTATGCCCTACCCAGCCCTTGCCTGTGAGACAGCTTCCTTGGATATTGTTTGTCACCAATACCAGTAGTAAAGCTTTTCCAGCTGTTTGCTGCCCAAAGCAGCTGTTCTGACTTGAGATCACACGGGGCAGGAGATGCCAACTGCTTTACACTTCTGCAACAATCGGCACGGTGTGGCACAGGAAAGGGATCAGCCTCAATCTCCGCTCACAAGACCTCCCAGAGCCTTACCCTGCTCAGAGGGAACCAGCATAATTCCTGAAAACTCCTGGTGCGAAGTATTTTGGAACTATGCCTCTCCTGCCTGCAGCCCAGCTGTTCTCAGACTGCAGTCCTCGGACCACTCGCTGCGAGCTGGCATGTCATCTGGAGCCCTCCCCAGCTGCTGAAGTGCATTAAAAGACGCTAAAAATACAGAACTGCTTTCCTACTGTTCTTCGTGTATGCGGCTGCCGGGGCTGCCAAGAGGATGTGTTATTTAACCATGAATGAGTGGGAGGGGGGCACATGAGATCATCAGAGAGGCAAAGCATTCCTCACACGGGGCCTATATTAAGATGCAATTCATGCACTGAAAAAAAACGACAACAAGCATTTTCCAGCCCGATGTCAGCCACAGGCCATATAAAGAAACACTCTCAAAATATCTCTCCTACTGAAAGCCAAAGCAAAACAACCTCTTTCAGGACAACAAAGAGTCCGATGGGATTAAACCCAACCGAGTTTTCTTTCTCGCCTTCGTTAATCACCGTTGGTGCTGTTTATTTCCTCCGAGAAGTCACCCAAAGAAGCCACCTGGCTTTACCTTCTGTTTACAAGCAGCTCCGCTTCCTCCTTACATTAGGGCACTTTCAGCACAAGGACATCTGGGTTCAGACCCCCAATGGATCAGAGACCTGCTGGCTGACTGCACCCCTACCTCTTCTGTGCCTCATTTCCCCCACTTGGGCACAAAAGCACAGCTTAAAAGGCCCATTTCGGCCACATTTGCAGGGCTTTTTTCATTATTTAGAGATTTTCCTATCGGCCAGCACAGCTGGGCCTGTTTTTCTCACCGCGTCCACCTGGCCTCAGGGTGTGTTGGGACTCCTGTTTGCTTGTTTTATTGCTGAGCAAAGTCAGCTCGTGCTATTTATAACTCCTGCTCCTCTCGCGGGCCCAGGAGAGCAGAGAATGAGCTGAAATCTTTTTTGGCTCGTGCGCTCCCGACTGTGAGCGCTGAATAACTGGCTGGTGAGGGGAACTTCTCGAGCTGGGAGCAGCTGGTAGAAAGTCAACGTTGAACCAACTTCCTAGAGTTCTCCATTACTTAATTTGCTTTCACAGCAATTTCAAGGAGCCTAAATGATGGATTGTGTTGCATTTCCACGGAGCACTCTCCAGCCCGTATTATTTTCAAGGGCTGCTTCTAGGAGTCATTTCAATACTGCGTGGAAACCACCCAAACGCTCCCAAAGAACCGCAAGCACTCACATTCAGGCTCTGCTACCAACCCAAAGACCAACATTTCATGGAATCGTGGAATCATTCAGGTTGGAAAAGACCTCCACGATCATCAAGTCCAACCGTTAACCCAGCACCTGGGCGCGGAGGGATTCAACCTAAAGACCTGACATTTAATTCCCCTCTGCAGAAGGGTCTGTCCCTAAAACCGCACTCTTACCACCACTAACTTCACATTCCCAATAGCCTCGATCTTGTTTCTGTTAAGAATATATTTCTGGGAACTTCAAGAGCAGTGGAACCAGGATTGCAGACCAAGGCTATGGAGTTAGGGCTAAAGCCCAGAATATTGACTCGCTGCTCCTGGCTTTGCTGGCAGCTCTCGTGTTGATCTCAAACACCACGTGTGAACCCACCACTCACGGGACCCTGAGCGATGATCAAGCCCCAGTGGGAGTAAACTCATCCTGGCCAGAGAAATCCCGTGTCGGTGCTCCGTGTGTTCCCACTGCTCCTCACAGGTCCCGTCTGCTCAGCTGAGTCAGGACGAGCTTCCTGCCTGCCCTGCGGGCTGAACCCAGCTACCTGGGAGTAAAAGAGGTGAGAACGTGCCTCCTGCTTCACATTCACCTAAAACCTCTCCCCTACACCCGGGTGAAGGTGTGCATTTCTAAAATTTGGGCTCACGACTGCCTTCGAAGGGCTGGGAAGCGGCGTTCCGAAGCTGAGCTGGCTGCTTGAAAAGCGCCTTGGGAGCCAGGGGTTAACGCTGCGAGGTAGAAGTAATGCAATAAACACATAATTGGTTCTCTTTCACACTCCAAGCCTGGTATAGAACAAGCAGTCAAAACACAGCTATTCACATAGTGCAGACACCCAGTCATCAGGGATAACACCTGCCTCCCCTGCACCACAGGGCTCGAGGCACCTTCCCAGGTTGCGGCAGCGCCCCGTGCACAGCCCCTTCCCAGGGGTGAGAACCACGACCCCGGTGTCACGGGCAGAGAGCAGAGGCACGGAGACTTGCCCAGGCTGAGCCAAACCTAACTGCCAGCACCCTGGTTCTGCTCTCGCTTCTGAACACCCCGAGAGGCAGATCCAGGAGGAACAGCTCTCATTCCCTCGTTCTGTCTACTAGACATCACCCTCAAAGCTTGGAATAGAAGAAAGCCGAAAGCCCCATTTCCAAGGCAGCAGGTTTAGGGCAAGTGACAGCATCCCTGACCAGCGATGACACAGCCACACGATCTGCTGCTAGTGTTTATATGGCTGGCACGATGCTGCCAGTGCAAGAAACAAGACGACGACTCCAAACAGCAGAAATTACCCTCAGATCTCAGCTGCGCCAGGTGCCCAGGACACCTCTCCCGGAAGGATAGGGGCTGGCACATCGCTGAGCGCTGCCAGGAGCAATCAGAGCTTATCAGCCAGACGTTATGGCAGCTATCAGCACAACCAGCCTGGCAAAGCAGAGGCTCTGCCTGTGAACCTGACATCTTCCCCACTCCGAAAGGCCCTTACTGCAATTTAGATCTCATGCTAACGAGGACATGAATGACTGCGGTAATGTTCCTGCTATTACTGGTGCTGTAGTAGCACACAAACATCGTAAGCAGAGTCAGCTGCTCTGTGCAAGCACTTTTACACAAAAAGCAGACACAAAGCCTGCCCTGGAGAGGCTGCAGTCTAATTTCCTCCTCGGATCACTGTTTTCAGGGACAAATGGGTAGATTCAATGGCAGCTGGGGGAGGATGATGATGGTAAGAAACTGCGCTGAGGCTATTCCTTGCAGTGCTGTAAACCCAGCGATTCCACCTCTCTGTTCAATTCTTCCCTCTCGTAAACCAGGGCTGGCTTCTAGCTGCCAGGAGTGAAGTGAAACAAAACCCATCCACATTTCCAGGAGCTCAGAGATCCCGAGATGCCGGGCGTTACGCACGGCGCAGCCCCGAGCGCGATTGAGTTGCGCCGCGCGTTTGCACTGCCCGGCTACCAGCCACGCTCCGGGAAACCTCCGGAGGCAGGTGGCAGCTGCGGAGGGGGACTCAGCCCGAAGCGCTCGCATGCATCAAAGCAAGAAGCTGCAATGCCCACAGAGCAAATGGAGAGGCTGCAGGGCAATACGTACCCAGCCTGGTGCGAGGAGGAGGAGGAACAGGGTCCAGGTCACCGTCCCCACGCTGCCGGACATCCCGAGTCAAGGGAGGGGATTCGGGCTGCCGGCTGACTCGCTCACTCTCACTCCCTTCTCCTTCGGAGTTTTTCGTCTCTCTTTGGAGAAAGTTGCACATCAGCTTCTCTTTAAATAGCCTCCTGGAGGGGGCGTGCCCTGCACTTGAGTGACAATCTGAAAAGCAACCCGAAATGGGTGCAACAAAAAATGTCCAAATTCCAGGGAACACGAGCAGATTCCTGTGGCCCTGGCAGTTACGGGGCTGCCAGCGGAGCCTGCAGATCGGTTACTTTCCGCATGGGTAAATCACATCCCAGTAAAAGCAAGATTATTATTTTTTAATTTATCCCTCTAACTCCAAAAGTATGAAGCCTGGGACAGCTTTCTTGAGCTCCCCCCCTCCTTCCCCTACTTACATCCATTCTTTTTTGGCTACGAGAGCTGGGAACTTGAATAAGAACAGCTTTAAGGCTCGCATTTCTTTTTTCCCCTTTGAACAGGAGGGAGAGATGGAAAGTTCAGCACTGTTAGCAGCAAGTAGGTACCACATCTGACTGCGCATCACCAGCGCTTGCAGCCACCAGCTCCGAGAAATGAAAGCTTCATGACCATGAAGACAGATGTCAGGACTCCCGCAGCGAGGAGCAGTTTGTTTTACGAGGCCATGAAAAGCTACGGGGTGAAGGTTGTTGATAAGGGACAGCAGTTCCCTGTAGCACTTTATTTGCGCCTCAGGACTGATGCGGGATAGGATAGCACACAGTCTTATCTCAGGGCATGCTCTTTTCTGTTTGCTGCTGAAATACAGAACCTGGCTTCTGCACCACCTGCACAAAAAGACCTTTAGAATATGAAAGAGCTGCTTTGTGTACTAAACAGTTGGTTTGTTTATTCTCAAACAGCAAGCAGAACGCTGCCATGAAAAGACGAGGAGAAGGAGTGCAGCAGAGGGCACTCTTAGTCCTCGCTGGCCTGGGACGGGACAGAGCAGGTTGGGTACCGGACAGTGATCCTCGCACTGCGCACGGAGTAGCCTTAAAAGATGGAGTTGTGCCTTTGGCTCGGGGACCTTCCCAGGGTAGAAGCGATGTCAGAACTGCGTATTACCTTACTGTGGGCCAACATAAAGCAGAGGGCAGGAGCATACACAGAACGTGCTGTGCCATAGGGTCCCCACCATGTCCAAGCAGAGTGTGCTGGGAAGTAGGACAGAGGACAAAGAAAACTACAGGGAGTGTGTAGCAGGTCCTATACATTCAGCCTCCTTCTTCCCCCCCTCCAAGTATAGGGCACGTTAGCTGGCAGTCAAGCCCCACGTTTTATTCCAGTCCCTTTATGTCTCTCTGCAAATCAGCTCAGCTTCCCCACTGCCTATGCTGCTGTTTGTCCACTGCTGAAATCAGACAACTCCGACTCTTAATTAATTAACACTTGGAAAGCTCCTGGGGATTTGGGGCTGGAAAGCATTAGCACGGTGCAAAGCACCTCGGATGCACCTCCTTTTCCTCTTCCGTAAGACGAGGGATTTCACAATCACCTCCCTAACAGCTACCTCTCATGTCACAACTAAAGATTATGTCTGCACACAGGAGATTTAATGTCCTGGGGGTGCAGAAATGTCCAGTGCCCTAGAGCAGCTTGGAGCTAAAGGCTGTCTAGCTGGATATACATTCCTTCCGTTTTTGGAAGGCTTGGCACCTTAAACTATGTTGCCGCCTAAAATTAGCTGCTCACATTTTGCAAAATGTTCTCCCACAGCTCGTAAATAAGACAGGGATAAAGTGCTACACACCTCTGTTCTCATCTCACACGGCAAGAACATTAACCACAGCTGAATTCCAAACCATACAGGGCATTTGAAAGTGTTATATTTGAGCATTTTGAAAGTGCTTAATGCATAGATCGATTCATATATTGCTCCTCGCCCAAGAAACAAGTTTCACCTTGAGCTGGGATTTTCCAAATTCTGCTTTTGACATAAACACACTGCATGACCTCGAATGCACTGTTCAAGCAAAACCATAATACTCACTCACCTGTCAGGAGCTTTGTGGAGAACACTCGGCACTGGACCAGCACTACAACAGCAGATTAAATTTCCAACCTACAACAAAAATAAAGAATAATTTGATTATAAAATGCCATTACCAAGCCACTCATCATCATCCACCTGCCTGCTTTCACTTTCCCAGGACAGTAACGTAAGCGAACAGTCCTGAGCTGCAATCCTGCTCTGCCTTCAAGCCACCTTAGCTCTGCCGTTGCCAGCCTGCTGTGCCCGTCCCTGCTCAGAGACGAGCGCCTGGACACCCGTGGTCCTTTAGAGGGTTACAGAACCAACACCTCGCCCCAGGCTCTTCACTGCAAAGCGCCAGGCGCTGTGCCAGAACCCTCCAAATGAGGATTTCTGGGGATGGAGAAGCCCACGATGCCTCTCAGAGCCCAGACCAAGTCTAACGCAAAGGCACCTTTTTACTATAAGCTGGAAAAAAGGTCAGGGAGCAGCAGGACATGGACAATGTTAGCTGGAGATCCCTGGGAGCATCCTGTGCTCGTGGCCCTACCCTTTCTTAGGGCACTGGGACAACCCAAGCTCACCCTGGTGCTAGCAGCTGAACTGCTCACCCCAGAGAGGACGTCATGTGCCAGGAGCCAGGAGAAGAACACGAGGGCTGAGTGACTCTGAATGATCAAAGGGAGAAAACATCCAAGCGAACACCGATTTCCAGCTCTTCTTTTTGCATGAGCTGTTTCAGGTGAAGGGATGAAGATGTCAACCCTGCTTAAAATCTCCCCCGAGCAAAGAATACTGGGTGTTTAATTCACCTTGTTACACTCTGGGTTCACTCACCCTGCCCAGCCAGCGACTCTCCTGAATTCACTGTAATTAAAGAAGATGACATTTAGATGATTGCTAAACATCACATAAGCTTAAAGAATAAAAATAAGGCAAACACATAGGGTTTTTTTGGCTCTGATCTCTCCCATTGTCACTCTCCCTGCGGAAACCAAAATAAAAAACCAGAGCAAGTAGCATGGTAAAGGGCACAGTGCTCACCCAGTCCACCAGGACTGTCCCCTGCCTCCCAGCCCTTCACTTACCCATGGGACACGCTGGTGGCTCTCAGGACTGCTCCTTCCAGAACTGTTTATATTCACGTGGCTGGCCGGTCTGAGCAAAATGAGATCCACACTGATGGAGTGGCTCACAGGCAGTAACTCTGACACCCTGGCTGAGGTGGTCTCTTCCAGACCTGCCTTGCAGTTCAAGTTCAGTGCTAATTCAGCCCCAGCCTAGAGAGACATTTGGGATCAGATTCGTGCCACCTAATCCTTCAGCACTTAATTAAGGCATCTACAAGAGAAGCCTAATCTCTCTAGGCTGTTGTTATAATCAGTGGAGGAAGACCAAAGCTCCTGAGCTGCCTTCTGATGGCCCCATTCAGCTCCTTAGCTCCAGGATTCCCCTCTCAGCCTCCCTTGCCAGATCCTACAGCCCGAGGGCATGCTGTTGTGCCCATCTTCTATGGGAGCCGAGCACAGCACAAATTTTGTCCCTGGCTGCAGACTTCACTGATGAAGTCTCCAGTTATTTTAATGCTGGGAGGAACACTCCTTTGTATTTGAGGATTTACTGTGAAATCAAAGCCTATCGAGGGACGCAAAACTTGGGATGGGTGGAGTGCCTCTTGATGTCCTTATAAAGGAAGTAAATATATAAAAATCCCCTTGGCATCACAAGTTTGGAAAGAGACAGTGCTTAGGTACAGAGCTTGCCAGACAAAAAGCCCCCCCGGAGCCTGATCACAGCAGGAGGCAAAGAGCCACTTCTGCAGCTTACCACGGAGCACAAAACCAAGGGTACCCAGGGGGCTACCAGGAACGACACCGAACCCCACTGATCAACACATAACACCCGTTACCCAGACCATGCTGCTCACCTGTTCCAGAACAGGTGAGGAGTAAGAAAGTCACCACCTCTAAGGACGTAACTGCAAGGAGAAGTCATCCCACAGCAGCGTACCACAGACACTGAGCTCTGAGAAAGAAAAGAAAAGCAGGCCTTGGGTTTGAATTGGAGCACTTGACATTCCTCTCCCTCCCTTTTGCCCTGTTTCTGTTCTTGTGAGAAATCTGGCCTTTCGCCCCGACCCAGGACACAGCCAGCTGGGACGCTCCCAGGCCAGCTAGGACCACCACAGCTAGCTGACCCGGCTTCTTGCACAACACAGGCAGGAGGATTTCACCCAAATAATGCAAATAACGATCAAGATCCTGCAACGAGGGCTCCTCTGCCCAGCTTGTGTGCTCTGCCCCCAGCCGGCTGCAACCTGCTGTAAACATGGCAAAAAAAAACACCTTCCCAAACATCACCGCATTTTATTTTCCTTGAAGGATCCTGGCTACAGAAAGGGTGAAGCTTTTGTTAGCTACAGCTGTGAGCAGAGAACACCTCCCTTCATCCAGGAGGGCAGAAGTTTGTGCACAGCCAGGCCCTGGAGCCCCCGTGGAGCCCGGTCGGACAGGCAGCCCTGCTGCAGCCTCGCTGCCCGACGTGGGCACGCTGCTCCGGCCCCGGCTGTGGCTGCAGCCCCACACCCGGAGGCAGCGTGGGCACCAGGACACGCTCAGCACCACGGTGTGCTCATGCAGGCAGTGCCCCAAGGCCCCCAAACCCGGTCAATGGTCCGCCAAGAAAACCAGACTTCCGAGACCCCTGCTGCCTGGGAAATTTGGAAAGTTGTGAACCACGGCCACGGCCAGGAGCTTTTGTGCCCAGGCTTTTGGCTTGCACAGATCCGCAGGAGGAAAAGGCCCCAGGAGGAAAGAGTCAGCTGCACCCACCTGTGAAATAGATGCTTCCTGGGGTTTTTCCACTTCTTAACTTACTGCATGCTTAATTATCCTGAAGGAAAAACACGGGGAGGGAGGGTATAGTTAAGGCAGACCTGGGTAGGCTCATTTAAGGAGGCCTTATGATCTAGAGGACGTCACTGGTGCACACCCCTGATCTACCTGAGAAGCACTCCGTCCTTTATAGGATCTGGCCTTCCACGGATGGAGCACAAAAGGACTTGCTCACGATGATAGAGCTTATGAAAGAGAGGGTGCTAAAGAGAGGTCTCTATTTTTTGGCTACTGCATTAATCACCGGGCCTGCAACCCCCTGACTGTGCAGTGAGCACAGTCACCAAGTGGGGTCCGCAAGTTCAGGCCAGGCAGGGCTCCCCCCAGCCTGTTCCTGCATGGCACAAATGAATCCCAGCACCAAGCCTGATTAGCTTTCTAGCCCTTGGGGCTGTAATCGTGAGCCAGCGTTAACACAAGTCTCGCACCTTGAGAGAGGCAGAGACTTCTCTCACCTGAAGGGAGTGTTAGCCGCGGAATGCAGACACCTTTCAGTTAGCTCTAAGCCAACTATTTCCCTGCTAATTACAGAACTTGATCTTCCTCCAAAGATGTGCAGAGCCTGCTCTAAGTTATACACTGACACAAAAACAGTGATGCAAAATAATTTGTGAATTGTGGTGTCAGACTTTCACTTACATGTTCTTAATTCTTTACTTTCCTTACAGTCACACATCTGTGAGGCCGGTCTGTGTTCTTTTTTTTCCATTTGTTTTCTCACTAGTAGATTTTTTAGAAACTTCATAGCACAAATGTTTAAAAAAAGACACAAGTCCAAGCTCCACGAATAGACTTGTTACAAAAAATGGCATAATTTTGCAAAAAATGATAAGGAAAGAGGCTGTATTTGCAGCCGTCACCACCTTCATACGGCCTGAACTTACACAAGCTGAGGAAGATGACGTTTTTCAGCAGGCTGCAACCTGCACGAGGCATCTAGTGGAACTCTGATGGGAGCAGTCAGTGCCGTGCAGTGCTCACCCTCCGCTCTGCCTGCACGATGCCTGCTGCTTCTCAGCACAACCTGCTGCTTCTCCCCTCCCCTAGCCCCCTGTCCCAAACAATTGCCCCCTAGCTCCTTCCCCAGCAACTCGTGTAATGTTAGAATCCCCCTTGGTGTATTTAGAGGTGACAGTTTTATTAGCTAGCAGTGAAACGCTATTAGTTCTGCCTACAAATGCTGCATTTTTCATACCCGTTTATGTACAGGCACAACAACATTACTGTTACAAACCTGCTTAAAGCACTTTAAGTTCGGAGACTTTTTATGCAGTATGGCTTTTGCCACAGCCTTTAAAACACGGTTGCTGGTAAAACAGCCACTCTGATAGACTACTCAGAGGTTTTGCCATTTAACACCAGAGATGCAGCAACAGCCACTTTCAAAACAGTTTTACAAAGCCCCAGTCTGTTGTTGTTGCTGGGTTTTTTTACAGAAGTCATTGAAACCAATAGTTATCATCTCCCTAGTTTAAATTGCTTCACCCTCAGAAGCATGATGTCATTCTGGCATCAGAGGTGCAGAGATGGGTCTGAAAGCAGGCTGTAGGTGAATAATGTTCACTTGTTTTCCCAATCTGACCCCTGCAATACAGTCGTGAGTCAGGTAAAAGAAAAGCCGTAGCTAGTTCAATTTCTTTGCCAGGCAAATAGCCCCAAATCATCTTTACTCTAATGCCTCTTTATGCAGTCATTTCACAATGTTCTCCCTGGTGCATTAGACTGGAAATTAATGACCTGCCTGGCAGAGATAGGCCAATCTGTTAGGTCAAGAGGCTTTGTTAAAAAACAGTTATTGGGGATTCTAAAATTATTAAAATTTTGAGCCCAAAGTTTCCTGACCTCAAAAAAAGGGGGATAGGAAAAATGAAAACTATGGAGCCTGGCTGTGTTTCAGGGAGGTAAGGAAAAAAGAGTTTTCCTGCCAGGGCAGCTCTTGGCCACTTGGCACTCAACACCTTCAAAAACCACAGAAATGTTCTCAACTCTGGCATTAACCGTCAGAGCTCTATTTGTCCCTGATGTTCCACGTGGGGAAATAAATAATCGACTGCACAGACTCACCAATGCCATTGCCCTTGTGCTAAAACACTGAAACATGCTGTTCCTGTGCAAGCCCCCTTGACTGGTGAAGTTCCTCCTCTGCTGTGCTCATCTTCTTTCAGAGGAAATATCAAGGGCCAGGATGCAGCTCGAACGCTAGCAAGCCTCACGACCCGTTCATTCTGCCCCGAACAAGGAGGGCTGGCAGGGCCATGTGGATCCCTTTCCTAGAACAAAGGAAACAAAATTATTTCCAGCTTTTCAAATTCTTCTCAGAATAATATGTCAGCTTAGTCTGTATTGCTATCCTGTGACCAGAGTTTGGAGAAATAAAAGGAATCAGACAAATTCCCATGCTTGCATAAGGGCTATTCGCTTTTCCAGAATGCACACGGGGAAGAGCTTTTGAGACTATTTTAAGCCCTAGGTAGGTTTCAAAGGGGTACCTCTTAAAGAGGCCAGGGAAGAGCCCAGGCAGTGCTGAGTCAAGAGGGAATCCCAAAGAAGCAGCCTCATGACCAGGCTGTAAGACCCTTTTTCATCCTTCACATGAACTAAAATAAGAGTTGAAGGGAAGAATGTTGTGGCAGGAAAATCACCCGCAACAAAGGGACCTCAGGAACAGAAGCATGAGGTTAATTTGGTGCTGCACTGATGTAACTGAAGCCAGAAGTTTACCCCTGGCATTCCTGTGACAACCGCAGGGATTATGCTAGCCCCTGGTTTTACCCAAGAACGATTTCAGCTGGCAGTGGGGCTCAAGTGCTGTGTTCCCTGCAGGATGAACTTCTGAAATTATATACCCAGCACTCGTTCCCTGGGCATTTTGAGCATAACTTTACGGACAGTCATCCTGCAGCTCAAGCAAAGAGTTCTGAGATAGAGAAGAACATTTATAGCAGCACTGTTGTGATCGGCAAGTTTTACACCCCAAACACACCGCCTGCTCAGCACACTGGCCGTGTGCGTTCTCAGCAGCAGCAACTGGTCTTCAACCTGAGACCCGAGGATCCCTGGTAGGAGTCCTGCTAACAGCAGGCAGACAGCCTAACCCTTACCTGCCAGGGGTCCCACAGCCATGGAGCTATGTCAGCACCAGGTTTCAGGGACCTGCTGTTAGACCTGGATCCATGAGCCCATGACCAAACCTATTCTTTCGCCGTCTTGAGGCCTGAAATGGAGCTTGCTGCACGGCCTCCCACCAGGCTTGGCTGGCTGCTGGTGCAGCTCGTGCCAACATCTGCTCGGCTCTTTCCCACACTCACAATCTTATTTCTGCTCTTCCACAGGCTACGGTGAGATTAGCCTTGAGGGGAGACATGTCAGTGCCTGCAAGCCTGGTCTCATCTGCTGCCATCGCTCGGTGCAGCCTCTCCTCCAGAGCCAGCACTGGGAGGTCATCGCTTGCCTTGGGTTCGAATGCCAGAAATACCCAACCCAGCACTGATTTCTGGCTCAAAAGCCGCCACTTCCATAGGAGCCTCCGGGAAGGGGAAGGGACAGGCTTTGCTTAATTGTCTTGTTTTTAAAGTAGCACTCTCTCATCCTATTTTTGTCCCAGGGTTATTTTAATTGGACAGTTCGGAAGCTCTTTGCAGCTCATTCAAAAGGAGGGGGGGAGAGAGCAGACCCTTCAGTGTTACCCCGTCCCTGCAGAGGCTTGTTCCAAGCCTTCCACACAATGACTTACCAGACAAAAGGGAGAGCCCTTGATCTGTGCCAATGACTCCAAAGTGACCTAGGACACAGCAGGGACGGGAAGGAGATGGTCTGAAAGGGTTTTCTGTCTCCTTGAGCTGCCTCCTGAAGCCCTTGTGCCCTGTGAATACCCTTGAGGCAGGTGACTGGCGTGGCAGGGAAGCAGCAGCGTGGGACACGCTAAGTGTGCTTGGCACAGGCAGCCTGCCTTGTAGCTGGGAGGCAGAACACAGCAGAGCAGGAAAAGGCACCTTAAAATAATCTTGTCACTGGAGTCTCTGAGATGAGGCCACTAAATGAGGTCAGAGTATGGCAAGTCCCATCTTGCAAGGCCAATAGTTTTATTTGGTGGTGGTTGAGCTCTTTTATGAATGTGGGTGTTCCTGTTCGCACATTCCAGCGACATCTCCCATCAGTTCCTGGCAGAGGGAAGCTACAAGGGGACAACAGGTCTGGTCCTGATCTCTTCAGCACCACCACCTCCTCAGCACAGACTCTGTACCAGTCAAGCCTCTCCTAAATACAAGATCAGAACCAGGTCCTTTCTATTCCCCAAGAGAGACACATCTGCAGCTGGGGCTCCTGGGCACACTGTTCCACATACAGCTGTAAGGTCACGGGCTCCTAATTTGGGAGCATCCTGGGTTGTTCTGCCCCAGGTGAGAGCAAAATGGGCAGTGAGACCCTCTGGATTTTGGATGGCACCTGCAGAGCTGAAGAACAGTCAGCAACCACCAATCCCCGTGTTTTTCTCTATCACACTCCCTCTTCAGATGACAAGAGGGACCAGGTCTAGGGACAGTCCCTTCTAATATAGATATTGTAAAACTAAAGTGGAAGAAGCCTATCTGTGTCATGCAGGCTGATAAGCTGTAACAGCTCTTCCTCGGTGTTATATGCTTGCCCTTTTCTCAGGGAAGGATGCAGAAGGCACTGGACAACCACAGCCCTTGCAGCAGCCTCTGTGCTGCAGCTCCTGCAGCTGCTCCAAAAGAGAGCATCCTGCTGGGGGCTGTGGCAGGTCCAGCCACACATCTCCCCCTGCTTTGTGCAGATCCAGCAAGACCTCCTAGGCCAGAAGCTAGCACGGCTGCAGCCCATGCTGGAGCCAGGCTTCAGTGGGAAAGTCCTACTGATATGCTCCTAGTGGGATTTGGGCCTTTCCCAGGCCATGGGATGGAAGGCAGAAGCATTTCTCCTGTCCTCTCCTTTCCTACACAGAATGGAGAAGCAGCCAGGAGCTGACCCTGCTCTGCCAGCCCCAGCTACGTGGAACAGTGCTGAGATTACATGTGTGAGATACAAGCGAAGGGGAGGGAGGGTAGAGGCTCCACAGCAGCTGTATTCTTCTTCCACATCTTTTACAGGAAGATATTCATAAATATCATGGGTTACGGCTGGGCCCAGAGTTCATGCTGAGTTTAATGGACTGTGCTAAGCAAGCAGTGTGCGTGTGAATGTGCATGTGTATTTCTTTTCTCTTGGTGGAGGGAAGCTGTGCTGGGTTCTCCGTACCTGGCTGACAGCTCCCGAGTCAGGGAGCTCTGCGGCTCAGCTCAGGTTAGGTTGGCATTTCAAAATAGTGCTGGTGTATTTACAGAGGGGAAGCAAGGCAAAACTGTTCGGTATAGGTGACCGTGGAGTTTATTTATGAGAGCTGTGGGAACCTTAGACCTGGAGAAAGCTGACCAGAAGTGGGCCCTGGGAGGAGCTACACCAGTTTCCACCAGTTGAGGATCTCACTTCAATTCCCCTAAGGCTTTTGGCACTCGAGCTGCTAGGGTGCTTTTGGAAATTATCCTAAGCATTTGTCTGCATCTTTAGACCCCTGCCTACCTTCAGTTCAGCACTGGATCTCAATTTCTTCTAGCAGCTGGGGCTGTATGATCAAGGTTGTGGCCTGACTGGGGGCTCAGAGCCAGCAGAGAAGCTGCTCTCTGCATCCCCAGAGCTCAAAGCCCTTTGTGTTGGAGCATCCTGCTCCTCCCCATACCTGCAGCACCTCGCTGGAACCGCCGTGCCCATGGCAGGATGACTCCTGGTTACACAGCCACACGATCTGTCCCGCTGCAGTCCCCATGGCATCCATCAACACGCTCCCTCCTTCTTTGTTTACAAACTAGAAAAACCCAAATTCTTGCATTACTGAGAATTTCCGCTCAGCTGTGGGTCACATTTTAAGATTCCTCTGTTTTTCTTTCCAAGGAACAAATGTTTGTTTTGCTGAAGAAAAGGGAATGATTCTGTTCCACTCAAATGGGTGTAAATCAGAAGCAATTCCCTTGAATCCAAGGGGTCAGGAGCAGGGAAAACCCAGAATGGGAATGTATCCTGCCATGTCTATGAGCATATGAAGGCCAGATTTCTTAATTCCTTTACCCCCCAACTGCTTTTGTTCTCTTCCCACCCTTACCCCATCTCCCTGTTAGAAAGAATGTCATGACTGGGATTCAAAGAGCAGTTATCACTAGATGTTTGTATTCTGTTTATTTTTAATAAATATATGATGATCTCCAGATGCTAAAGAACCAAGTAGGTTTCAGATGATCGCCTCTGCTCCCATTTACACAGCTATAAATCCTGAGTCACTCCACTTACTTCACCAGTCTAATGCCAGATGCAAGCAGAGGAACTAAGATCAGCATCCAACCCCGAGTTACTAAAAGCAAACTGACCAATTACATTTCTTAGAGAAAGACTTTTACAATGATTAATGACAGGCAGACAAAGAAACGAGGAGCCTTGGGACGCATTTCTCTAAGTCACAGCAATTTTCACTTAAGCAACTGGGACATTTTTTAAAGCCCAGAACGAGAGAGACAAAACTAATGTGCTCAACTGACCTAGTTTATTTTTTTTTTAATTTTAAGAAGATACATGCTTACTGGGAACATGAATGAAAAGGTCCCGTTCACAACTTTGCCTTGACATCGCCTGAACTGAACAGCCATCTGGGTTTAAGTCAACATGACTCAGGCATGAGGCAAAAAGACTGGTTCCCACAGCCCCAGATCAGGAATTGGTGCCCTTGAATACAACTGTTGCTGCTCCCACTGGTGCCAGGAGTTCAGGCAGAGTCAAAAGAGCTTCTTCTAGACTTATGCAGCTACTGCTGAAACCAGAATCAGATGTAGTTTTGAGATCCACCCGATAACAAAGCTCTTGCTCTCCTGGATCTGGTTATGTACAATTAGTTGCAACTGCCTTTTAGCTGAGTTTCAGTGGCCCAGGTTTACCACTGGTTGGAATTTGGGAGAGGGAAAGCACTTAATGGGAAAAAGTCTTGCAAGAAAGGCCTGGTGACCCTGGATGGTTGAGAAGCAGAGATTTCCACACAAAATGTTCACATTTGCACACTCCAGCTCCTCAGGACTTCAAGATAGCCTGTAACATCACCTGCACATTTTTTCTGACCAATTTGGGTTTGACATATGGTTAAGTCTCCTGTTTATGTCACTTCTGAAGCAAATCCTGGACATTTGTGTTGTGTTGATATAAATTTACAGACAAAGTTATTTGATTCTTCAAACGCTTCCCAGATCCTGTTTACAAATTCTTTTACGCTTTAGCTCAGATGCGTCAGCGTGAGCCAGGACACCTTTCATTGTTCTGGTGGTGCAAAGCAGCCATAAGCCCAGTTTAGTCAGCCAGTTAAAGTGGATTTACTGGTGCTTTGGACCTGAAGCTGCTCAGACAGCCAGAGGATATCAGTGAATACCGTCTGCATGGGGCACGTTTCAGATGGCCCCTTCCAAAAAGCGCATACTTTCCTAAGAGAGATGTTTGTGACACTGTATGCTCTCTTCCTTCTGTAAACATAGTGCACTTTATTGAAAACAGCTGGATTTGCACCGGTGTCAAAGAGATTACGGTCTGTGCCGGGTTTGTTCTGACAGTTACAGGTGTCAAAGATGGTCAGTAAAGGGCTTTTTGCTCTGAAGGTGCAAAATGGATGTGGCAAGAAAGCTGCGTTCTAGACACACACAACCTCTTATATCGGAGCGTCTGGGCATGTTAAAATCTTTTTCACATGGCTTAGTGTTTACTGGTGTCAGAGGTGGATAGCCTCAGAGCAGCTGTTTGGCTCATTAGCTCTCAGACATGGAGAATGTTTGTCCTGGGAACAGTATTTATAACCTTCTGAGGCAAACGAGAGCCAAGATATTTCAAAACGCGGGTTGCACTGGAGTGATATCTCTCCTCCCCAGCGCCCCACCAGAAAAGTTTCTAACCAGTCACTGGGACAACCAGGACAGCAGGGGATCTAGCAGACAAAAAAAAAAAAGAAAAAGAAAGAAAAAAAAAAAAAAGCATATTCTAGGTTTTGTAGGCCAGTTGTGGTTTTGGTTAATGTAAATAAAGAATAACTTGCTTGAATCGACAGATCTGTGGTGTAACATGACCACAGCAGGTAAGGAGATAATCGGCTCCTATTCCTCCTTTATGAGAAGAAAGTTTGCGTTGTGGGAGAACCAGAAAGGGCTGTTTACTGATGCACTTCTGTATGAATAGAGTTTACAAGCAGGCACTGTTGAGGCTTGCTAAAGTGCTTAAGAACTGCAGGAGCCTATTTGCACTACCAAAGTCATTCAGATCGGATCAATAAAAACTTGTGTGAGAAGTCAGAGAAGAAGAGGATTTTCTGCAGAATCGGTCACTTTCCTACAGTCCCCTTGTCTTCTCCAAGGTTCAGGTATTTAGCAAAGCAGCAGCTATTTGACCTTCCACTCCCAAGGTGCCTAGTTCCCATTGCACTAACCCCATGTCTCTGACTGATGGATTTCTGTGACCAGCACCACGCAGCTAAAGGGAGCTGCCAGGCTTTCCAAAAAACATGAAATGGCCACATCCAAGCTCCCAATGCACTGTCCAAAAGCAGTAAGTGCCCTCCTAGCTTGATTGCCAACCGCACAAAACAGTCCTGTCTTTTCACCTTAGCCCCACACGCTCTCCTTTGGGTGCTTCTTGGCGTGTTTACCACTTAATGTGAGTTTTTATCTCTATAACTTCTCAGCATTAGCAGGAATGGGATCAGATGGGAACAATCTGCTACTGCTCCATTCGGAGGGATGTGAGTTGCAGCGAGTCTGAGACTAGAAGGCATGATAAATGATAAAGTAGACAGATTATAAGCTCCTGTGAGGGAGGCTGGAAAAGCATCAAGAAGGAATAAAAATGAAGCAGAAGAAAAAAGCCTGTTTTGAGAAAGGTGCTGGTGCCAGCTTGTTGTGTTTCTGAGGCCCATATGTGCAGCTGTGTATTTTCATAGCAGCACCTGTCCACGATGCATCCTTCTTTGTGGACGCCCCTCTGTAAGAAATTTCCACTAACACACCGATTCACATCTGCTTTCTCTCTCATCTCTCACACCAAAGGTTTTGCTGTGTCTCTGGGATGCCCCCGGCCCATAAAACATAATTTCAGACGATGGTTAGAAGTGCTTGTCACCAACCAGGCTGCTACGTGGTGTTCAGGTGTAACGGGACTGATGTGGTTATTGTACACAGACCCAGGGGGAAACACAGACCACTGAGTAGCAGAGCCAAAATGCTGAACTCACCGTGCAGCAAAAAGAGGGAAAAGCATTTCATGGAAGAGAGTCCAAGCTTGTTCCAGTCTAATAATTCATCGTACCCAGCCGGCCTCTTTTTCTCCTTGCTTTATTTCTCATTTTCACTGGTGGCAAAACAATCTGCCTTGTAACAAGCTGGCCTTTCAGCTGGACTTCTCAGCCCCTTCTCCTCTTCTGAACCACTTGTAAATGGTATGCCAGTACTGAACATTTACCAACTGTGCACATGGTGCCTTCCCGCCACAAAGCACCTTGCAAAGTTTAAAAGCTTGGCCCCGAGGGGGGGGGGCGCCCCCGGGGAAGCAGCTTTCTATCACTGACCTCGGAGTGCAACAGGAGGAACCACAGAGGAAAGAGGCAACTTGCTCGGGGCCACACAGCAAGCGTCCAAGCGAGCCAAGAGCAAAGGCAGCTCCTCTCGCTCCTCGCTTGGAGCCTGAACCAGGCAGTGCTTTTTCACCAGCCCTGACAAGACAGATATTCCAGTGATTTCAGTGAACAAAGAGGGCCCTCTCTGCGTTGCCATATGCTGCCATGTGTTTCCCTGCTGTCAATGATTATCCATGGGATTCCCAACAAGGACCTACAGTCACTGGCAACATCTGCTGCAGGGTTTCTCAAGAGGCTGAGGACGGGCTGTTTTTAGCCTTTGTTTATTTGGACAAGCTCAGTGCTTGCCAGAAGTGCTCCCCTCGCTGCACGCGTGCACACACACAGACACACACACTCACACACCCCTACGGGCAGGGCACCCTCCATCCGACACAGGCTGCTTTGTAGGGCCCAGCTCTGCAGGCCGTTCCTCCCTTTTCCCCAGAGCCAGCTGCTAAAAGCAATGCTGAGATCAGACAAAAGATTTCACTGATCGGTCAGGCTGGGGAACACAGGGATTGTTGACCAGTGGCCTGATAAACCCAGCATCCTGCTTCTGGCACCAACCAGCCGTCCTCGATGCGTTAGAGGAATGCGATTTCCCGGTCCACAGATGCATCTAGCCAGCCATGCAAAGCCTGCCGTGGTAGATGGATAAAGGTTTCCTGTCCACACAGCCAGCAAAACAGGAAAAGACTGAGCTCCTGCTGTCCAGTTTGTCCCACATGTCCCAAATATTGGTTTCAGACAGAGCCAAGGTGATGTGCTTAGAGTTCACTTGCTCCTGAACTTCTGCGTGGACCAAAGAGGGCAAAGATATTGTGGGATACTGGAAAAGCCCCAGGGCTAGGATCTGCACGGCTCAGGAGGTGGGTGTTCGGTGCAGGAACTGCAACACATTCAAGAGATCTCTTCCAAACCATATAGTGTGGATAATGTTATCCCTGACAGGTAATTATAGGCAGGAGGCTTATAAATGTGCCGGACTGCCAGTCCTGGAGACTGTTCAGCAGTATAGTACGGGATCCAGATCTCCTTTCACGTACAGCAGTGTAAGACAAGACTCACCCACAGGAATCAAGGAGATCACACAGGACTAAGTCCGGCTAGAGGAAAACACACAAGAGAAACAGCCACCCACCTATCTTCCTCTTTAACATTTTTACTCAGCTCCAACACTCTCTGATGCACTTAGCTCTTAGCCTTGGGACAGCTCTGATTAGACTTGTGGAGTGTGAATGCTTCAGCGTGATTCACATCTTTCACACAAGCAAATAGGATTCATGGGCCTGGCACAGAAGTAGTGGTAGACTCTGGCTTGCTTCATAGCCTAACCTCCCTAAAGCAGCCATCATCTGGCCCTTGATAAGTCAAATAATTTTCACTTGTGCCCCGGTTTCCCATATATGCAAAACAGTGAAGTGCTATCCAATAAAATGCTTTGCAATCTTTAAACAAAAACAAAAATTTAAACACAATAGGTTTTCCTCTTTCTTAACAAAACCATTCCTGGAGATGAAAGTTCCATCCTCACTTCGTTGCTAGCTGGCTCTGCACTCCTGGAGGGGCCACACCAAGAGTTACCTGTCACACCCTCTCTTTCCATGACATTTGACAACAGAAATCACAAGTCCAGGTCTTTTTAGGCACCCTGACCATTGCTAAGGAGGGTTTCAGAACAGCAGGGCTCACATTATGAAAATAGAAGAGATGGCCAAAAGAGTGGTTGAAGAGGTGGATAGTGTCTATTCTGCAAAACAAGGAACCTTTGTAAGAAACATTCCAGGAGAAATAAGGTGAAAAGAAATACAAATAACCTTCAGCCACTTCTGTGATGGGAATAACAGCACTGGAGACATCCCCTGGCACTGCTGGGGCTCTGCATGACCCTTTTCAAACGGAGACAAAGCACGGCTGGCTGGGAGCTGCCTTCCTGGGGAGAGGAGAATACAACGTGAGAGCAGAGGGCAAGGAAGGACAGAGAAACACTTGGGAAGGTTGAGAAGACCTCTTCTTTGTGTCACAGTAGGCTGCAGAGCCTAACTACCAGGGAAGATGACTGAGGGAGGAGAGGTGGACAAGCACCCCCAGCACGCCTCAGGGTGACACCAGCAGGGAGCAGTGACTTGCTATCACATGAGCAGACTGGCTACTTTTAGGTATATTCCAGGAGTATTCTGCAGTTCTAAGCCTTATCACATTGGGTGGGACCTCAGCTGATCTCAGCAGTTAATTGGGACAAAATGAGCAACAGATGGATCCAAAATCTGGCCTCTAAGGAACACTCACATGCTTCAAGCCTTGGTGCTGCCAGTCCACCACCAACAGAGCTCCCAGTCACTCTCAGAGACTTCTGCAGTGATGCTGCAAGGTCAGGGAACACGCCGGGGCTGTCGAGTTGACAGAGCCGTTAAGAGTGAAATGAAGGTCAGCAGAGATGTCAGGAGAAAGGAAGCCTGATGGGTTGAGCTTGGTCCCAGGAGGGAGCTGCAGTTGCTCCGCCATGCGCTAAGAAATCAACAAAAAGAGAGATTCAGCCTCATCATGAGAAAAGAATGCCTCTGATCTCCCCCTCCTCACACCCCACACAATGGACAGGAAGGATGAACAAAGCAAGCTCGTGTCCCAGGCACCCAGTAAAGGGAACTGGGGGGTCCAGACCATGAGAGGAATCCCAGATCCATTTGCGTTGTTCAGTGCTAAGTGTTCTTGCTCTGACTCTGCACTGGAAGCACTGCTAGCTCATATTCAGGGTGGCCGTTCAGAGCTGTGGCTATTGTTCTGCGTGACAAGCACAAGGCATACAGTAAGTGAAATTACATGTTGGGCTTATTTTTAAAAGCAGTAACATTTGGGGAAAACTAGGACCACTTTGGGCTAAATCAGAACAACAGAAAAAATAAATCAGAACAGGCTTCACGCACATACTTTTCTATGAAGAAAGTTGTTTACGATACATTTTACACTCCAAAATAAATCTGGAATAAACAAAGTTGAACTCTTACTCATCTCTGTACTTCTTCATGTGAAAAAGTCTGCTCAACAGAGAACCAGCCCACCAACCAGCCACCCCATAAGCCCTGCTTAACTCCTTGTGAATGTCAGTGCAGACATCGTGGAGGGCAGCCTGCTCTCCTCATCCTGTGTGCTATCAGCTGCACGAGCGTTCCCAAATCTCTTTCCTCTGCTTCACTAGGTAAAATTCACCTTTCCTCCAAACACAGCAGAATAGCTGCCTGTACGCCAGCTGCAGATCTGTTGTGGTAGGCACCAAGCACAAGCAGCTGAAGAGGAAAGCAGAAGATGAAATCACGTTTGCAGGAAGCACTGAGCACACTTGAAAACTAGGTCTTCTCTTTCCTGTGTCTGAATGCATGTCTCCCAGAGACATTAGGAGGTTCAGGAGAATCTGAACCACCAAAACACTGTTGCCTGTTGCACCATGGTCAGATTTGTCCCATACTCTGCCTAGAAGGATGACCAGTTTCTCCTATTTTCCTTTTTTTTTTTTTTTTGGACACATTGCCATGTTGCACAAAGATATGCCTTAAAGAATAAAAAAGTAAAGCATTGATCTTTGAATGTGCAGGACTTAGTTTAAAAATTCACATTCCTTCTGCAATGTAGAGAACCTGGCACTTTCCCGTCTCCTTACAATCTTTTTTTCCTGCAATCTTAGAGCCAGTCTGTGAGCTTATTGACCATGGCAGAGCTTTCATGCCCAACAAATAGCAGAGCTTTCTACCCAGTGACCAAACACTGAAGACACAAACTGTCTCCTTGGACACAAACTCCCAACCACACACATATGTCTTGCTCACTGCTGCAGCCAAGACTCACTTTGAGGTCCTCATGACTCAAGGGCAGGGCAAAAGAGAGCTTCAGCTTTGCCTCTAGCTGCACAAGCTGCTTTTTTTGCTTAAGCAGTTTCCATGCTTCCACCCCTCATGGTCTCTAAGACTTGTTTCTGCAACTCAAATACGGATTAGAGAACTGAGCTGAAATAAAGAAGAAAAAAAAAAATTAAAGGGGGATTTCATGCTTTTTTTCTTTTTAAGTTGAGGTCAATTCCCTCGCTGGGCCACCCCGCAGCCATGCAGAGTTTACAAGAGGATGAGAGAAGGGAGCAGTGCAGGGACAGGAACGAGCAGCCACAGCAAGGAGAAAGCGACTGCGATCCAGAAGCGCACCGCTGCTGAAAAGGAATACTTGTGAAACAAAATCCTTCGCTGTGCTAAGCCTGTCCCAGTTTGGAGCTATTTGTTTTGCAGAGGAGGCTTCAGAGCCTGTCCACTTGTGACTGAGAGCCTTCCACCAGGCAAAATCCCCGCCTGGCTGCCCATCAGCTCAAAGGGATCGCTGTGCCACAACACCATCGTCTTGGGTCCTCCCCTGGCTGCTTGGAACAAAAACAGCCAGCAGGTCTCACATGAAGAAATAACCTCGTTGACAGAAGGAGAAAAACATAAACCTGTTAACGCAACTAGCGCTATTAATAATCTTTAAACACCCAGGCTGAAAGTCGGGTAAGGCCCACAGGAAGCCGGGAGGCAAGTTCCAGGTCCTTGTGGTTCGCGAGAATTTCCTGCCTTGTCAGTGCACATTTCCTCTGCCTTGGGGAGGGACGGCATCCAAGGCGAATGGCATTCCTTTTACTCACCCACCACGGCATCGTCCGAAGGCAGGGGCGGCCGAGTAGCTCTAACGCTGACAGCTGGTGGTTTAGAAACTGAACCGCTGGGAGCCCCGAGCCAAATCAGATACGGGCCCTCGGGGACACCGGTGGTAACTCCTGTAGGGATGCGCAGCTATTACGCCAATTAATCCTGACTGCTGCTTTCCTAAGGAAGCTGCAGCCAGCAGGGCGAGGAGCCTTTCCACACCCCATGGAGACCACCAGTTGCAGGCATTGAGCAAGCCGATGGTTCCCCACCTGCCTCTCCAGAAGCAGCCCCCAGGGACCACGGGGTTAGGGCTGGGGAACCGGGGGGCTTTGAAATTGGCCCGGGTGAGTGGCAGGATCCCACCGGGAGGCAGTCCCGTGATCGCTCTGTTTGCATAGGAAACATTCCCCAGCGCATTCTTTTTCATCAGCAGGCAAACTTCTGGAAATCGGACCGTTTTCAATTAGATGCCCACACATGGGTTTAGGAATCTGGGCAATCGGGTTTGTAAATGTTTGGGGCAGGATTTTTCAAAAGCGTTGGAAGAGCATGCTTGTGCAAATCCATTCTGTAGCAGACCTCAAGGTGCTGTAGAAATGTTCTTTAATTAGTGCATGCAATTTGTGAGCTTGAATTATTTCCTTAGCCCCATTTTATAGATGGGAAAGCCAAGGTACAAATGAGGCAGCCTGTTTCCCAAGGCAACATAGCGTGCTAGTGCCCGAGCCAGAAACAGACCCTACCGCTTCTGACTCCCAGCTTCTTGCTCTAATTACCAGAAAATTCCTCTCCTCTATGGCACAGCCAAATGGTTCCAATAATAAATCCAAGCTGTTGCAAAGATCAAGTCCATTTTTTCACTGCTTAACCCAAAAAAACATTTAATTTTCAAAACACAGGTTTGGCTTTTCACCAGAGAAAGGATTTGTTTTCCATTATTCATCTGTTTTTTGTTGTGTGCTTTTTTTTTTTTTTGCCTTTTTTTTTCCTCTTTTTAGAAGCCAAACATTCAATCACTCTGTTCCATATAGAGTTCCTAGGCTAGGAGCACTACAACGATCGTTACCCTATAAATCTTCATTATTCTTACTATAAATACACTTATGTATTTTTCATTTTGTTATTTCTATGACTAAATATGGCACCTTTAGAAAACCTCAAAATGCTTTCCGAAATTAAGAACTTTGAATCAAACCCTGTAGTCCTTATTTCTGAGAAGCAATGCTTTTTTTTTTAAAAAAAAAAAAAAAAAAGTAACATTCCTTGGTATATATCCAAAGCAATAACCCTAACCTATGCATTTTCAACACTACTTTAATTATGCCAGCCTGTGTTGGTAAAGATAACACTGCTTTACTTAGACACAGTCCTATTGCTATAATGGTGCCTTATGTTACCTATTACTATATGGGAATAAGCCAAATCAGGATAAAACACATATTTTTAAACTGTGCCCACTATAGGTACGTCAGAACAAAAGAGTGGTGAAGAAGCTTTAATGTTTACAGGGACTTCTTCAAGCCTGTACAGTAATCACTGCTAGGCTAAAAAAATGGTATATGAACAAAAGAATTATATTTGTTCTTTCTGAAAAATAGCAGGATATTATTTCTAGCTTTGCTTTTTGAGTTGTTTCCTAACCTGAAAATTCAGATTCTGTGGAGGCTGGAAGATTCTCAGATGACTAGAAACTAAATGAAAATAGTTTTATCGCAGAGTTTATGAGTGTAAAGACTAATCTGTTGAAAGGAGAAGCAAACGTTAATTAGAACCTTAAACTCTGTTTCTCATTCCCTGTTTGGCACAAATGAGTAATTAACATTGTGGAGAAAGGATGCTTTTGTTAAAGAACTAAATCCCACAGACTCTTCCCACCTTGTCCAAGAAGCAGTAACTCACTATAAATAGGAGAACAATAGGGTGGTTGAAATGACTGAATCCATCCGCCTTTCATCTCTGCTTCCCCCGTGAAACCATGTGTTGATAAATCAAAGATCTACTTACTGGTCAAACTTCTCCAGATTTCAATACTACCTGTGATACTCAAAGCACTGGAAATGACTGGCCGAGATTTGCAGCTCTTTAGGAAGGATTCTGACCCCAGTGTTAGCAGCACACTGCCGAGCAACATGACCTGCATATTCTCATCACCCTACAAGATGGGGCTCTCCAGTTAACTTTCCAGCCCCTGGAGGCAAGAGGAAGGGCTTCACCATGGGTCAAGGCAACTTTAAAACCAGATACCTTTATGGTTTTATTTCCTTAGGTCTAGAGGCTTGTGCTGAGCTAGCAGGGGTAAGCTCTGAAAGCAGCAGCACTCAATGAAGAAGCAAAGAGCTTGAGGGCTTGCAAGTGGTTCAAAGGCAAGCAATGAGATCAAAGTCGTTCACCGTGTGCCAGATGCAGCAATGGTGGCACCATTAGCCCCTCTACCACACAAAAGAAGGACATGAATCATTTTTTCCCTGAATGCTTTTGATATGGGCACTAGCTCTCTTTCATCAAAGCCAAGAGTACCTGGAAAACTGCTAGAGAGGGTTTTAAACTATCTCAATTTATCTTCAATACCAAGAACATTAAATAAGAGAAACTGCCTGGGTTGAAATTAAAAAATAAAAATAAGAAAACAAACACAAGACCTGAACCCTTGCTGCAGAACTCAAGGCTATGAAAACTCTCCCATATTAAGCTTGTAAGTGGAAGAGAGAGGACCTCTACCTTCCTTTAAGGTTAGCATTCACCAAAACAAGAGCAAGCTCAAGAGAATCTTCTCATTCCATTTCTGTCCCAGCACCAGGACCTGATGAAAACCTTTCAAACAGAAATAAGCAAACTACAAAGTTTACTTCTGGGAGCATGCCACTCCAAATCAAAGAGTTCAGATAGCAAGGTTTGTTTTTTTTTTAAACTTAGGAGAAGACTCTTCAAGAATTCCAACTTAATTTACTGATCCTGTTGTGTTTTGGGGCTTGTTTTTAATCAGAGAAGCAATCTAAATGTTCGACTGATTTTTCTGAAGCTTTCAGCACTCAACCATCACTAACAAAGAAGCTCTAGGTAAACGGCACTGCTGGCAACCAAGAAGAGATATAAGTGGCTACAGGCTTTCTGCTCACTGAGAGAATCAGTTCAACTGGCCTTTTTGGAGCAAAACATTCCCTCTCTCTACCAAAAAAGGGATACTGCTCTACCAAATCCAAGGAATTTCAGCATTTATAGTGTTCACTACACCTACACAGTCTCAGAGTAGCCTTGCAGATTTAGTGTACCCTGCAGGATACAAAAACACAGGCATCCCATCCTAGAAGAGGTATGAATACCATCTCATCTCCCCTTCCCTTTCCCATTCATTAGGACTGGTTTATTTTCAAAATCGCAGGTGTAAATCCTTACCAATTTCCCTTGAGACTGTATCTTTAGTAATTGTACCCATGACTGTCTCATTCACAGAAATGGTCTGGTTTTTGTTCATTCTAGTTTATTCTGTGTATCAATTCCAGTGCTACACTGTAAACCAAAAATACTGCTGGAGTGGATGGGAGATTTGTGCATGGCATCATCGTTTCTGTGCGCCAGAAACATGCCAACACACCTTTCCCAACCATTCAAACTTGCTGCTTCTCAATGTCACTGAACGTGCCTGTGTTCTAAGCACACAGGAGGAGCAGTCGTTCCCAGCCCCAAAGGAAAGATCCAATCCCCCCATGTGTTATCAAGCATATGTATACCATCCTCAGGGGGTTATAAAAACCACACACAAATTCCCATATGAAGCCTACTGCCTAATAAGAAGAAACCTTCCACAAAAAACCTCACTGAAATGTGTTCTGTTGGCAGTTAAGCAGCTTTCCCATCCTGCCCACAGCACAGTTAGAGGAGAACTGAGTCAGCCCTCTTACCTTTCACTCACTGGAAGACTGTCCTGAGCAAACCCTACCCTTCATCTTTCATTCCTGGATTAAATAAATCCAGCTCCTTCAGCTTCCTCCCTAGGTCTAGAGTTTTAGACGTCTGCTTGTTCTTCTTGTTCTCCTTTGGTCTCCAGTGTGTACTTCTCTTCTTAAAAGACTGTGCTTCAAGCTGGGAGCACCGCTGCCTAGCGGATTGGCATGAGTAATTACTACCCCTGTGCCTCATGTGACTTTCCTGCTAAGACATGCCAGAACGAAACGAGTCGCTTTCACAAAGCACCAATTGTTGAATCACATTCAGCTTGTGGTCCACTGAAACCTCCACATCCTTCTCTCCTGTGCCACTACTGAGCTACTCCCCACCTTTATTTACAAACCCGCACTGGTTTTCCTTGCTGTTGGAACAGTTGTCGGGAGAACCTCGTCTACAAGTGAGCTCTGACAGTTCCCTGAAAAGCCTTTGTTGGTTCTCCAACAGCGTCCAAGCAAGGATAAGATTTGTATCAGCTCCAGAAATTAACCTCGTGAGTCCTTCACATGCCACAACGACACGCATGTTGTTTTTCTAATCAACGGCCATTTGTGGGGTTAGGCAGAAGAAGGTCCCAGCAAACTCCAACTGCTGCTGTGTTTTCAGTATAGTTTTCAGACTGCAGGTAGCAGAGAGCACTGAGTCAAGCCAGATATCACTTAGACAGAACCTGATGATCCTTGTGGGTCTCTTCCAGCTCTGGATATTCCATGATTCTGTGATTCTGGTTTTCCACTCGCTGCCCAGCTTTGCCACTGCTCCATGTCTCCACCCAGTTCCAGATCTTAACTTAGGGTAACAGAGCACAAAAGACACACGCTCAACGAAGATTAAACTGAACACCTCACACCCTGCTTGGAGCATGGTAAGACTGAAACCCATGGAAGTGTTGTTATCTGTACTTTACAGTAGGGACTGAGAGAAACAAAGTTCAAATCCTGATTTAGCCCCCTTAACACCAGGCACCTGCTTGAAGTGATTCAATTAGTAACTAAAACAGGGAGTGGATCTTCTCCCACATGTGCTGCACTGCACTACGTACACAGCTGTGCCCAGGAGACTGGTAAACTGGCACTGCCACCTTCCTCCCATGCTGTGTCCAAGACAGACACCCTCAGGAGTCCATCTTCTCTCCCATTAGGGTGTGATGCCCATGGACCATGCTGCTCAGCCTCCCCTTCCTCCCCTGCCTGCTGATGCACTGTCTTCCTCCTGTGCTAGCCCCATTTAGACACCACATTTGAAGGCCCAACAGGGTTTTCTGTTGCCTTGAAAGCAGACAGCAACAATTTTAAACAGGCTGGGTCCTGTGTTTTCAGCAAAATCAGAAGCGTTCGTACCTAGTCTTTGGCTTAACCACTTTTAGAACTACACAGCATCACCAACAGGGTGAAAAAGGCCCTGAAGCCTGTTTGTTTATTTTACCTTAAAACATCAGTGGCAAACATCCCACAACTGACTACATATGGAACACAAACATCCTGGGAGATGCCCCAAGAGTTGTTCTCAATCAAACATCCAAAACCAGGATTAAGTCTGCCCCATGAGATGCTTATGGAGGATGTAAACAAATGAGCCCTGCCAGCTAGTAAATTAATACTGTGAACATCCGGAACACTCCTTTGACTTACTGACATTTTCAGAAATTCCCTGCAGCAGAATTCCCTGTAGTACCAATGGAAAAAATAAGAAACAGCCTTATTTTCTGACCCTATTTCTAGCTAATGACATCCACAGTCATAGATGGCCCTTGCTGAATTCTGGCTCGGTGAGGCTCAGTGGTCTATTACTTGATCCCTGTGTGGACAGATGAGGCCTCCAAAGAAACTCCCTCGGAGGAATGAGTCAGGACATCCCTCAGCAAAGATACAAAGTGGATACGAACTACAAAGGGACAGGGATCAAATGATGGTGTGGGAAAAGGAATGCAAAACTAGCAAGGGGAGCACATGTGCTCACAGAAGGCAAGACTGACAGACCTGGGAATAAATTCCTCTAGCCCTGCTTGCTGGTCGATGTGCACAAGTATTCTCCAGACTGAAATCTGTATGTTGGTGCTCACAGCCACTCAGCTCAGAAGCCACTCATAACTTCACAGCTTGACAGACATTCCTCTAGAGGAACAAGAATGGAGTGTCCTTGTCCTATTCAGTCATGGCATCGTTGGGGAATCTTACAAAACCCATAGTAGCAAAATGTGAACATTGGACTACCACATTAGCTTCTTCACTTTTTCTTAACTACAAGGAAGCTCTCAGCAACACTGTACCATAAGTACACAAAGAGACTTCCCACTTCCACTCCAATGCACTCTGTCACACCAAACACTATGAACAGAAGGGCAAACCTGTCTCTGAAAGAACGTCAGGTCTCCACCACTGCACAGTGCTGATATACAACAAACAGGGTCTGGCTAAGAAATGCTGCGGACAAACACAGATCAGTAATGAGCTTTTACTACCACTTCCTTCAAGAATTACCACTGGCAGCTAGAACTTGGTCATAAATTATTTTTACTTGCTGTGAGATCAAGATAGGAACAATGACTTTCATCAATAAATAAATAAGAATGACAAGTCTACAATAATTTGTAAATATTTTATTGACAAGAAAATCCCAGACCTATACATCACTTTAAGCTGTTATCTTCACCATATTAAAAAAAAAAAACAACAACAACAAAAAAAAACTGTGCTTGATCAAAATTTAAGACATGCCATCTCATGCAATAATGGAAAACAGATTTCATTGCATATTTTCTCCTGGATTACTCAAATTACTTTCAGAATCTCAGAAGCCATTCCAAGCTCAAGCTTTACTTTATGTATCTTTATTTTTATTGGTTTTATTATTTCAACTGTTCCTGGCCAAATTCATCCCTGATCTCAGTCCATTGGCTACAGTTGTTGAGGACTGAGGATGGACTTGGCACCTGTGAGACCAACAGGGAAGGCTCTAACAAAGTAATGTACAGTACCAAAGGCAGAAAAACTATATGAGTCAGTTTCAGGCTCAAGCTAAAAATAGCAGATTCAAATTAAAATCTCCCAGGCCAGATTCTCAGGCTCAAGCCCATTAATTTTAAAAGCTGAGACCACTCAGTGCCTCCCGGGAGGCCCTTAACTCCAGTCAAAGTTCTTGAGAGGTAACAGAGCTCTGAAGCTCATAGGATCCAGCCCTTCAGCAAGCTAAGCTCCTAGAGCATCCAGCTAAGAAGCAGACTGCCAGCATCACCCTGTCCTTTGGGGGGCTCGAGGATCACACCGCCAGTGGATTACGGTAAATGTCAGATCAGAATTTGCTCAGCGATTTTCAGGAACAAATTCTCAGAGCAAGAAATCATTACTGTCCCAGCAGAGGTGACAAGACATACAGATGTTTCAGCTACTGGAAACTGACATCCACACACAGGGCAGAGGAATCCCCATGTCTTTCTATTACAAACTGCTGCCTCTTTGCCAGTTCACAAGTTTTTAAGGGTAAATAAACAGATTTTCAGATAATATTCTTCTGGCAGTGTTTTTGCTCTGTCACAAGGTTAGGTGCATAAACAGCAATCACTTCAGATATGGGACAGAATATAAAATTTTTACCTTCTCCCAGTCCAACACGATCACATGATCCTGGCTTCCTCTTGCACTTTCCTTGCCCAATATCCATCTCTATGGATTATCCCAGGAAAAAGCAAGTTCTGTATTGCTCAGCTGGAAAGAAAAATGGAAAGGAGTTATTAAAGATACTGGACTCACTTCATCAAGTGACAAAGACCAAACTACTGGCTTTGAGTAGCTGTAAGGTAATAACGGAGAACGAGCAACAGCGTTTTGGGCTCTGCGAAGCAGAGCTCAGTGCTAACCAGTGGATGAATCGCCATGTTGAAAAAAAAAATCCTGAAAGCTGACACCTGAAAGGCAGTCACAGCAGGGACTCCAAAGAGGATGAGTGTGTGAAGGGATTGCAAGTGACACCTAGGCACAAAAAGTGCTACTTGGCAACTGAATGTCTTTATTCAACAGAGTTTTAGCCGTGGTGGGTCTTGCTAGCTGTCTTGATTTTCTGCCAGATTTTGCAATGTTGTAGGAAAGAGTTTGGAAACATGACCTGACGATGCCCTAGAGGTTCAAAAATCAGAAAACAAATAAATCAAGCTGTAAACATGTTTTTAATCTGATTTGTACACACTCATGGTTTCTAAAGAGCTAATATTCTGGAGTATTCAGTACTGGCCATACTACAGAATGATGACAGAGATACAGATCCTACCCAGTATGAAGATAAAAGATTTTCAGTCTCCTGCAAAAATGTAGTAAGAGTCAACATTCATTACACCTTTCATTTGCAGGGAAAACCATCATGATCAACTTTTCTTTCTACTCTTGGTCGATTTCACACATTATTCTGGAATGAGAATGTTCTGGGGCAAGGTTTAAGTGAACATTCACACTCTGCTTCCTAAGAAATTTCAGAGGATTAGCTCCTCTGCTCTGTGCTGCTCGCATCAGGCTTAAGGATGCCCAGTTTCACCACCTGACAACCCTCAGCCAACAACCCGTGGTCCTGTGCTGCCCTCTCACGGGCTGCAAGCAACAGAGCAACACCCCCTCTGCTTGCCGAGACCCAGAAACTACAAAAGCATTGTACGGAGGGTTTGGATTGTCCCTGTCATCATCAGCTCGATTTATGGCTTGCTGCAGTGACTGCACAACCACAGCCAGTGCTTCAGCAGCTATGCCCAATGCCTGCCTTTCCATAAGAGGGTATAAGGCGCACAAGAAGCTCCTGCAACTGCAACTGCTGTGTTTGGCAGCACCAAAATACCAACCAGCTCACTGGCACACAGCCCTCGGTCCTCCAGGTGCACTTACCTCTGCTCCATCATAATTCAGTGGTCTTATCTGCTCCAGAAACTGCCACCTTTGATGCCGAAAGCCTGGCAAAGTAAATTGGAGAAGAGGGAGGGTCACACCATACCCAATCCAATCCCACATGCTGGAGTGATGACTTCAAAGCCCAAATCTCGCAACTGTTGAGTGAAGAGACAGCATTTGACCTCACAGACACTGCACCCAGGGGCAGCCCCCACTTGGCCAGGATAGCTGCTCCATGTGGGATTCAGAGGAGATTCTGCCCTGCCAGTCCTACAGCAGGATGGAGGGAGCAGGGGCTACGGACACTCATACATCTCCTCACCTCAATAAACCACACGGAGCCTTTGGCCTCCTGCTGGCACTGCCAACAAGTGTCCTGCTTTGTAAACCATGGGCCAGCACCAACAGAAGTGGTCTGAGTCGCCCACTCACAACAGAGAGCTGAAAACGTTCCATACAGTTTATTATTCCATACACCTCCCATGGCTCTTTCAAGAAAACCTTAAAAAATGACCAAAGTGCTTTTAAAACAACACAATGGCAGGAATGTTATCCCTTTACTACCAAATTATTTGAGATATGCAATGAGTTTGCATGATATTTTTGCACAGCACAATCTAGTGTACTATTACATGAAGTAATTAATTCTTTTCTCTATTTAAATGCCTCACAATTTTTTAAGGCAATCCCGTGCTGCGTGGGGGCCTGGGCTGACAGTTTAGAGTGCTAAAAAGAATTCAACCCCCGTCTCAGAAAAAGACTGATTTTTTAATTAGGAAATTTCGAGGCTTGCTGTATTTGTCTTCACACATGAAACTGACATCCCCCACTCCGTGCGCCTTTTGTCCTGTGCTCCTGCCCTCATCCCAATCCCAGCACGGCCTCATGAGGCCTGAGCTGCCCTCCTGGCCCCGCTCTGCACCCAGACCTGCCACCGCCAGGCCCCAGCCCCACCACCCCATCTCCTGGCCCCCTCAGCCCTCTCTTCCTCCTCATCTCCAGCCCTGGGCACCATCTCACCCCTTTCCACCCAGGCCTGCCCCTTACCTCAGGCCTCCTCACAGGGCTGGGCCCCCAACTGGTGCCCCAAACCTGCTCCTGGCATCCCAAACCCTCCTCCTGGCAACCCAAACTCTCCTCATGATGCCCCAAAACCTCCTCCTGGAGCCTCAAACCCTCAATTCAGCACCGCAATACCTCTCACTACCCCAAAACCTCCCCCTAGAGCCCAAAACCACTTCTTGGCATCCCCAACCCTTCTCCTGGAGTCCCAAAACCTCCTCCTGGTGCCCCGAAACCACATCCCGGCATCCCAAACCATCCCCTGGAGTCCTAAACCCTCCCCCTGGCACCCTAAAACCTCCTCCCAGTGCCCCAAAACCACCTCCCGGCACCGCAAACCACCCCCTAAAGCCCTAAACCCTCCTCAGAGCACCCCAAAACCACCTCCTGGTATCCCCAAACCTCCCTCCAGAGTCCCAATCCTGCCCCTGGAGCCTCAAAACCACCTCTCGGTGTCCTCATCCCACCTCCTAGAGCCTCAAACCCTCCTCCCGGAGCCTCAAACCATCCTCCCGGCTTCCCAAAACCACCTCCCGGCATCCCCAAACCTCCCTCTAGAGCCCCAACCCTGCCCCTGGAGCCCCAAAACCACCTCCCAGTGTCCTCAACCCACCTCCCGGAGACCCCAATCCCTCCCCCGGCAGCCGATCCCTGCCCCGGACTCCCGGATCCCTCCTCTGGGAGCCGATCCCTCCCCCGTAGCCCCCATCCCTCCCCGCCGCCTCCCTCCCTCCGTGCCTCCCGCCTCCATCTTGCGCCCCCCGCCCGCCCTCTCTCGCTCCTCCTGCCGGCAGGG
>CM021719.1:2634255-2669299 GCA_011074415.1 Stictonetta naevosa
AGGGCGAAGCCGCGGCCCCGCCGAGCCCGCCCCGGGGCCTGCGGGAGCAGCATGGCCGCCAGCCTGTGGATGGGGGACGTGAGTGTCCGGCCGGGACCCGCGCGGGGCTTTGTGCGGCGGGAGGAGGAGGAGGAGGAGGAGGAGGAGGAGGAGGAGGGAGGGCAGCCGGGGCTGCGGGCACTGCCGGGGGCTGGGCAGCACTGACGGGCTGACTGACTGACAGGCGGACGGACTGACGGACACACGCAGTCCCGCACGCTGGCACCGACTGACACAGTCCCGCACGCTCTCACTGACTGACTGACAGACGGACTGACTGACGGACTGACAGACAGACAGACAGACGGACACACTCAGTCCCGCACACTCGCACTGATTGACTTACTGACAGACGGACTGACTGACGGACTCATACCGTCCCGCACACTGGCGCTGACTGACTGACAGGCACAGCCCCGCACGCTCGCTCGCACTGACAGACGGACAGACACGCAGTCCCGCAAGCTTGCACTGACAGACTGACAGACACACTAAGTCCCACACACTCGCACTGACTGACACGCACACAGTGACACTCACACGCTCCCTGACACTTGCATGCTCCCTGACACCCACACTGACACACTCACTGACACCCTCACACAGGCACACAAACACTCACACTGACTGACACACGCACTCTGACACATGCAAGCTTCCAAGCCAGCCACGCTCACGCACACGCTGCTGGGCGCACACCAGCTCACACACACACACACACCCCTGCCCCTGCTCACACGGGGGGACCCTCGTGTCCTTCGTGCAGCTGTGGGCACAGGCACACTCGTGGCACTTGCACCAGTGTACCTCGCGCTGGTGTCAGGCACTTACATGCACTCACACTGTCATGTTTGTGGTCCCTTAGGCACTTACACATTCACAAGCCTGTAGCTGACTTGCTGCTAGGCACCTGTGTGCTCACATGCTTCAGGGAGCACGCTCACGGCACTGACACACTCACAGCTCTGCACTCATGTTCGTGCTTCCATGCTTACCCGCACAAAGGGACACCTACAACCTCTCCACAGCATCTTTTTCAGCCGCCCCTCTCACAAGCAGCCCATTGCTCTCTGGAACACAAGCGTACAGACCCCAGCAGCCGCCACCTGTTGCCTCTATGAGCCTGCCTTTCGTGGACACACACTTACCACGGACAACCACACAGAGTAGGGCTACCTCCAGCGACTTGCACGTGTAAAAGTCATTCTTGTTTCACACTCGCTCCTCAGCAGGGCGTCTGCCAACTTTTGCACATGCAAGGGCAGCACGGTTGCCTGTTGGCAGGTGCACACAGAGACCGCACGAGTCTGCACATTCCATCGTGCACACGAGTGTAGGAAACACCCGGTACCTGACAGGCACACAGGCATGCTCCAGGGCTATCACCACAAGGCCATAGGTATTTGTACTCACACGGAGCTATTTGTATTTTCCCCACACCTCTTCCACACACCCCCCCGTGATGCCAGTGCAAACTCCATGCATGCACAATCCCTCTTTTCACTCGCGAACACGCAGCCGCCGTACCCCCTGTTGCTTGTCCCACACGGTGCCGCCTGTCAGCACGTGCATTACACACAGTCCTAACTTCTCTTAGTTCTTTTCTTTACCGTGCCACTTTGCGTTACACGGAGGCGTCCTTTTAGAATCCCAGAATCATTAAGGTTGGAAAAGACCTTCAGGATCATCTGGTCCAACCATCACCCTACCAGCAATCACACGCACTAAACCATGTCCCCGTACCTTCCTCACGTATTCAGTCCAACTTGCAGTGCCATTTCATGCTTTTCAGCCACTTACACCATCCAGACACCTGCACACACGCACACACGTCGTCATTCACACAGCACCACAGCCACGTCACATCCCTCTTACACACCGTGCTGCCTTCCCGCGTACACCCCACAACGCGGGCACTGCACCCACGGGCAGACCTGCTGCGGGCTGCGACTAGAGGACTCCCAGTGCTGCCCCACGGAGCTCCGCGGTTGCGTGAGGTTGGCACGGCTCTGCAAACCCCGACCCTAGCTCGATGGAGGCTGTGTTACCTGACGCACGCCACCCCTTCGTCATAGCACCCCGGGCTGTGCCGCACCTGTGTACTGTCAGTGCTGGCCCAACCTCCGTTCGCACAGAGAGAAGGAGCTTGCCATCTCCTTACCCCCTGCTCCTGTGTAGTGAACGCTCCGTTTGTTGCTGTATGTCTCTGAGTGGCTTTTGTCCTTCTGTGAAAGCTCCCTGTTCTCTGAAATTCATGCTGTCTCTTGGGTTCCACTTTGCAGACTGTTGAGCCTGGTTCATGCATGCCTGCTGGTTTTGAGTGGCATCGACCCTCTTAAATGAGTCTTCTTTTTGAAGTGTAAGGGTAAAATACTTCTCAATAATGTTTTAACTGCTTAGGGTGACATTGACACATATATTCTCCTTTTTGTAGTTGCCCTGATCTAACTTACTTTTTTGCTTTTATAGCTGGAGCCATATATGGATGAAAACTTTGTTTCAAGAGCCTTTGCCACCATGGGAGAGCTTGTACTGAGTGTAAAAATCATTCGAAACAGGTTGACAGGGTAACTCTTTCTGCTTGTTCTCAATTCGTTCTGCTACTGCATCTCTCCATTTGGATTGAACTGGTTGCCCTTTACATGGCATCGCTGTGGTCCTGTCCGTACGAGAGTGATTTTCCCTTTCAGCTTTTCACCATTGCTGCCAACAATATGAGGGTATTGATGATAGCAATGGGGAGGAAGTTGCTGGCTCTTCGACCTCCCCATCAGTGAACCATCCTGCAGTGCTTCAGCACTCCTTCAGAATGGCCCACGTATGGCATACAGTCCATCTGGGAATTACGTGTTCTGGGCTGAAGACTTCAGTGACAAGTCTGTTAATCATTGCGCTAGTGCAGCTACATGATGCTAGCAGAGGTGGGAAGTCTAACTTAGAAAGAGCCACGTGAAGACCTTTTGAGTTGAGTTCGTTTAGAATGGGTGACTGTACACAGGATAACGTAGTCTTATGTTTCTGTAAATACTGTAATTTCATTTTTCGGTTCCTTAAATTTGGGTGGGAAAAGCCATAGTCTGTGAAAGGAGGAAGTGGAATAACTGAGCAAAAGTATTTTCTGTGTCCTTATGTTGACCTGACTTACTGGTAAGTAGGGGCTATCACTTCAGTGAAGATCCAAGATTACTGTGCTAGATTCTGCTTGGTAGCTAACGTTTATACTTTGAAAAGGAAATTGTTCTATATATCACTGCTATAGCAAATTTCCTAGCAGTTATCTGAAAATACAGTAGTCCTCCTCACATATTTTAAATCTGAAATCCTTTTCTCTCCTCTCCTGTGTCTATGTTCAGAATTCCAGCAGGCTATTGCTTTGTAGAGTTTGCAGATCTAGCTACTGCAGAGAAGTGTTTACACAAAATCAATGGAAAACCGCTTCCTGGTGCTACACCGGTAAGTAAATCAAATCAAATTGTGAAGAAATAGAAGTAGAAACTGTATTTTGAATAATGATTACAGACAAATAGTTAGCAAACCGGGATTGTGCTTTTCTTTACACTTAAGTTAATGAACATAAAGCCATTATGTTTTTACATAGATAACTATTGGAAAAATGTTATTTTTTGTTTGAATGTTTGGATAATATCCAGGTATAGAAATGTTGTGGTGTGTTTTTCTATTTCTGAGCCTTTCTACTGTTACCAAAGTTGGACTGATGAGAAACCAGAGAAGAACAAGGAAAAAATAGGTTGAGTATACGTACCACAGTCCTTCTGTCTCTCTCCATTTGTAGTTCCATATGCATTTTCTATAGTTTGTACATTGTGATATATGCACAAGATGAACTTGCAAGTTTACACTGAGTTTTGCATAACACTGATTTGCAAGAGAAAAGTGACTTTTAAGCCTTGCATTATTCTTGGCCCTTAGCGAAGAAAAGTTATTCAAACCCATTTACAGCGGAGAAAGAGCTAATCCATTTTATAATTGCAATACGTAACAAATGTCTCAGGTACCTAAAAGCTAGGTAGTTAGGAAGAAGAGGAGGAATAGTCACAGAGGCTAATTTTAGGGTGTTGAATTGAATGTGTAGAATATTAAAATGGGATGGCTGACACAGCTGTCCGTTGTACCCACAGAATTTGGCTGCAGTAGCTGGGATGACAGGTTCATAAAGCAGCTCTAGAATCACCTCTATGACAGCGTGATATATTAAGGTAAATGGACGTCTGTTTCAGAGTAGTTAATGCACTGAGTTGGAAACTGGGAAGTTCAGGTGCTGTTCCTTGAACTATTTGGTCAGCCTTCCTAAGAGGATGACATCCCCTATCGAAAGGGGTAGGTAAGAGGCCTGGAGGTCCTCTCCTCTCCTATTTAATAACCTGTATATTGCACATCAGAGGCCCTGACTAAGGGAAGCTAATCTTCCTAGATGCCTTCTGTAGCCACCAGAGGAGAGAAAGAGAACAGCTCCTGTGAGAAGATAATAATTGAAGTTTGGTTTTGGAAATGCTGGCATTTATCCAGAGTTTAATTCAAAACGTAGTGTTGTTTGGAGGGATGATTTCCATAATACATGGAGGGAATTACAGATGTCAGACAGAGCCCCAGTGTAGGCAGCCTAAACCAGTGCACTCAGCAGGCAACTGTCCAGCTCGTCTCTTGCGTTTAGATACTTTTTCTCTTGTTTGCAGAAAACTGAATGTGGCTCACTCTTTATTTTTAAATCCTGAATCTGCCAAAGGAATAACAGAGAGCTGTGGTGCTCTTGTTGTCTCTCTTTTACAGAATTAGTGTCCCCAGTTCCTGTAAGAGTGGAAATACTCTCAGTTTTCTCATTGATTTTAAACCCAAAGTATTGCAGTGAAGAACTAGATCAAAAAAGAAAAAAAGATCAAAGTGTTTCAGAATGGAATCTCAATTTTATGTTAGGAAACTAAGCTTGTAAATGGTCCACAGAAAGAGTTGTGTACCACTGTGCACCAGTGAATGCAAGCATGCAAGGAACATGATTATAGCCTAGAGTTAAGTCTTTGCTCTATTTCCCAAGAATTATTTACGCTATCTTTGAGGGAATACATCGTGCAAGGCACAGGAGCACTCTAGGCTCTCCACTGTACTAAACAAACGTTCTGATCTCTAGGTTATGGACTCACAGTAGGCTTGCTTTCTTTGACCAAATTGAATTCTTTGATGCTATGCTACTGTGTAGTACAGAGGGATGTCTGCTTTGGAAGCCTGTTGGGAGATAGAAAAATGGTTTTGAAGCCCCTCATACTGACAAGGGAATCCAGCTTAGGTCTACCACTGCCTGGGTGAGTTATGAAACCAGTATTCTTGTAAAGGAGTGCAACCCTTTGCTTCTTCCTCTGTCAGACATGTTTCGGAAGAAAATAGCAGTTACCATTGCACTCTGCAGTGAGCCTACTTGGGTCACTGTGTGCTGAGCATCACGTAAGAGTGCCTCTGGGATTGAGACCCACAGGATTTTGAGGTAGAAGATCTTCAGCTCCTTAGATCTTGGTCAAATTTAAACATGAGGTGGGATGAAACCTGGTAGGATGGGGGCTATGAGTTCCAGATGTGCCAGTGACACAAATCTAGGCTCCTGGGGAACTTTTGTTTTGTTTTTTAAATCAAGTGCAAAGTTTAGGGAGGCCTCCACTATCAAACGACAGGTAAGTCTTTCAGATGACCCCCCCCCCTTTTTTTTCCCAAAATAAATGAGTGCATCAGCCAGAGCAAAATATTTAGCCATACTTCTAGAATCAGGGATTGATTCCATTTTCCAGTGTGGCAGATCCTGCTCTGTCAGTATTCTTGTAATTCACAAATGTCCAACTGTATGTGCTATCATTTCAGTTTAAGACCTTAAAAAGTCATTTAATATTTGCTGTTAGTACCTCAGTAAAATAAAAATCTGATGCTATGTAAGGTCCACCTGTCTTTCACTAGCTTTATAAACTGTTGAAGTAAAGAAAGTGCAAACCTCTTGGTGCAGGTTGTTTGCTGATTTTCATTATTATAGCTGTACTGAAGTAAAACAAAAATGTTCTTGCTACCTTAACTGGCTGGCCTGACAGCACTGAACATCTGTCAGTATTAAATTTTTAAAAAGTATGTAAAGTTAGCTTATTTTTTCCTAATTGTTTGGATTCACATGGAAACATTTGAATGTATGGATTTATTTTTGCCTTGTTTCAGGCAAAGCGATTTAAATTGAATTATGCAACGTATGGAAAACAGCCCGATAACAGGTAAACACTCAATATTCAAATATTAGTTTTGCCTGTTTAATGTCTCCTTATCAATTACCTTGCAAAGAGTATTCAAAATATGTAAACCCACAAGTTCATCGCTGCCGGACAAGATGCACAGCTAGCAGATTTGGACAGAAGAGAATTCATGGAATGCATAGAAACAAATCTTGTACCATTTTGTTGAACAGTGCCAGATGAGTAAATCCCACAATTAATAATGTGGATTACATTAAACCGTCTTGGAACACGCTATAAATATTTGTGATGCTGTAGCATGCTGGCACCATATGATGCCATGAATGTGTTTGGCACCTGGGTATAGATGCAGTGGTTTCACACCACCTGGCTTAACTGGCTAGAGTACCACGGCAGTCAGCAAAGAGAGGGAGAGGCACTCGGAATTGCCCTCTGGAGGAGCCCATCTTTCTCCCTTGACAGTGAAAGGTGTGTAAGGAGGCGAATGGGCTAAATTAGGCTTCTGAAGTTGGGTGGTGTGAATACCTTTCATAATGCCTGCCCAGAAACGCTTACACAGTTGAATTAATAATAACACAAGGAGATGTTCAGGCAGGTGTGTGCTGGGGTGAAAACAGCACAGTCCTGCAATTTACAAGGGTAGTGTTAGTCATATCTCTGCAATTATATTTTTATTTTAGATGATTATTTATGAATCTTTTTTTAAAAAATAACAACTTTAGATTAGAATCAAGGCATGACAGATGGGGCAAAGAATGAGATTTACATCTGGTAACTATGCAGTTGCAGTTCTGTTTGCTCTGGAAATAGTCGTGTGTTACAGATGGATAACACAACCTTTCTGGCTCCAGCAACTCGCTCCATGAGCCTTTAGCAGAGAGGGGTTAACTTAGACCACCTGTGAGTTTTATGCTTTACCTTTTGTGTGGTTCAACTGGTTTCTCAGGAGTGTCTTTTTAAATATTTAAGCTTTTTGACATGAAAGTATCTGATGTATATATTTTAATGTAAAATCAGTATGTAGGAAATAGCAAATCTATAAACAATACAATAATGTTTCCTTGCCGCATTAGAAATTCATATGTGGTGCCCAGTTCAATATCCTCTGAGAACTAAAAAATGGAATTATCTTTAAATACAGAGCAATATCAAATAGATGTCCTTTAATATCACTTCTCTCTGAAGTCAAATTCGTAGGCTCAATGTTAGCTGTTGCTCAGCACACTTTGTGTGTGTGTGTGTATTTGTGCTTAAGAAGTTTTCTTTTGATTTCTTTAGTCCAGAATATTCCCTTTTCGTGGGAGATCTGACTCCTGATGTGGATGATGGCATGTTATATGAGTTTTTTGTTAAAGTTTATCCATCGTGTAGAGGTGGAAAAGTTGTTTTGGACCAGGCAGGAGTATCCAAGTAAGTTACGTTTTATTCATTCTTTTCTTTCACTTCATGTGCAGCAATAGGAAAGATGTAATGCAGCAAGGGAAAAATATTAGTTCTATAAGTTTAGATTTTAGTAGATCCCATGCCTGCTAAAAATACAGTGTTCTTGGATATTCACTCTGCAGTGTCTGGGTTTTGGTAGGTCACCATGGCATATTGTCACTCTTCCATCGTCGTGCTCCTTGTGTGTTGGCAGTATGTTACTGCACTTCTGAAAATGTTGAAAATGTCTATGTGATCTATAAACACTGGCTCCTGGACTTTCAGGTAGAATTTTGCTTTTGCAGCCTTTCGGCCGCTAAGTGTATATTCTTAGGGAAGCTTTACAGATTTTTTTTTCACGTAGGGTAGGGCGAACAAAGCTATGATTCATTGTCATGTAGTTAGTAGCTGTATTGTTCGTCTTCACTGGAAATGTCTCATCAAAAACAGATGTCAAAACCTTAGTTTTCTTAATCAAACATTTTCTAAAGAGCAGAAAATGAAACTCTTCTTCGAAGAGAGACCACTCAGCTGGTCCACCAGTTGGTCAGCATCCTTATTTTTCGAAACAGAGCATGGCTTCAGTGACACACAGTATTCTGCTACAATGCCTGTGAGAGTGTTGTGGCTGTCGATCTCCCTCTGTCGCACGTAAGGGCTTCTCAGATACATTGTTCTGAAGGAATGTCTGGAGGTACCTTGTCCAACTTCCCACTCTGAGAAGGGCTGCTGCCAACACAAGATCAGGTCAGCCATGAATTGTGTAGCCTGGAAAATCTCCCAGGGTGAGATAATACAACTTGTCCGGGCAGCCTGTTCCAGTGCTGCAACAGCTCTCTAGTAATGAAGTTCTCCCTTACGTCCAACCCGAACCTCTTGCAGAGCTGCTCTGTCACGCTCTGTGCTGTTCCTGCCACCTTGCCTGAGACCAGCTGTGCCCAGGTGCCTCCTCCAGCTCCTGTTTTGCTGTACGTGCTGCAAAATAGGTGGTGGGTGACGGACGTTGGGCCATTAGGTGGCTTTGGGATCAGTTCCTAGGTGCAGACCTCCAGGAAAAGTGACCTGTGGTAGCTGGGGAAGGGACAGGGGTTTGCATGTTGCTGGGAAGAGCACAGCAGTCTCCCCTGGGCTGTTGCTGCCAGGGCTTTGTTGTGACTTGTGCAGTTACTCAAAGCTGAGGCAATGCAGGTGTTAGTGTGGTGCGAGAGAGGATCTTGGGGTTTGTGGACGTGCCTGGTGAAGCCCAGGCCCTTCCAGGCTCAGGAAGGCTCCTCCCAGCACCTCCTGTCCAGGCAAGAGAGGACCTTGGAGCCTGATGCTGCAGAGCTCTGCCTGTTGCCTTGCTCTATGCCATGGGTGCAGGCTGGGGGTCTTCTCTTAACTGCTGGGACAGGACAGAATGTCTGCCAGGGAGGTCCTGACCTCATAGAAATGACTCATTGCTGGGGGTATTTTTGGCAGGGGATTTGTAGTGTGTTTTTGTTCTTGTTTTTCTTTACAAAATCTGGTCTAGCCACTGATACGGAAAAAAATAAGCATCCCAAAATGTTGGAAGAATGGCGCTCTGCCTTGCTGCACCCAGCCACCTGTGCACTACATCTGACTCTCCATCCATCTCTGGTTTGGAACTGGCAACATTCACGGTTTCACTTAAACACTCCTGGTCCCGTCTGAAAGGCTACAGGAGTCTTTGTAGCAGCTTAGAAACGTACGCACTGTTGTGTGTGAACACCTAAATTTGACTTAAGTATCAATTTACACTGGTTTAATTCACCACAGTGCTTTCACAGAGGGCAAGTTAAACTAAGATTACCAATTTTAAACAGAACGGGTACCCATGTAGAGTTTTGCTCTTGCTGAATTATCTAGTTTGTATATAGACAAGTCTGAGCTTTGTTTTGGGCTTCTGTATATGGGGAGCATACATACACGTGCGCACATACGTATATATGTGTAGCTTGCTGTGCAAGACGTTGCATTTTCTGGGGCACTGACTGCTCTGTAATAGCTTCCAGTGTGGCCGTACTATGAATGCTAGGTGATGCCACTTTCAGAATTATTGTGTGTGTTATTTTGCATTTAATTGTTCCCACAGAATAGATAATACGCTGTAAATTTACACCCTCGCTTACGGCTCGTTCTTTTCCGCGGGTAGACAAGCCCTTTCCCTCCCAGCCTCCTTCCTTCACCTAGATGGATTCCTCTTTCCCTCCCACACCGAAGTCTTTGATCTTTCTGCTGCGTGAGGCGGCCCATCCCATCCTGGGATCCTGGCACTGCCCTCTTGGATGCTGTTGCGTTGCTTCTGACTCACTACAGCATCAAATCCCACGCTAAGGACATTTAGGGTTGGGGGGAATAAATGTTTTTTCTCTGGCTAACATACACGCTGCTGTTAGTGCTGCAGGGGAGCGTTGCTGCAGAGTTGAGGGGTTGCTGGCCACACGTTACCCTGCTCACGTTGTGCTGTCAGCAGGTTTTAGCAAGTTGATGTTAAGAGCTTGTTTTCAAGTCCACTGTTGAGAACGCTGATGGGACCGTGTGGTTGTTGGGAATGACAGAAAGCCTGTTTGAATAGTTTTGTGTTGGAAAAAGGACTTGATTAGAAAGTGCATCTTGGTCAATCCTATGGAAAAGCAAAGTTTTCCTTCAGAGTGGGGCAGTTTCAGGTACAGCGATGATGCCTCTGTCTTGTCAATCCTGTGCTGACTTGCAACCATTTAGATTATCGGTATCCTCCCAATATAGATTTGAGGCTTTGCTACTGTCTGTTCATGCCTTTCAACACGTCTTGTTTCAGCTCACTTCAAGTTCCCCAGAACTGACTGGCACAAGATTTAGTTTACTTTTCTGAAGCTCTTGAAAGTGCTCCTGAAGCTCGGACATGTGTCAAACATTCTGCAAACAATGCAAAACAACTGGAACAGGGAATCATTTAATCTCTCCTAAAAGCCCTAGCGCAAGTGTTTCATTTGCTGTGTTTTTCAAAACCAATTTAGATTTCACTGTAAATGTTAAAAAACAAGCAGCATGGCTTTTTTTGTTTTTGCTTGATACAAACTATTCCGTATCTCTGCAGAGGTTACGGGTTTGTGAAATTCACGGATGAACTGGAACAGAAAAGAGCGCTGACAGAATGTCAAGGAGCCGTGGGGTTGGGCTCTAAACCTGTACGCTTGAGTGTGGCTATACCAAAAGCGTGAGTATAAGAGCAGCCAGATGGCATATTTAAGAGCAGTATCTTATGAAAACACGTGCATTTTTTATTAACTTTTAGTGATTTGGGTGCACATCCTGGATGTTTCCATCACAAAGTGAAGGAATACACACAAATATAGTAAACTAGCTGGAGTATCAGAATGCAGAGGAATCAAATTATAACATTAGATCAAGACGAAACATTTTACACTAATTATATACATTATTAAATGCATACACACTGTATTTAAATGTGATTATTTTAAAAGTTCATGTTCCTTTGCATTAAGTTGAAATAATCTAAATCTGCTTATTGACTTCTGGATAGCAAAGCTCAATTACCTTGCTAATTCTATTACAATGTCTACTGATTTTGGGGCAGGGATTAACTTTTTTTTCTGTGTTTGTTCAGAACCTGATACAATGAGATCCTGGTCTGACTTGGGGCTCGTAGCACTAGGGTAATACGAATAATAGTAATTGCTCCCTATTTGAATAATATTTAGATTTTCAGTGACCTCAGAAGTCTTGGGGGGATAAGGAAGGGAAAAGGGAATGTACTGTGGTAAGAAGACTGATGTTTCCCTCTTCCTACTTCTCACTGATTTCATCATTAGATAAAGCTTTGCGTGTGACATTCTCATTTGCAAGCTACATTTGTCATCTCATTATTTCAAATCCTGATAATCAGGTGGGATTCCCAATTTCTTGGGACTGCTGCCTCTTTATGGCAAGGAACGAGAATTTTAGTTAGCTCACAGGCTGTTAAACTGATAACATTTTTAATTCCTCGTAGTCCTTTTTACTTATGAGCTCTTTAAACGATTTGCATTGAAGACCATCCAACTCAGTGAGAATGGGGACAACCCATTGTTGCTTAGGTTTTGTGTCAGTGGCAGAAGGGAGAGATTTTGGACCATTCTCACCAAAAGAAACCCCAGTTCTTTTGCAAGGCTCTAAGTCTTTAGCTCTTCATGTAAAGCAAGACTCAGTATTTCTTCTCAGGAGGCTGCAGAGTAGTATTTCTTATTTCTCAGAAAGAAAAAGGGACCCAAGAATCTGGATCATGGCTCAGGATATTCTAAGCTGAGACTTGTAGTCCCAAACTCTTCCCTTCCCAAAGCCAGGAGGTGATACTAAATTACTCATAACGAATGAAAGCAGTGTTTATTTTATTAATGAAGATGAATATGAATACAGGAAAGGAGGTTAAATATAAACCACTTCTTTCTTTCTGCACATTTATGCAAATGATAACAATTACCACAGCAATAGTGAATATATTGTAAAGAATGAAATTTGCATGCTAGAATAAGCCCTCTGTACCTTAAGCTATTTCACTTCTGCTTTTTTTGTAATTGTTCTGCATTATTTGTAACTTATTCCTGCTTTGTTTTTTTTCAAGTAATCGTGTGAAACCAGTGGAGTACAATCAGATGTACAGCTATAATTATAACCAATATTACCAACAATATCACAACTACTATGCCCAGTGGGGCTATGACCAGAACACGGGCAGTTACAGCTACAGCTACCCCCAGTACGGCTACACGCAGAGCACGATGCAGGTAGGACAGGGCAGAGCGCTCACTCTGCAGTGATCTGTCAGCACAAAACAGCTTTCTAAACTCTAATGGGCACGTTATCTTCAAGCTCTTCTGTTTTCATATAGCTACTTGAGGAGGAAGCAAAACTGTTCAGCAGACCCTGGCCTGCACTGTTGTCGTTGTGTCACTGTCACTGTGTAGGGGTTGTTGCTAGGACTGGGTGGATAAAAAGGTCTGTGGGGTATAAGGGGGGCGCTAAATACAGTTGTCATGGTAGTGATAGGGGCAAATGGACAGCCAGTGCTGAGACTGACTTCTGGGATCCTTCATAGGCCCTGTTTTAGAGGATAAAACAGATCAAGACAGCCGCCCACTGCACCACAGGAATTTCAAGAACTGCTGCCTCTGTTAGAAGTTTAGTGTGGGATCTCCCCCTGGAGCTTTCTGGGAGAGGATCGGAGGGCTTGTGCGTGAAGGACTGTGTTGTAATCAGTCAGTTATAAAAGTCAGTGTATGACAGTGGTAATCAACAGGTGATGTTTGTTTTTTAAAAAAATAGTATCTGCTGTCCTAAGGGCTTTTTTTGTCTTTGCAGTCATATGAAGAAGTTGGCGAGGATGCATTGGAAGGTATGTTTCTTGAATTCTTTATTGAAGTTGTTGTATGTCCTTTGCACTGATTGCAGATGAAGAGTCTTTCTCAAATTGGCCCCTAAATTCAACGTATAATATACCTTTGTCTTTGAGTAAATTTGAGGTCTGAGAAAATTTGCTGGTCCCTATCACCTGGTTTGCATCCTTATTTTACAGTTGCTGTTCTTAGTCTAGACCTTGTCAGGGCTGAAACAAATTGACTTCACTAGCATTGAGACCAGTTGTGGTTTAGTGTTCACATCTCCTTTGCCCTGAAAATACAGATAATAGTCTTCTACAATATACAAGATTTTATCCCTTTTTTGTCTGGTATGCTACAAAAACGATGTAGGTATTCTGTTTTTCTGTAGATTATTGTTATTTAGAGTCCAGGATACTTAAACTGTGCTTATTGTTTTAAAAAGAAATAATATCAGTTAGCATACTGGTAAAATATTTGTTTTAGCAGTCATTAGTTGAAATGAACCACTAAAACAAATCGTGGTTTTAAATATACATATGAGCTGTTTTCATTTATTCACGCAAGAAATACTTACTTTGTACTAGTAATTCCAAATTTTGGTCTTGAATGGAATATCTTACTATTCTCTTAAAAACAACAAAAAACGGTGAAAGTAGAAAGCAGCTAGATCTTGTATATGATCTGTGGCTATAAGTAATGATGTCAGTGAGAAAGCCCTCGCTGGCTTTTAGAAGCATTACACGAGAGCTTTCCTTTCTGCTTAAACTAATTCACCAGTGCTGGAATTAGAATATCTCTGGGGTGTCTTTTGCTCGTTGATTAAATTTCCTATGTACTAATATGTTGAAATTTGTAGGAAGCTGCAATAATGTTTTGCCAGTGCATCACTCTTTTATTAATTCTGTTTCCCTGTGATGTGTTGCAGTGTGAATAGCTAAACCCAAACATGTTTACAAGCATTTTGTTCCAGATGTGCTTTGTAGCTTTTCCATTCAGTTGGCTAGTTTCTTTGCACTCTGGTACTGAAGTACTGACCTAAACTCTGATAACCTAGCCTTCAGATTGCGGGTGCGGTTAGGTGAGCTTTAAATCCTACAGGGGGGTTGGGTAATGCAATGAGTCAATTTTTGCAAAATGTTAAGTACACATTGGTAGCAGCAGAATCATACCCACTGGGTTGCTCTCCAGCCCCGAAATGCTTTACAGACAATTCTTCCAGCTGTAAAACAGGGGACATGTTCATGCTTAATTCACTGGCTGTCGCTGGCACTTCTTTGGTTACTAACTGTGAAATGCTTTGAGATGTTCGAGGCTTTGGCAGACGAGCTCTGGTGACTCTTGTTGCAGCAGTGTAAGACGCTCCCGTCCCCAGCCATCCACTCTGACCCCGTAGCGGAGGGAGCAGACCGGAACGTGTGCCTGCGCCTCCGCTGCTCCACTTTGCAGTCCGGTGCCTTAGTGCCAACCCACCTTCTTTGGCAGTTTAAGTGGCTACAGTGGGCTGCGAGGTGCAGGTATGCGTTCTCTCTGTTGACTCTGCTAGGGGGGCAATCACCACTGACAAGAGGGACATGACTGCACCTAGTTAGTTCTTATCCCATTGCACTAAGGTTTACCAGGGCTCTTCTAGTCAGGTTCATGACTGGGTGAGTGATGGGAATGTCATGGGACTCCCTCCACATTTTTTTCATAAAACTAACATATCTATGGGGTGGGGGGGTTTCTAACACACTTGGCATGTGACCTATTTGTCTGTCTTTCTTCCTTCAGATCCGACGCCTCAGTTGGACGTCCATGAAGCAAATAAACAGTTTATGGAACAGAGCGAAGAGCTCTACGATGCCTTGATGGACTGTCATTGGCAGCCTTTGGACACTGTCTCGTCAGAGATTCCAGCCATGTTATAGCCTCGTTGCTGAGGCACTATCTGTGTGACAAACCCGCCAGTGCGCTCCGGACTGTTCCGCTGCACCTGGATCCCGCAGTAGTGAGGGGTGGCCCTTTGTGCACCCAGGTCTGTTACTCGAAGTACAGGAGGCCTGTGGCATTTCCTGTACGACACGAGTATCGTAGGAGCATCGTGGTAACTTTGATTCATGGTGAAAGTTAGAACTGCAGCAGTTTTATTCCTTTTGTCTTGAAGTGAACTCTTAATACTTCTTGTAATTTATAAACTTTCAACAAGATGGCACAGGGGAAAGACTCTACTCCAACGTACAATAAAAAAGTTGGTCTTTTAAGTAAAATTACACTCTGCATTTTGGTTCCTGCCCCCCTTTCTGTTTTGATGCCCATTTAACTGTCTTTAGTCACTTGATCCAACTCTCATAACTGTGTTTGTTTATTTTTTGAAGAGTCACAGTCAGATACCGCTAAAATGTCTCAGAAGCTTTCTAGGGACTGGGTAAGGTTGCTGTAAACTGAGTATGGTAAAAGAACTGTATAGATGGAAATTTGTGTTCTGCTTAATCTAAGCTGTGATCTTGAGCTAGCGAGTTTATAGCTAGGTGTTCTTAAGCAATCTGCCTGAAGAGCATTTTGGAAAGCAAAGGCAGAAAGGAGTTTTATAACTCTACTACAGACCGATGCCTTCTACCAGGTGGTCTCTAGCGTGTTTGGCTTGCCTCTCCATCTACGTGTGAGGAAATAATTCCTCACCAGTCAAGCAGTTTAAAACACTTTTACCGAGAACCTTGTTTACATGTTACTCTGTGTATCATGCCTTTTTCATTGTGGACAGGCCTTGATGGTCTCATGATGATGTTAAGGTTTCACAGCGTCTTCCACTGTCTTGTCAGAGTATATATGGTGAAACTGAAGATCTTGCAGCAAAAAACGGGTCAGAGCAATCTATATTTTGTGCAACAAATTGTTGCTAACTTGGAAAGCATTTTTCTACTGGATGTTGTATAAGCTGGATGGACGAGCAATATATTTAAGCTAATATTATGTTGCGTTAGAGGTGACAGCGAAAATGATAGCACTTATGTACGTGTTATAAGCCCTTTTCAGGCTTTTGTGCCTTAAACTCTTTGAGAAACAGGAACAGATAAACTACCTGTAATAAATGTCTATCCAAGAAATAGTTTGGTAACTGAAATTGCTACTGCAAAGCATTAAGTTGCCTCCCTCCCCATGTTGATGCAGAGATTTGCCACAAAATTTAACTACTTTCATAAAACCTACTTCTACTACACCTTTGTTTGTGTCCATAATTATGATGTATTTGTCAGTCTGTGGTCTTTTTATCAACTGCAATGGTAAACGTACTGTGGATATGAGGGTGATGGTAACGTACGCTGGATTAAGCAAACTTCTGAACAAGTGCTAAGAGGACTGCTGGACCCCTGCGTTCTCAACGGCTGTGAATTTTTTCCTCCTGCTATGCTTTTGACTGCTGTGGGCTGTTAACAGTGTCCTAACCTTGAGTTGCTCTGAATTTAAGGAAATGAATGTTCCCGGCGCAGTGTTTCAAAGGCAGTGGCGAGGTGGAAGAGAGCAGAGCGCTTTTTTCTTCGGATGTAGCTGGTCAGCGGTGCTGGGCACTGAACAAAATGATGCCCCTCTTCTTGGAAAGCGTCTGTTCATTAGAGTGGCGTTCTGGAGGTGATGTAAAGAAGGTTGTTGTGTTCTGCAGCTACACGCTTTCTAGATCATTCTGTTACTGTGCTGCAGGAGTGTTACTCTGTGTGCCCTTCGTTCCCTTTTTGACCTGCTGTTCTCTATCCCCCCAGTCTTCAGCTTTTATAAAGCAGCCCTCCTCATTAACTGCAGGAGGTGACCTGAAGCCACGCTTACTTTATCAACAGAAATCTGTGTTGCTGTTCTGGGGCTGGCCAGCATTGCTCTCCTGTTTAATACTCCCTAATGGATGGATAAGCCACATCTAGCTAAGCTTTGTGGACTACGCTGCTGCCTGACAGCTGTCACAGACCCGATATTTGCAGGACACGGAGGATGAAGGGAAGCAGCACCGTCCAAAGGACAGTGGGACAGGTTATCACAGAGTAGCACCCCTCACAGACAGTGACCCTGGGGCAAAATCATTTTGCTGTCTTCTAGTTTTGTCACAGAAAGAAAGTTGGTAGTGGTCTGATCCATCATTAGTGGCATCCCAAGCTTCCAGGATAGCTCTGATACACAGACCCTCGGGCCCCTATGGGGAGAACAATGTGGGAGTACAGAGGCCAACAGAGATTACCCACTGAGGCCTCTTTAAGGGTGCTACAGGGCTTAAAACAGCTCATGCATTTCTTTTTAGGAAAGAGGTTGATGGAAGTGTTTGGGCCATGTTCCCTTAATGTGTGAGGCCGATGCTTCTCTGCTGGCTGAGGAAGGGAGAGGCAGCCCCCAGCAACTGGGAAGGGGGTCAGGAAAAGCCCAGGGCATTAGGAGAGGAAATCAAATTCTTACAGCTGTCTATCAAAGCTGGGAATTACCCTGGAGAGGCGGGTAAAATCGAACTGCTCCCCCACCCAGAGAACTGGGGTGAGTGAGACAGGAGGCAGCTTCCTCTCCCTACCTTGTTACGGATGGGAGAGGTGCAGCACCAGGCTGGTGAGATGAGAAAGCATCCTCCCTCGCGTTACTTTGTAGGCGTGGGGTTTTAATCATCCCTGCCAGCCTTTTGGGGTTGTTTGTGAATCTCAGCCAATGTTCTGTTGAGCCGGTAATCTCTCTGCACTGTTTTTTTGTGTATCACTTATCCATCTTAACGTTCATTTTCAGCTCCTGGCCACCATTGCAGCACCTGGAGCACAGAGGAGACTTTTATGTGGAGCTACAAAACAGCCAGTCACCTGGATGTTTAGGGTTTGTTTTGGAATCCAAGATAAACAGAGTGTGGGATTTCGTTTCTTGTGGATGGCTACAGGAAAAGCCCTGACTAATTAACATTTGGTATAATGCGAGATGAAAGATGAGGACTCCACGTAGTAAGGTAAATTCTGCTTTTATCTTTATGTGCTAAAGGCAAGAAATCCAAGGCAGATGATAGCACAGGTCACTGAGATTATGTAATTCTTGTAAATTGCATCAAAATCTGTGAGTTAGATTCCGAAGTATACTGCCTTTCAGCGTGCAGCATTTACTCACACTTACAAAAATGACTTAAACATTCTTATGACATTACTTAGCTGAGCTGTGATGATCCAATGTAAATTATTCTTTAAATTGCAGGGGCTCTCGGATGACAATTTGAATCACGGAGACTGGAAAAAGTTCTGTGGAGCTGCACAGAGGTGGGTGTTACTCCTGTCGGGCATTGAGTGGCGATTGCCAAACCATAAGCTGCCAGGCTTGCAGGGTATCCTGTTGTCATTACCATGTGGTTAATTAAAAGCCAGGATCGGGGATGGCCTGGGGGAAATTCTGACCGGCTTCCAGTGGTGTGAAGGCGAGGGGCGTGAAACCACTTGGTTTACAAGCGTGTACAAGTTACGGGGTCTGACCAGGCACCTGCAGTGATGTTTTCTCTGTGCCTGCCTAGAGAAGATCCCTGTTACTTGGGCCAGTTTCAGGAGACAGGTTCATGTCGCGCACGCTGCCAAGAAGTGCTGAGCACCTTTTGGATCCTTCTCAATCCCTTTAGAGAAATTGAGATGTTTTACTCTGATCATTAAGTGCTGTTGGTTTCCTTATTACTGCCTTGCTAATCCCCAGCTTCTGCTAAATGAGATCAGAGAGGAATTTTTACCTTCCAGACTAGCTATCTCCCAGTGCCACTTGTAAATCATACTGGATACTCCAGTTTCTGGATTTAACTTGGGATTTACTTAGACACAAAATTAATTTTATGACGGGATGGGCTGCACGTTTTAAATGCAATAGCTACCTTTGAAAACTGATACAACTAACTCAGAAAAAAAGTCACTGACAAAGCTTTCTTTACCTTTTTGGTTGTTCAGAACATTTCTTCAGTAGACGTCTCCTTTTTTCATCAAGTTTCACTGCTCTTTTCTCTCTTAGCAGTCATTTCCCAGTCGAGATGGTTTTAACAGGTGCAGTAAGTGTTGCAAGGGGGGCTTTGAGGGTACTGCTCGGTACATGCTCCGTTTCTCTCAGCCAGTATCATGCTGCTGCTGCAGATAAAGCAGTTAAAATGCTGCACATTGAGAGCTGTGCACGACCAGGGCTTGTCTTGTCCCTCGGTGCTCAGGACCAGCAAGCCAACTGCACCAGTACTTTGTGCTTGCTTTTTTATAGAGAGCTTCCCTGTGCATTACTCTGCTCCCAGGTGTCCAGTGAAGGAGCTGCAGCTCTTCCAGCATCTGCTCTCCCCCTGCAGGTTGATGTAAGGCTCCAAACCACAAGTGGAGTTCCATCGGGGCCTTGCTGACCGTACAGTCGAGCACTGCAGCAGGATTTTCACTGCTCTGCTTTGTTCCTCCACCCATCTTCTCGCTCAGAGTGTGATGAGCTGAGGTCTGCTGAGAAATGTCTGGATTTCATATTGATCTTTGCGGATTTTCCTCATTTACTTCCCAAACACTTGATGTTTACCAATGTGTTTTTTATTTTGTTTTGTTTTTCTTTTTTGTTTTCTACAATGAACTCCCAGTTTCTCTCATGTCTTAGGATTTGAGAGGGAAGTTTCTAGCTTCAGTTTTCATGAGCTGTTGTCCCAAGAAGAATTTGGGCCCCCAGGGAATGCCTTGTGACTTAGCAGAACAGCTGCAGGGGCTGTGGAGGATGGGGCCACCTGCTCGTAACCTGTCCCAGCAGCTTTGACAAGGACTGTTTTTAGAAGAGCTTGCTCATGGGAGGTTTGGGGCTCATTTCCAGACTTCTGCTTTAAATGGGTGCCAGGCTTATTTTGCCAGTATAATCTGGCATGTTTGTGGTGCGGGGTTACCAGTTTGAAAGCGCGATGTGAATTTCTGGTCTGTGAATTTTGCTCAGAACAGGTTAAAAAACTAACTTTTGTTCTTCTGTTTTTTTTTTGCTCTTTCTCCAGGCCTCAGGGGCAGGACGCAAAGCTTTCGCTTTAAGATCCAGTTTTTCGACTGGATTTCTCATGGTGGCTGTGCCTTCAGCATTGGTATCAGCAGAAATTTCAGCAGTCCCTTCCAATTACCTGGTAGGTGCTCTCATTTTAAATCCTTTCCACTAATTACAGATTCTGAGCCAGGAATGTGACAGAGGGATTGTCTTGGCAGATAGATAGGCTTTTGCTTCCAAGAACCTTTTCTTCCATTCCCTGAGGGTGGGGTGTTCCCCCTGCCTTCCAGAAAGATGGAGCAGGAGAAATACAGCGGCTGCTTCACCTTTCAGCAAGCAACCCCTGACAAACGCCTCGCGGGGCGGAGGAGACAGAAATTTGTCGTGTCAGTGCCAGGGAGATGAGGGGTCGTGTAGGAGGCGGGTGGCACAGCACAGCTCGCCCCCTGTGCAAGTTAAGAGGTCGCAAACACAGGTCCTGCTGCGCCGGGGTGAGATTTCCCCCTCCCTCCCCGGCTGCTGCCGGTGGAAGGGGCACGTTGATTTTGGGGGAGCAGCAGGGCGTGTCATGGCGGCGGGTGGGGGGGTTGCCCAAGACTACAATTCCCAGCAGGCGCAGCGGCAGGGCCTGGCCGCAGCAGCCAATCAGCGCCCGCGCTCTTTCCCTATAAAAGGCCCGCGGCTGCCCGCCTTCGCCCTCTCCATGTAATGGCGGCCTGCGGTGTGGGCTGTGGCCCGGGCGGTATCCGCCGCCATCCGCCCGCTGCCGGCGCCTTTCCTCCGCCCGGCCCCACCGCATCGGTGCCTCGGGGGCTCGGCTACCGGGCGGCGGCGGCTGGGGGCTCTCGGATGGCGGGCGGCGCGGCTGCGGGGTGACATGGCCGCCTCCCTGCCTCTGGGTGAGGTGAAAACCGGGCCGGGGCAGGGGGGAGGAAAGAGGGGGGCTGGAGCCTGGCCGGCCCTATCGAAGCTGCCTCTGCCTCGGTGCTGTGGCAGATGCAGTCAAAAAGGAGCCCAGAGCCACCCGTTTTCCTCGACGGTCGCCGAGCAGTTGGAGCCTCCATAGCTGCCCGGCAACATTAGGGGGAAATACAAGGCCTGCGAGGGTCCCGGGGGAGGGGGGATGCTCCAGGGGCCTCTCTGTGAGGGGAATGGGACGTGGGGGGTGTTGGCTGCTTTTCTGCTGCTCTAAAATGCCAATTTTTCTCCGTAAGGAACTACCTGGAGTTGAAGATTGCTGCGGTCCCCAGCGTCATCCTGCTGTGGGAGGTGGCCCTGCAGTGCCAGGCAGGTGAGTGGTGGGAGCATGCCCTGCAGCCTGCCCCCGCTGCTGGGAGCCGGGCTCGCTGCCCTCGCTGCTTCCCTTCCTCAGGGCAGCACAACTCCCCAGCCCTCCGCTCACAGATATTTCGGAAGGTGGTTCGTGTTCGAGGCACTACAGATCCCCTGCAGGAGGATTCTTGGATCCCTTGCAGGGCTTGTTCCTTTGAGGCCCTTCAGGGGAGGATTTCCCACTGGTGGGCCTGTTAAAATATTCCCTCCAGTCGTTAAGGACTGTGAACTCCCCTTATTTATTGCTCTTAGAACAATCATGGGGTAGAAGGAGGATTTCTCCAGAATCCCTTGGCCCCAGTGGCAGAACTGAGAATCGGATTTGATCCAAAGCCAGTAGGTGACTTTGCTTTTGATGCATCTGCCGCTTCTCTCTCCAGCTGTGGCAGGCTTTGCAAAAACAGGTTGGTTTTTACCTCCTGTGCATGTTAAACCAAGAGCTGTGGCTCTGAAATAGCTGCAGGTCTCCAACAACATGCGAGAGCAAGAGGAAGGTCTTTGACTGCTGGGCCTCTTCTGCCTGTTGCTGTCACTCGCCCCTCCGATACATTTTTCAGGGGGCTTCCCCCTCACAGGGGCTTTGGTTTGTGGGCTGGCTCCGTCAGCGGTGCAGTGTCTGCAGCCCGTCGCTGACTCGGGGTGTTGTTGCAATGTGTTTCAGGGTTCCTTGCTGTTTCCGAGCTCGCCCAGCTGACGGCCTGCCTGCCGGGGTGGATGCAAGGTGAGAGCGTGTGCCCGTGTCAGAGCTCGGCAGCCTGTCCCTCCTGATCCCTTTCCCATCAGATCCGAATACCGGTCTTGTGGTCGAAAAAGGAGGAAAAGGAAAATTCAGACTGGCCTTGACCTTTTTGCTGGTCCAGCCCAGCTCTGAGAGGGGCCAGTTTGATGACAGTCTGTGTCGGCTTGTTCCCCTGGTGGGGCTGGGGTGGGAATGGAAGTCAGCAGACTGAGGAAGTGTCTGGTGTGGAGAGCAGAGATGCAGTGAGGGTTCCTGGGCTGGTGCTCGCTTGGGCTGGATTTGAAGCATTGATTTTCTGCATGCAGCAGCCTGCCAACCTCAGGTGCCTACCTGTGCCTCCGTTGTCTCTTTCAGGAATTACTCCCTTAGTGGAAGAGGCTGAGGGCTCGTCAGCCCCTCTCCCCTGTGAAGGGAATCAGTTTGCTGACGGCCGAAATCATGAGGGAAGTGGGAAGTGGCTTGGGTAAGTGGCTTTGTGAGTGATCAGCAGGCGTTTGGTGGTTTTTAGTGGGATCTTGACAGTGCTTGCCGTCCTCAGCACGGCCTGGTCGGTGATGATGCCTTTGTTGGGAGACTGCTGGATGAATCCTGCGGATATGGGGCTGAGGCCAGGCTCCAGCAGGAGCTGAGGCCCCATGCGCTGCGTCAGGCTGAGCTTCGTTCTCACCGGGCTTTTTCTTCCCTCCCCAGGTGTACGTGGAACGTGGAGCTGAGAGACAGGTTCAGTGTCTCAGACTCCGTTATCCTGCTCCTGGTGTGTGTGACCTGATCCAGGCTCCTCGGTGAGCTGTGAGCTCCCCCGGGTGGGAGAGCTGCTGCTGTGCACCCGTCACTGAGCACCGCGGGCAGGGGGGACCTTGTGGGGTCTGGGTGCTGCTGAAGCTTCCATTCGTGTGCTTGCTGTGGAAGAGTGACCCCTTCCAGGGAGGTTTTGCAGACAAAGAGCTTTGGGGGGAGGATCTGGAATGTTTGTAATACTTAAAATAGGTGAATATTTGAGAATGTGTGGAATATTGCGGGGGGGGGATGAATAAAGGCGGTCACTTGAAGCTCCTGCTGTGTCTCCTGTGTTTGTGTCTGGGGTTTCTGATGCCTGCTGAGTGCCCTCAACCCGCTGTGGTGCAGGGGAGCACAACTCAGGGCTCCTCAAAATGCCTCTGGGTGTAGAAGGTGATGGCCCAAGGGAGCTGAGGTGGCAGCCCAGCAGCGCTGTGTGCAGCAGGAGCTGGGCTTTGCTCTCCCTTCCTCCAGCTGCTGGGTTGCCAGAGGGAAGGGAGCAGCCTGTTAAAAGGCAACACAGCAAAGGTGCCAGTAAAAGGCAGTGCTGAAGCCCTGCTGCCTCCAGTTGTGTGCATTGTGGAGAGCAATTTGGGGGGAGAAAACAGCTGTTTCTCCCTGTCCCTGAACAGCCAGCGGCAGGAGGACAGCAGTGACCTGGTGCAGGGGGTGGTGTGAGTGACCGGAGCTGGTTGGGGAGGGCGGTGGGGGCACAGGATAATCTCCAGCCCCTCAGCCCATCCCTGGGGTCCCTTTTCTGGGGCACTGCCCCAGCTCCTGCCTGCAGCTTCTGCCACCTCCGGGCTGATGACAAGGACCTGGCAGGTGACAAGGACGGCCGCAGGGAGCCAACATCCAAACACCCCCCGGGCTGTGCCCCTGGGGCTGCTCACAGCGAGGAGGCGGCCGAGGAGGCGGCCGGCAGCCTCTCCCTCCTCCTCTGCTTTGTTTGTCTGCCTGGGTGGGTGCGAGGACGGGATGGCTCCGTCCCTGTCCCCAGGGCCAACGCTGCGGGGTGGGGACAAGGGTGGAGACCTGGCCCCGGTCCCACCAGCACAGCAAAGCCCCTAAGGGCCAGGATCTGTCCAGCTTGGGGCTGACGGATCTCTTCATCTCTGCTTTCCCAGCCCAGCTGCCGGCATGGGGACAGCAGCGGGTCCCCCCCCGGTCCCCCATGTCCCCGACGCGGGGGGCCACTACCAGTTCCGCGTCATCGTGCTGGGGGACGCGGCCGTGGGGAAGTCGTCGCTGCTGCGCTGCTACGCGGAGGGGCCGGGGGGGGCCGTGCCATGCCCCACCGTCGGCGTGGATTTCTACAGCCGCACCGTCTCACTGCCGCCCGCCGGCAAGGCCAAGCTGCAGCTGTGGGACACGGCCGGCCAGGAGAGGTTCAGGTGAGGTGGGGACAGGGACGGGGACCCAGCTGGCTCGCCCCAGACCCGGGAAGCTGGGGCACCCCGATGCGATCAGACAAATCCCCCAAAAACACACCCAGCACCCAGGGACGGATCCTGGGACGTCCCCACTCCAGCCACCCCCTATGAGAGGCGCGTCCCTGTCCCCATGTCCAGGGACTGCGGTGTTTTGCTTCGGGTTTCGCTCGAGGAGGCTGCAACGGGTGCAAAGTCCCCGTTGGGAAAGGCCGGGGTGGACGGGGACGGGCAGCGAGGGCTCGCCGCGATGGTGACGCTTTCTGGGGCCGTGGCAGCTCCTTGCTGAGCTGGCAGCGAAGCCACAGCTGGGCTCGGGGGGCAGCCGAGGGGACCGGGCTGGGGCTGGGCGATCGCCTCCCTGATTGCATCAGCCTGCGGACAGCCGAGGAGGCTCAAACGGGCTGCAAAAGGGCTGGGTTCATCAGGGGTCCTGCTCTGCCCCATCCCCGGGAGCCTTTTGGGGGGCTGGGGGAGGTTCCCCCGGCCCCATTCGTCCCGGTGCAGGCACAGGGGGTGCTCAGTGCCCCCGTCCCCGCTGTGCCCAGGTCCATCACCAGGTCCTTCTACCGGAGCGCCGCGGGCGTGCTGCTGGTCTTCGACCTCACCAACCGGGCGTCCTTCGAGCGCGTCCCCGAGTGGTACCGCGAGGCCGCTGGCGACCGCGCCACCGCCTTCGTCCTGGTGGGCCACAAGAGCGACCTGGCGGCCGAGCGAGCCGTGTCGGCCGAGGAGGCCGGGCGCTTGGCGGCCTCCCTGGGCATGGCCTTCGTGGAGACCTCGGCCCGCAGCAACCTCAACGTGGAGCTGGCCTTCGAGATGCTGGCGGGAGGCATCCTGCGGGCGCTGGGCCATGGGGCCCTCGCCCCCCCCCAGGGTTGCGGTGCCGTCAGGCTCATCCCCAGCCCCAGCCGCCCCCGGCCCCCTGCGCGGGGCGAGCCCCAGGGGCGCTGCTGGTGCTGATGGGGACGGGACCCCCCCCAGAAAAGGGGATGGAGCTGGGGAGCCGCTGCCATGCTCTTTGCCCAGAGCCCACCCCCCCCGGGGGGGTCCTGGGGCTGTGTTCCCATGTTGGTTTGTGCTTCCAGCCTTGGTTTGGGGGCTGTGAAAACAATAATCCCCCCCCCAGGGGTGTTTTTAATAAACCAGCTGCCTTCTGCATTAAAAAAGCTCTTACGAGTGCTGGAGCACCGGCGTGGAGCCCTGCCTCTGTGATGTGGGGGGGGGGCACTGCTGGGGGGTCACCCCCACCCACCCCACCAATATCCCCCGGTGCCTCCAGCCGGATGGAGAGGAGCAAAAAATGGAGGTGAAGGGACCCCCACACCCCCAAACCCACCCCCGGCACCCAGCACCCCCTGCCGGGCCAGGAACGCCTCCCGCGCCCCGGGCGCAGCGGGAGGAGCGGCAGCACCCTGCCCGAGCACGCAGCGGGCGCGGGGGCGGTCGGTGCCGGCGGGTCGCAGCGGTGCCGCCGAGCGCCCATGGAGCCGCGGTGGCACTACCAGTTCCGGGTGATCATGCTGGGGGACTCCACGGTGGGCAAATCCTCGCTGCTGCGGCGCTACACCGAGGGCGTCTTCCTGGACGCCGTCAACCAGACGGTGGGGGTGGATTTCTACGTTCAGTTCGTGGAGCTGGAGCCGGGGCTCCGCGTCAAGCTGCAGTTCTGGGACACGGCCGGGCAGGAGAGGTTCAGGTGGGTCCGGATCCGCCCGTGGGGTCTGGCTCCAGAGATCTGGGGGGGGGGAGGGGGGGAGGTGGGGAGGCATCGAGAGCCAGGTTTGGGGTGGGGGGCTGTGAGCCCAGCCCTGGGGACTGCCCGATGACAAGGAGCCCTTGGGGCTGCCTCGTAAGCCCTAGATTGAGCTCTGAAGGGGCTTTGAGACCCCGAGACTGCGTGGGAAGGGGGTGCTGCTGCTGGGAGCGGGGCAAAGCGGCTTCCCCACGGTGCTGGGCGCCTCCACGCCCCACTGCCGGGGATGGGCACACACCTGGGGACTGAGCCGCTTGTTGGTACAGCAAAAGGTTCTCCGTGCCCTTACGGTGCCTCCAGAGCCCTGCGCTGGTTCCCCAGGGGGCAGGAGCTGGGCTGGGGATGCTTGGGCAAGACGCAGGGACAGGACGGGAGATGTCCCCGCCCCGGGGGCAGCACAGAGGGGAGCCCCGGGCACCGCTCACCCCGCTTCTGCTGGCGCCCCAAGGTCCGTGACTCGCTCCTATTACCGCAACTCGGCGGGGGGGATGCTGCTCTTCGACCTCACCAACCGCGCGTCCTTCGAGAGCGTCCGGCGGTGGCACCGCGAGGTGACGGACACGGTGCAGCCCTTCCGCGTCGTCTTCCTGCTGGTGGGCCACAAGAGCGACCTGGCGGCCGAGCGCAGGGTGGGCAGGAGGGAGGCCGAGCGGCTGGCGGCCTCGCTGGGCACCCAGTACGTCGAGACCTCGGCCAAGGACGCCAGCAACGTGGCCCAGGCCTTCCAGATGCTGACGCTGGCCATCTACCGGGCGCTGCAGAGCGGGCTGCTCGCCCCCTGCGAGGCGTGGGACGGGGTGAAGAGCGGCGTCCCGCTGCCCGTGCCGCTCCCGGCTCACGCGGCGGAGAAGGAGAAGAGGAAGAAGTGCTCGTGCTAGGGACGGGGGGGCTCCTAGCCGCTCGGTTCTGCTGATGCGAGAGAGGTGAAGCAGAAATCGGGCAGCCAGGGGCAGGGAGGGGCTGCAAGGGCACATTAAAGCCCCCGTGGTCACCTCGCTGCCTGTCCGTGTTTTCCTGGGGAAGGGGAGGCGGTTGGGGCCGAGGCTGGTAATGGGAACGGTAGCACAGAGGGGCAGCGTTCCCCGTTCCTGTTCTCTCCCCTCCTACAAAGCTGTCTCCACACCCAAACAGCAACCGCAGCCCTCCCCGTGCCCTTAGGTCCCAAAGCTCTCAGCAGCACAGCTCCAGGACTGATCCCAAACCCCTCGTGCCATCCAGCCCACCGGGCTCTGCGCGGCTGCGTGGTGCTGAGCAGCTCCGTGCCCCCAGCCCAGCCCCGCAGCGATGCGGGAGCAGCTTCTCCCCTCCCCGAGCACCACCCGGACCGACCTCGTCTGGGGCTGCGCTTGCCTTCGTGCAGGCCCGGGGCTCCCGAGGTGGCAGCTCCAGGAAGGGAGGACGGGGCCCTTCCTTCAGCCGAGGGGGCTTCCCCTGGGGGTGCTGGCAGCCCCAGAGGCCGAGAGCCCCAGCAGCGAGCTCGGCGCACACCGGCCTCCTTTTTCTGCCGGCTCCCTCTCCACCAACAGCCCCCGCAGCGTCCGCGATGAGCAGGGCAGGCAGCGGGACGTGGCCTTTCCTCACGTCCCAGGCCACCAAAGCAGCAGATCCCCTTCCTTTCCCCTCCTCAGCCACCACGAACTAACGGTGCCGGTGTCCGAGCGGCAGCGAACCGCTCAGCCTGGGCTGGACACAAGGAGCCCAAGGCAGGGGGCGAGGCGCCCGCCCAGCGCCCAGGCAAACCCCTCCGCTCGCTTTAAAGCCCAGGAAAGCTCTCACGGAACCAGCACCACACGTGGAAAACAAGCGAACCTGGTGGTTATTTCCCTGGCAATTCCTCTGCGCGCCGGCTGAAGAGCACAAGCCTGTGCCACGGCTTTAGATTAATAATTTCTTTATTCATGTAAAACAAACGCAAGTATTTATATAAACACTGACATTACAAAGTACTGGAGCAGGTAGGGGCAGGAAGGAGGAAACAAAAACCTCTACAGATGCTTCTAATACTGTCCCACACAAGATCAAATGCTCTGTCCCTTGGATAATCACTTATACGATAAACCACTTTCAAGTCACAAATGAAAGTCTTTGTTTTTGAGATATGTTGCGCTCTTACAGGGAACGAGGACGGGGGCGTAGAACGTTTTTGGCAGATCTCGTAAAGTCAGATATTGCTGCACCGTTAATAAAAAATATATGCTTCTCTGTAAAGCATTAAAAAAAATATCCCATGGATGGCATCGTGGAGGCTTCAGTGGAGAGGCAGATATCCCAAAAAGCACTGGCGTCATCTCCCAGCTCTCCCCAGGGGCTATTTCTTGGTAGTTTTGCGAATCAGTGCCATTCTCTGCAACGAGAAAGAGAAAATCGTGGGAAGCCGGTCCCAGACAAGGGTACTGCAAAGCACCTCGAAACGCGGCCGTGCAGGAACAGCATTCTCCCGGGTTCTCTCGGGACACCGCCCGACTCGTTTCCACACAGGTCTTTCAAGTCCATTTGAATCTCAGAGAGGTCCCAGCCGGAGCCAGAGAAGGAAGCGCCCGCGCTCCCCCGCTCAGTGCCCTGGGGGCGGTTGGATGAGCAGTGGCCCAAAGCCCACCTTCAGGAGGGGAGCTGCGGTAACATCCCTGCTCCTGCAGGGAACCTCCTTCCCTGAGCCTGACCTTACACTTGGAATCCATCCCCCAAGTCAGTTAAAGCAAAATTCAGGGGAAGAAACGGAGCTGCCCAGCTCTGGAAACCCCGGGAGCTGCGTGCAGACACAGCAGGCGCCCTGCGTTGCTCACAGCACAGCCGAGCGCTGCCTTGGGCTGCAGACAGAAAAAAGCCCGAGGAACCTGAGCCAAAGCCTGCCAAAGAGCACCGAAAATCGGCGTGGAGCACCACAGGCAGCCTCCTGGGACGCTGCAGCACGCAAACGTAGCGTGGGGCTCTGGTTACTCGCAGGCAGTCTGAGTCCCAGACAGAACCAGCCGCAGGACTTGGCTCAGGCGGTCCCTCAGGGTACCTCAGTTGTGCTTCTGCCTCCTCCAGCCCTTCTGTAGTGTTCTAGGGAGGAAGCCCCAGGCCCTGCCTTGATTCTGAACTGCCTGCAGGGGAAGCACCAGGCCTGGGGAGGTGAGGCGAGAGCTGCTCTCGGCGCCGCACTCATTCCCGGCCTTCGCAGACCTACAATTATTCCCACAGCGTCTGCAGATCTGCAAGCCAAAGACTCTCACGGGCTTGAACTGCAGCTGCTGTGAGGCCAGGGCAGGTGCAGGGAGGAGGTCCAAGGGGCTACACAAGGAATTTAACCCACCGCACGTGGGCGTGGATTTCCTGTCGAGCCCGAGGAGTTAGCAGGGTGTCCTCACTCCCTTCGGAGCTCAACATTTCCAAGGGGACAGCTGAGGAGCTGCTGCCTGCAGCTCTCAGTTGCTTTTTAACCCTTCCAACCTGGGCTGCCGTTCAGACGGCGAGTGCTACCGCTTCCGGCAGGGCACAACCAGCACGGCACCACCAGCAAGAGGCAGAGCGAGCTCCATCCTCTCCGCACAAACCGACGAGAAGGCTCTGGAAGCGATTTCGAGTCCAAACCACTCGGAAGAGGCGACAGATTCACGTGGTGCCAGGAGCCCAGGAGCACCCTACGCACCGCAGGCTTCTACCACGCGACTCTCGGGGTGTTCCCGAGGGCCCCTTACCTGTTTGTGAGCTTCTGTAGTGCAGGCTTTTTTGTAGGGTCTGATTTCTTCAGAACCAAAGCCTGGGATCCACATGTTCCACTGACGCTCTGGAAGAGAGAGCACGGATCAGCATGCTCCTCCCCAGCTGCCCGCTGCACGAGGAGCCCCCTCGTAACTCACACAGCGCCGGCACGCCCGCCTGCAGCTGCTGCTACACGCAGATGCGTGGTGGTGATCCTCAGACCAGCTCTAAAAGTCTTTCTGGAGGGCTGCACGGCATTAAAGCACGCTGAGGATGCAGCCCCTGCGCTTGGGGACCCCAACAGAGGCTGACGGGCAGCTACAAACTGCACAAGTGCAAACAAAACGTGGAGAGGGCGAGGCTGGGGCAGGCACCCCGCTCATTCCCCGCTTAGGAGGGTGTTATCCGGCAGCAACGAGTAAAACAGCAGCTGCTCGTGCGTTTTGCACCCCGACACCGTGGCTGCAGGGTGTGTTTCCAGCTGTCTGGTGAGGGCAGGTTCCTTACCGAGGTGCAACTGGACGTCCTTCACCTCCAGGGTGTTGGACTTGCGATGCCGCGCCAGCTGGCAGGCAGCCGTCACCACGCTCTCTATGAAATCGTCGGCGATCTGCAGCAGCATCTGCCACAGAACAAGGACAACAACCAGCCCTGTCAGTGCTGAGCAGCTGAAACGAGGTGGAAAACATGAGAACGAGCCCTCAGAAGCTAACGTGTCAAAGGCGTACGCTACGGTTGCTGCTCTTTGAAACCTTTCTCAGCACCGGGAAGCAGACACGGATGGCTGGAGCATACAGCAGCGTAACACGAACCAACGCCCCCCGCCCGGGACAAGGGGCCACTGGTCCGTGAAAAGTCCTCCATCAGCTCTTTGTGCAGCCCCCGCCACGGCTTTGGTACCTACTTCCTCCACGTCTTCATCCAGCTGCTCGTTTGGGTCCACCTCACGCACCAGGTCCTGCAGCTTCTTCTTGGTTAAAACCTGAGAGGGCGAGGGAAGAATTACTTGCTGCTCCTTCAGCTAAGCAGCTGCCCCCTCGCCTCCCCCACTACCCCGAGGCCACGTGTTGACACACCGTATCAGCCCCGGAATGGCAGAGAGAACACATCGGGTGTTAAGGAGTCATTTGCGAGCGCCTGCTCCGAACCAAAAGCAGAGTGCAGCAGACCAGGAGAAGTAAATCTCCTGCGCTGAGCTGGCACCAAAATGCCACCGGCTGAAGCGAGGCTGCTGGCGAGAGGAGAAAGGCACAACGAGAAGCCTTAAAAGGCAAACGCAAGCAACATTTCAGTGCCTACATCTGCGCTCAGGACGCAAAGGAAGCATTCCCGTCGCTCTGGCGCTCATCACCTTCAGTGTTTCAAAGGGAACGCTGCCACAGAGGTGAGCGCTGGGTCACCGCGGGGCAGAAGGCAGCACCCTCGCAGCCCAAGCAGGGCAGGGGAGCAGGAACTGTTCCGCTGCTGAGCCGTGCTGAGGCACCGGGCCTCACAGGAGCAAGGTGAGAGCTGGGGTTGCTCCGGTGTGCCGCCCCCGGCACCAGCACATCCCAGCTCCACCTCTCCAGAAGTTGAACCCAACTCCTGGTGCCCTTGCACGGCTCCAGCGGGGGAACTGCTGTGCCTGCGGGCGAGCCGGGGACTTGTTCCTTTGCCAGAGCTGTGACAGAGCCAAGGAAGACGGCAGGGAGACCGGGCCGCGCTCCTGGAGCAACAGATTTCGTGCGTGCCAAAGGCTCAACGAGACGCCGAGCAAACGGGCAACGAGGCAGCAGCTTCGGGCAGCCTCCCGCACCGCGCCGGTAAGACCGGGGCTAAAAATCTGCCTTTTTGTTTCCCTGACCTAAACCACGTTGAAAAAGACCTTCCCAGCCGTGCCCCGATACAGATTTTCTGGAGACCGACGAAGCCTCTGCGCCTCCAACGTCCGTACCCAGCCCAGCCTGAAAGCTGGAAGAACTACGTGAAGGTGTTTGCTCGCTCGGGGCAGTAACCGATACTTTAAGGGGTATCGGGTTTTTGTTAGTAATTCAAGGAGGGGGGTGAAGCTACAGGCAGGTCCGAGCTTCTCGCCTCGAGGCGGGGTGAAGTTACCTGGTTGCTTTCGGGACTGAGCCGCCCTCCTCCGCTGGGTGTCCCCGGCATCTTCGCCACGGTGGTGCTGTTGGCCATGGAGCTCTGCGGGGGGGTGCTGGCTGGTTCGGGCTTTATCGAGGAGAAGTTGGAGAGGTTGATCAGGGTAGAAGGGCCAAACTGGTTCATAATCCGCTGGGCTTTAGCTTTTAGATCATGAAGCTTGTCCAGGTCCTGCTGCTTCTTGGGGTTGTGGGGACCCAAACCAATCAACTGGAGGAAGAAACAGAATGGTTGGAGTTAGCAGACAGAATTCCAAGGGGGGCTTTGGGCCTTGCCCACAGGAAGCCACGGCGTCCCGGAGGGCTCAGAGGTTTATGGATTGGGTCTGTTTGGACACAAAAAGAAGGCAGGAGGAAGAAGAAGAGACTGCGTTCCCCGCTCTGTGAGGAGTTTGCCACGAGAAGCCCAAGCCTTGCCGCTCCTGCTGCTGGGTCCCGCTCGCGTTGCCCCTCGCCCACGTCGGGGCTGTCTGCACGCACGCCGCTCGCACCACAAGCGGCTTCGAGGGCGAGGCCGTGCTCAGAGCCGAGACTGAGCCCACGGACACAGCCCAGCACCGCAGCCTTCGGGTCTTCGTCCTCCACAAGGCTGCGACGCAGGAGCTGGAGCCAGAAGCCCGCAGGGTTCAGGCTCCCCGAGGTGGAGGTCTCGTTTCTGGCAGGGCCACGTGAAATTCTGCGCCAGGACACTCGGCCAGCCCTCGGCCTCCCGTCGCTGCCGCGTGCCACGAGCGCTGGGGGCGGTTTGGGAAAAGAGGCCGGGGAGAGGCGGCCGCTCGAGGCCACGACTCGGGAGCAGAGCCCGCGCACGGCCGCGCCGTGACCCCCACGCTGACAGGTCGTTTAGCAGCTTCGAAGCACGTCCACCTAACGAAGCCAGCGCCAGCCGGTGTCTTCCCCTCCTCCGAGCAAGCCTGGTTAGTCGGGATTAATCCACACCGACAAGCAAGGCGGCACTCACTCTCGCTTAGCCAGGGCTGTTTTAGTGGTGCATCGTGGAGCTCCTCCCGAAGATCATCACGACCAAACCCCGTGGGGCTCTCAGCAAGTTCGCAGCTCGCTCCGGTTTAACCAAACGTCCCTCACGCTCACCCCGACATCGTTTCCGGGCGAGGAGCTCAGCGCCAGGCACGTTTCGTTCACACATCTCGGCTTTCGCGCTGGCTGCGTCTGTTTGCCCCCCGTTTACAAACCCACCAGGGAGTCCTCGCCCACCATGCAGGGGAGGAGGGGATTTTCCCCCCCCAGATCCCGGGGCGAGACACCCTTTATCAGCCTGAAGTCGTTTGGCTCGTTCATTTCTCGATCTTGCGGCACCGGCAAGATCGCCAGAGGCCAAACCAACGGGACACAGAGGCGCCACGGCACGCCTGCACGCTGCCTGGAGGCGAGCCCCCGTTTACTTACAGCTATCTGCGTGTCTACATCTTTTATTACATCCGCCACCGCTGTGGGCCCAGCGAACGGAGAGGCCATCCCCCGAGCCTTCCCGGTCCGTCAGCAGCCAGCGTTAACCTACTCTCTCTTCTTCCTCCTCCATCTCTCTCCCGTTCCTACGGGAACAGCGGATAGTTCTCGTGTCACCCGCTCTCCCGCGAGGTGCCGGGGGTTTCAGCGGGCCGGGGAGCTGCTGGTGCCCTTCCCATAGCACAAAAGGGCTGCTTCTGGCAGCGGTGAGCAGAGCGGCACGAGATGAGGCTTCGCCCAAGATCCCGAAGCAGGAGCAGAAACTCGGCCACGTTTCGTTCTCGGGTCGGAACGCAGAGGGGCTCCGGGCACCCCCTGCGGGAGCAGGCCCCGCGGCCTCAATTAACATCCTAAAGACCCGCTGCAGTTCGTTAAGCAGCACAGGGCCGCTCACAGCCCTCATGAACGCCTGCGTGAAGCCCAAAGCGAGCTCTCGGGAGGCTCCGAGCCCTGTGAGGGCTCCCCAGGAACATGAAACGGGCTCACGGGGGCTCTGGAGCCTGGCCGGACTCCTGCCCCCACGAGCATTAAATGGGGTCACGGAGCTGGGGGGCTCCTTACGGAGCTTAGTTATCGTGTCAGATCGTTAGTTCTGGACGTCGGGTCGTTAGTCACCGTGCCGGGTCGTTACTCCTGGACGCCCAGCTGCTGGTAACGCTGTCGGATGCCAACGCAGCCCCCGGGGAAGCGCCCGGTCCCCGCGTTCCCCCGCTAACCGCAGGGTGCCGGTGTCAGAACAGGGCCGGGGGAGGCCCCGAGGATGCTCAGAGCCCGGAGCAGCTCCTCACAAGGAACGGCCGCGAGCTGGGGCCGCTCAGAAGGCTCCGGGGGCGCCTCGCCGCGACCCCCGGCACCTGAAGGGGCCCCGCGGCTCCCGCCCGGCCCCGTTGCACCGGGCGGGACCGGACACAGCAGCACCGGGCACCGGCAGGGCTCCGCCACCGGCACCGGGGCACCGCGCTTCTCGTTCCCCAACCCCTCCCCGGTCCCCCTAAGCCCCCCCCCCGGTCCCCCCCGTACCTCTCCATGCCCCGCGGCCGGACCCGGCCCCGCCGCCGCCGGCTCCGCTCCCTCCGCCGCGCACCCGGAGCCCTTCCGGGGGCAGCACCCGGAAGCGCTTCCCTGAGCCGCCGAGCGGGCTGCGCGTGCGCGGGAGAGGGACGGCCCGTCGTGCCCCGCGCGATTTGCATATCACCGCACGGCTACGGAGAGTGGGGTTTTGAGGGGAAAAGGGCAAAAATCGTTAAAAATAAACGAACACAAGGCAGGGAAAATTGAGGAGAAAAGGGAAAATGAGGTGAGAATCGCCTCTGTTGTGGAGTGAGACGGTGGCCTCGCCGTGACCTAGAGGGGGTTCGGGCGCTTTCCGGAGGCGGCGGCGCTGGGCGCGGCCCCAAAAAGGGCTTCTGCCGTGCGTGGCACGGGGGGGCCTCGGCCGCCCCCGCGGAATCGACATCAAGAGATTTCGGGAGCACAATTTTTGCGCCCGGGGCCGCCGGTAACCGCCCGTTCCGGCGCCCCTCGGCCCGCGGTGAAGGACAGAGGAGACGGGCGGAATGGGGTGGGTGCTGCAGCGGCCGGGGGTGCCCCCCGCTCCTTCATACCGTGAGCTGCTTCCTTGGGCTCCACTCCCGTTTCCCCCCGGTTTTGTCCTCACTTCACCTTCCTGCTCTGCACCCTCTGTGCGACCACACCCCCCTGGCACGCGATGCAAGGGCCGCTTTATAT
>CM021719.1:2695483-2711620 GCA_011074415.1 Stictonetta naevosa
AGAATACGGGGGGCACCCGGCGGTACTGGGGTTATAGGGGGGAACCGGGGACACCGGGGGGTACTCGGGACGCCGGGGGGATGCCGGGGGGGTACCGGTGTCCCCTCGGGAGCGGGCATCCCGTGGGGAACTTGGGGCTCGGGGGGGGGCCGGGGGGGGGGGGCAGCGTGGATGGGAAGTGTTTGGCCAAAACGGCGCCGGGCAGCGTGGCCGTGAGCTGAAGGGTTTGGGGGAGGAGAAAAACCACCGGGGAGAGGAAAAAGGGCCGTTAAGTAAATAAAATAAGTGAAATAAAAGCTGGCCCGCTGCGGAAACGTGAGGGTGGTCGTCACGTGTGGGGCTGGGGGAAGCTCTCGGGCAGGGTTGTGAGGCGGGGAAGCCGCCGGCCGGTGCTGCGGGAGCAGGACGGCCTCGTAGCTCCCGGCGGGGCCGCGGGCAGAGCTCCGTAACGCCCTGAATCTCTTCCCCCAGTGCAAAACGGCTCCGTGCACCAGAAGGATGGCTTAAACGACGATGACTTTGAGCCCTACTTGAGCCCCCAGGCCAGGCCGGTGAGTAAGAGTACCTGCAGCGGGCAGGAAGCGCCGGGAGCCCGGCGGTTTCCTGCTGCTGCCTGGCTGCCGAGGCAGAGCTGGCATCCTCGTGTCTGCCGTCCCCGTTGCGTTCTGCTCGCCCGGTAACGTGGCTTTTATACCTGCAGCTCTCCAGGCAAAAAAAAAAAAAAAAATAGCCCACGGTGGGTGAGGAATAAAGGTGTTGGCAACGTTTTGGGGTGTGGGGACCCCCTGCAGTTGGATTCAGCTCTTTTTTTTTTTTTAACAGTAGTCATCAACCGTCTGAAAGTTAGCGTTTCTGATCTCTCTGTTTTACTGTTTTGACCTTGTTTCCTTGCTCGTGCGTGGTTCTTTATCCCCTACGAGCAGATGCACTCTGCTGCGTTGTGAAACTGCTTCACCAAGCACTGCTGTGCTCTGGAGGCTTTGGGAGGATACTGTCGGTGCTCTTACCTCTGCCAAGTAAACTGAAAATGCACGCCAAGGGTCTTTTTTTTTTCCCTCAAATTTTCACCCAAAAAAAGCCCGCAGAACCTTCTTGTGATAAAAGCTGTGAAGATTTTGTTAGAGCTTGAGTTGGGCTGTGGACTCCGTGGCTGGCCTCGGAAAGCCGGCCTTCCAGGAACTTCTCCTCTTACCTTGTTCCTTCAGGTTAGCCCCGTTGTGAACTGCTCTGTCTCCGGAGCAGGAGGAGAGTGGCACAGAGCAGACGGCGTTCAGCTGATGAGATGTCACCAGTGGGCATTACAGATACACATCTGGAGTCAGGCCGGAGCCCTGAGTTCATTCCCTTGGCTTCTTTTCCCTTCTCCTGTTGTGATTAGTGAAAATAAGCTGCTTGGGTTCTCCCTTCCTGCATTTTTAAATCATATTTACTAGTCAGTGTATTTTTTTTTCAGATAAAGGTGCCGCTTGTTTTGTTGGAACGCAGGAACAGGTTTCTATCTCAGTTAAATATTCAACGGGTATTTTCCTAAAAAGTTACAAGCCTGAGTTTGAACTGTGTAGGGTGAGAGAGCGGGATGACTTCTTCAAGCCTTGACTAAAATTAGCTATTTTCCTTGCCCTGTCATTTAACGGTGCTAGTCTTGTTTTTTTGTCCCCAAAGCCAACGTCACCAATTTCTAACCATCTGGACATGGAAATATTTCGTACAGAGCACAGTTTTATTTAAAGATCCTAAAAAGCGTGACAGTTACTGTAACATCAGAAGCAAAACAGTATTGTAATGCATTCTGTGTGCTTGGTACCTACCTGAAAGTTTCTTTTTGTGTCACAAACTGGTAAAATTATTTTCTTAAAAGTGAGGAGCTGAACCCGTGGCTCTAGAAATTCAGCAGGAGTGAGGTGAAGCAGCTGTGTTAATTTTGACTGAAACTTTAGGGTGAGTTTATTTGTTGGTTCTTCTTTTTTTTTTTTTACTGCGCTGTGATGCTTGTCACCTCCTGTCACCTCTCACCTGTATCGTGGTGCTCCCGATAATAAAAATCCAGAACCTGGGGGTGAGTCTGGAGGAGAGCGGAGCTGCTGAGCCGCCGAGCCAGGCTCCTGACAGAGAAGCAGGAAGGTGTGCGCCCCCCTTCTGAAGGTGGGGAAGGGAGCTGAGACTGAGAAACGAATCCAATTCAGCCAACTGCTGCAGCGCAGCACGAGTGCTCTGCTTTCGGAGCCCTCTCCACCAGCACGAGGTAACCACGTTGTAAAGCTTCCTGGCCCTTAATTGGAGAGCTGCTGTTTCAGGTGCTTGTTACTGCCTTGTCAGCCTGGTACGTGAAGTTACTGCGTGTTTTACAGCTCGGGTACGCGGTCGGTGAGTCTTCATTTCAAAAACCAGCCCCAAAAGCTGAGCAGCAGCAGTAAATGAGCTCCAGCCCTGCCTCTGGTCTGAGGTGGAGATGCGGAGGGATAGCGAATTTGAGGAAATAACTGTACGCGAAGCCTTAGTCATCGGAGGGAATTAAAAGCTGATGAGGCTTTATTTGCATACTAATCGGTGTCAGTTGTGCAAGTGCGGCAGCGGAGCGAGGTGCTGCTTGATGGCGAAGCACGGCTGTGGAAATCGAGGCAGTGAGCAGCAGCCGGCCTGTCGCAACCGAGCTGCCAGCTCTCCCCTGCTAATTAGGAGTTAATGAACTCCTCTGCTCCGGCCGTGCTGCGTGAGGCCAGCCGGTGAATATTCTGCAGGTGCTGCTTTAACCCGGGCTGGAGTGCGCTGCCTTCAAGTTCAGCGTGGAGCAGCACACGAGGAAATGTTCTGAGGTGGCAGGGGCCGGGTGTTCGTCTGGCTCTGCGCGTTGCAGGAGGAGCCTGCAGAGAGGGAGCTCTGCTCTGCCTGCTGGCTGCAGGTTTTAGGTGAGGGCAAGGCACTTTGCTGGTTCAAATAATTATTTGTGAAGCTCCTTCATTTGCCTTGCAAACTACCCCTTAGAGTCGGTGTTGCTGTTCGTAGTTTTGGACAGACTGAGCCCTCGAGACTGTTGGCTGGTTTGGTTTAGCGCTGAGTTCCTCAATTACTAAAACAGTACCTGGGACAGGAGTTAATTTTGGTGTTAATGTCCTTTCCTGCCTTTCTGGGCAAACAGGCAGGAGGGACTGTCGGAGCTTCCACACTGTGAAGTAGCACAGAAAGTTTTTTAGTTTTATACGGTGAAACTTTGTCTCTGCTAGGGGGTTTAAAGTAAAAGAGGGGAGGTGCAGATCAGGCATCGGGAAGAAATTCTTCGCTAGGAGGTTTGCGAGCACTGAGCAGGCTGCTCAGAGCTGTGGGTGCCCCGTCCCTGGAAGTGCTCGAGGCCAGGCTGGATGGGGCTTTGGGCACCTGGGCTGGTGGGAGGGGTCCTGCCCACAGCAGGGGCTGGAACCAGGGGTCTTGAGAGCCCCTTTCCAACCCAAACACTGAAAGCAGGGGTAATTTAATTCCTATCCATCTGGGGGAAGTCGAGGCTGACCCAGTTAGCCCCAAACCTGTTGCTTCCATTCAACTCCATGGAAGGCGGAGAGGCAAAGCTGCTATTTCTGGAGGATGCCAGAACCATCTTGAGAGCCTCCGTGGATTTGGGCATGGCATGAAGTCCTGGGGGAGCCGCGCTTGGCACACGGAAACATGATTCAACGAAAAATGGAGTAGAGCCTGCTGCAAGCCAAGCTTTTAAATGGGAACTGAACTTGACTTCTCATCTCGTCTGCGTTGGGTTGGCGTGTGAGCTGCTGCGTAGCACCAGGCCGTCTGCACCCAGGTTCAAATTACCAGCTGATAACGTCCATTAGCGTGGCTTTAACAGCTCCCCGGGGGGGGGGGGCACGGCTTTGAATACAAAGTGACAGATGTTGTTCGTGTAAGCAAATCGTAGTCATGGCTGAGAGTTTCCTAATTGTAAAATGAAGCATTTGTTTTCGTAACCTGAAGGCTATTGGGGTGTTAAAAGGGAGACCAGAGCACAGAGCAGCAGCTTCTGCTCCGCAGCCTACTTGCTTGTCGTGGTCACCACGCCACGAAGGGCTCCCGATGAGACGTTATTGATCACACTCCCCATCTCCAGGTGTTGTTGGTATGTGCTTGCAGCACCGGAGCAGCTGGTATTTCGAAGATGAGGCATTAAATCCCGGTTTGTTTGCGAGTTCTTGGAATATTTCGAGCTCTAACGTTTTGAAGTGTTGGGATAAAGCGGCTCTCCTGGGTGGTAAGTTTAAGGAAGGGACTTGTGCTGGAAGCAGCAAGGGACATTCATGATTTCAGCAGTGCTCTACCACTGGCCCTTCACCCTGTGTATTCTGCTTCTCTGCCTCCTTCCCCCAAACCCTGCATCAGACAAACAGAATAAGCTCTGACGCGTACGTTCCCAGGTGAGAAAAGCCCTCTTTCCTAGCAGATAGGAGAAGCAGAAGATAACACTCGTGTGCTAGGTAAGATGCCGCTTTCACAGCCCGAGCAGGAGCGCCGAGGCAGCCCAGCATCCAGTCCGTGCATCAGGAGCGCTGTGTGCTCCCCTAGCACGAGGAGCTGGCGAAGCCTTTGTGCCTAATCTGCCTGGCAGCAAAGCTGCTGCTGGAGGTGCTTTGGGGCCGGGCCCCCGTTTGCCTGCCCGGCCCCAGGGCAGGGAGGGTTGGGCACAGGGAAGGCGAAACTGCTTTTATTTAGTCCTGGTCCCCGGAAACTTGTTCTGCTCATCCTGACCGCTCAGTGCTTGTTTTTTGTTTTGCAGAACAATGCGTACACTGCAATGTCCGATTCCTACCTACCCAACTACTACAGCCCCTCCATCGGCTTCTCCTACTCCCTGGGCGAGGCTGCCTGGTCCACGGGGGGCGACCCCCCCATGCCCTACCTGACCTCGTACGGACAGCTGAGCAACGGGGAGCCCCATTTCCTCCCCGACGCCATGTTCGGGCAGCCGGGGGCCCTCGGCAGCACCCCGTTCCTTGGGCAGCACGGCTTTAACTTCTTCCCGAGCGGGATCGACTTCTCGGCTTGGGGGAATAACAGTTCTCAGGGACAATCCACGCAGAGCTCCGGCTACAGCAGCAATTACGCCTACGCCCCGAGCTCGCTGGGTGGAGCCATGATCGACGGCCAGTCCGCCTTCGCCAGCGAGACCCTGAACAAGGCTCCGGGCATGAACACCATCGACCAGGGGATGGCGGCCCTCAAGCTGGGCAGCACGGACGTGGCGAGCAACGTCCCCAAAGTCGTCGGTTCGGCCGTCGGCAGCGGTTCCATCGCCAGTAACATCGTGGCATCCAACAGCTTGCCCCCGGCTACCATCGCTCCTCCCAAGCCCGCGTCCTGGGCTGACATCGCCAGCAAGCCGGCCAAGCAGCAGCCCAAGCTGAAGACCAAGAACGGCATCGCGGGCTCCAGCCTCCCGCCGCCCCCGATCAAACACAACATGGATATCGGGACTTGGGACAACAAAGGGCCCGTGGCGAAAGCCCCCTCGCAGGCTTTGGTCCCCGCCATCGCTCAGCAGCCCCCCCAGGCGTCCCCCCAGCCCGTGGGGCAGCAGATGACCGGCAGCCCGCCGGTGGCGCAGGCTTCAGCCGGGCAGCAGCAGCAGCCCCAGCCGCTGCCCCCGCCACCGCCGCAGCCCGCCCCGCTGCCCGTGCCGCAGCAGGCGGCGCAGCCCGCCCGCTGGGTCGCCCCCCGGAACCGCGGCAACGGCTTCGGCCAAAACGGCGCGGACGGCGGTGGCGGCGGAGCGGGGCAGGCTCAGGCCGGCTCCGGTTCCGCTCCGTCGGAACCTCACCCGGTCCTGGAGAAGTTGAGGTCCATCAACAACTACAACCCCAAGGATTTCGACTGGAACCCCAAGCACGGCCGGGTGTTCATCATTAAGAGTTATTCCGAGGACGATATCCACCGGTCCATCAAATACAACATCTGGTGCAGCACAGAGCACGGCAACAAGAGACTGGACGCCGCCTACCGCTCCATGAACGGGAAGGGCCCCGTTTACTTACTGTTCAGCGTCAACGGGAGCGGTCACTTCTGCGGAGTAGCAGAGATGAAATCCGCCGTGGACTATAACACGTGTGCGGGTGTGTGGTCCCAGGACAAGTGGAAGGGACGTTTTGATGTCAGGTGGATTTTTGTGAAGGACGTTCCCAACAGCCAGCTGCGGCACATCCGCCTAGAGAACAACGAGAATAAACCAGTGACCAACTCCAGGGACACTCAGGAGGTGCCTCTGGAAAAGGCTAAGCAGGTGTTGAAAATCATTGCCACCTACAAGCACACCACCTCCATCTTCGATGACTTCTCACACTATGAGAAACGCCAGGAGGAGGAGGAAAATGTCAAAAAGGTAACTCCTTTGTCTGTCTGGTGGGGTCCTGTGGGGCAGGAGGAGGGCTGCCGTGCCGCGGACGGGGTCTGTGGCCTCAAGGCACGGGCTCGTGGGCGAGTTTGGGCATCGGGGGGCTTTTGGAGGGGCTTTTTTGGCTGGCTGCGTGCTCGCACAGGCAACCTGCTGCCCGCATGGGAGCAAATCTGCTGGCCAAATGGGTGCAGATGGGTGCTGCCAGAACTGGGTGCCACCTGGCAGAGCGGGGTGAGGAAGCTCGTGCTGGCCCTGCTCGTGGTCGCCTGCCCTTCGGTTGCTGCAGATCTCAGACTTCCCCCAGCACTGCGTTCCGCACAAAATCCATTTTCACCCTGCGGTCAGCTCCCGGGTCCGGATGGCACAAAGTAAGAGATCGGGGGGGGGGAGGGGGGCTTTGGGGGACGGCTGGGCCGTGGAGCTGGGGCTTGGGCAGCCCGTCTGACCCGAGCCCTGCCCGCGGTGGGATCAGCGTGCGGCAGATGTTTCCCACCGCTCGTAAAACCTCCGCTTGCGGCAGTTCCTGGCCCTCCCCGGGCGATCCAGTCCTGCGCTTAATTCTCCTTCGTGGCAGAAGGCTCTGCCTAATGCCCAACCTCAATCTCCCTCGCAGCAATTTAAGTCCGTGAGCACTCGTCCTCTCCCGTGGACGCGGCGCAGGTCGTTCTGTTCCTTTGGCAGCAAGTGGTAGGATTTGAAGCCATGCCCTGCCACCACCTCGAAGCCTGCTGTCACCCCCCCGTTTGTTCACCGGGAGGGCTGAAAATTGTTCCCAAACTCTGGAGCTGGGAGGAAATTCAGTGAGCGGGGAGCTGGGGTACACTTGTGTGAGAATCACCTGCGGCTGACCCGCGCTGCAGCAGGGACCTGCTGGGATTTGGTCACAGCAGTAATTAAAAATGAGCACCGGCACAGCTCGCGGGGGGCTGCCAAGCCCTCTGGTGGGCTCTGTACCCTCAGCGGTGGGGAATCTCCCACCAGCGGCTGGAGAACTGAGTCAGGAGCTGCAACTGCTCGCCGTGGCAGTGAACACATCTTATTTTTTTGTCGTTTCTTACTCGGAGCATCATCCCTATAAGCAGCGTCACCAAAGGTGGTCCCGTCTTGGAGCCTGAAGCGTTCACAGTGCCTGAAGGAAATCCGTAGGGGAGGAACGAGTTGCGAGGCACGGGGAGAGAACGATTTCTTCATTTTACGTCTGAACTTGCTCTCTGTGACAACCTGGATGCGTTGGGTGACCTCGCATCCCGACATTGTGCGCCTGCTCTCCATCCAGCCTTTTTCTCCTTTATCGGCTGAGGTTCGGAACGCGATGGGAAACGTGGGCTGCGCGGGGCGCTGCAGGAAGTACCTCTCTTCAAGGTCCATCTCTTCAGCCGTACCTTGAAGCCCCCTCCCCAGCAATCCTCGTATTTTGGGGATGCCCCCCCCGTATTAGGGTCAAAGCAGCAGCAGCTGGCGGGCGTTCGGCGCCTCCTTCCCGGTGCTGCTGGAGCTGATTCAGCGTGGCGCTCCGGTGCAGAAGTGGCTGATCAGGAAACCGCTGATTCTTTCGGAGGGAACTTAGCCGTTCGTCGCTGGGATCGGTAGGCAAGGAGGGATTCTTGAAGCTGCTGTTTGCTTTCTGCCGCTGACTCACCCCGGTGCATGCGGAGGGCCTCTGCCCTGTGACATCCGGCGCGGAGGAAGTGACTGGGTCTTTTCTTGCAGCGTTTTGGGACTTCCTGGCAGCGCGCTGTGACCTCTCGGAGGGCTCTCTGACGCGGCCCCGGGGACGGTTGGGGTTTCTGTGACTGGTGTGTGCCCTCGCTGAGGAGCAGCCGCGTGCTCCAGCTGGGTTTTGCGGGGTGGGTGCTGACGGGCGCCCTGGGAACTGTGGTCGGCAAAAAAAAAAAAAAAGAACCAGAAAAAAAAAAACAGCACCACGCTCTGCCTGCCTTGGGACACCTCAGCGAGTCACCTGGAAAAAAAAAAAGTAAGCAGAGAGCGGAGCCGGGGCAGTGGAAAGTTAAAACGCTGCTCCGGCTGCGGCGCTGCCTCCCTGCCTGCGGTCTGTCAGGCTGCTTTTGTGTCGGGGAAATCCCACTGCAACGAGCTCTTTGTCTCCACCACCAGTCTTCGGGTGGCGGTGACACGGTAATGTTCTGCATTCCTCTTCCCTGGAGCCGAAATGTCTCCGCGTTTGGCTTGGTTTGAGCTCGGAGCGAGCTGCGGTTGTTGCGCTTGGCTTCCAGCTTGCCAAAACCTTTGCTTTGCAGTTTGATTCCTGCTCGCTACCCGAGCGGATGGGCGAGCTCTTGTGCAAGCCTGGGAACTCTCAAATGTTCTTCTATACACCTCACTGCTCTAGAATTCCCCCCAAATAGCCCCAAGAAGTCATATGGAAAATCTCTCGCTCGGGGTTGGTGCCGTTCCCTCTGGCCGGCGACGGGAGGTTCGGCGGTGCGGTGGTGGAGGCGCTGAAATCGTGCTCGCCGTCCTCGTCTCTGCCCTCGGATTTCTTTCGAGTGTCTTGCTTTGCTCTACTAAACCCGGTTTTTAAAGGGTTCGGGTGTTGGTGCCCAGAGGGATGAAGCCGACTGCCGGTGTGACCCTGGCTGAAGCAGTGCAGGGCTTCTGGAAAGCCAGCAGCGTTCGTGGAAGGGGTGTCAGCAGCTCCTTCCCGGGGAGGATGGCTCTGCCTTTGGCAAACAAACAACCAGCAAATGCTATTCCAGAGCCCTGGGAGCTCTCAGGTATTCCTAGGAGTGTTGCAGCGTGAAGGTTTCAGGCACTGCTGGGCGTGCGGGGAAGCACCTTGTGTTTGCTGGGAACCCGCTGCGTGCACGCTCCCAGGGCCATCGGGTCTTTCATCCCCTTGCCAGGACTGCGGGGGCCCTGGGGGACTTTCCTTGCGGGTTTCAGGGATTTGGGGAAGGAAACTGCATGAAAAACGTCCTGTCCCTCCCTGCCAGCTCTGCTTGCACCTGATGGGAGCCGCTTGGGCTGGCGTCGAGTCGGGGTGAGCGGTGCGGGGTCCGTGCCGAGGTTGTGCCCCTCGAAACAGAAAGGTCTGGTTGGCGGGGTGGGCTGTTGCTTCCCCAAACGTGCTGCTTTTTGTGCTGCAGCTGGCACTGCTGGCTAAAGGAGGTTTAATAGCGGCACGTGGCGCTGCCCCCCATAGCAGATCTGATTTAGGGAAAACTAAGTGGTGCTGTGCGAGCCTGCCTGACACGAGCAGGCTGCTTCCCAGCCCCTGTAAGGAGGGAACGCTTCCTGATGCCTCCTGCAAACTCTTCTGAAACTCTCAATTTGTAGCCTCTGAGGGAGGGAGGAGTGGGCGTATTTTCTGTAGCGTGGACCTGCACTGTTCTCCTTCTGCTGGTTGTCCTGGCTGATGCTGTGCTTGCGTTTGGCTTTGCCGTCTCCCCAGGAGAGCGTTTCCGACTGCAGGAGAGGCAAAGATTTGTTTGTGGACGCTGCACGTCCAGGCACAGCCAGCCGTGACAGCAAGGGGACGCTGCCTGCACTCGCGTGCTCCCTTTTATCCAGCGATCCCATGGCTGTTTGCTCTTTCTGCTCCAAATCCTGACCCTAGTCAAGTTCTTTTTAGTTGTTTTATGTACCAGGACAGGCAGTGAGTGCCCTTCACCGCTCGGTAACGTGCCTCGTTTCTCCCAGTTTAGTCCCAGCCTTCTCAGTCCTGTACGTGTGTGTCCGTGGTTTTCATGCTCAGTAACGGAGTGAACACAAACCATGCTGCTTATCCGAGTAGCTTGTGACTCCCTGTTTGACACAAGCAGCATTCTGCGCTTACCATGCCCTGCTCCAGGCTGCTTCACCTGGCTCCGAGCCGCAGGGTGCCCCGGCCTGATCTTTCCTACAAATAAGTGAAGTGGCTTCGTTACGAATGTGATGACTTCAAGAGAAGGGCTTAAAAAGTAAGACTTGGTTCCTCCTTCAGCGACTGAGCCGGGCTGCATGTGGCTGGCGAATTCCCTGGGAGCTGCGAGGAGGCTTGGGGGTGCGAGGAGGGAGCGTGCGAGAGATGTCGGTGCTGGTGGCTTTCTTCAAGCGCTGTGAGTAGGGTGCTGGCACCAAGGTCAGCAGCCACTGCCATAGGCCTCGTGGTTCAGGTTATTTTATTAACAGTTCTATTAACAGTTATTTTATCCCTAAAAGCAGCTCAGTTTGTAGCCGAGCGCTCATCAGCTCTCGTTTCATGACAGCCCCGTGCGCTGGGCATGGCTCTGCTCTGCTGCCTGGGCTTTCTGCCCGGTGCAGAGGTGCAGGGTCACAAGACATCGCCTAAAGCTGACCAGGATCCTGGGAGAACTGCTGAAGCGCATCGACACGCGGGCCTTGTGGCAGTGCAGGACATGAAGAGCAGCTTCGTGCACCAAGTTAGTGGGAAAACGGTAATTCTGCAGCACTTCTGCCTGCAGGGAGCCGCTTTCTTCTTGTCTGCGAAGCGTTACGTGACCGGTGCTCAGCTAGGAGGCATCGTGTTGGGTGCTGTGCGACCGTTTCAGCTGCAGTTATTTGAGCCCTCTTATTTTCCCGTTTGTACCTGGTAGTGGCAAGCTCTTCAGCTTAATGACGCTCTGGGAAGAAGCACGTGCTCTTGCTTTCAATCTGCCACGTGCTGGCCTTCCGTGGTAGCGCCTCGTCCTCGTGCCGGAGGAGAAGGTGAAAGCAGATCTCAGCGTGCTGCCGGTGCCTGCTCTGCTCTCGCATCCCCATTCAGCCTTCTCTTCTCCAGGAGCGAGAGCTGCAGCCCGGTGCCTCTGCAGGTAGAAACTTCCCTGCCCTTTTATCGCTCGTCCCTGCTGCCCTTGTCGAACCCTTTCCAGGTTCTCCTGGACCGAGGAGCAGCTCGGCTTGCGGAAAGGCACGCCGATAAGGTCTGTCCTGAACCATGTTTGCTCTGACTGTGGGTGTTTTCCTGGCATTACGGATCAAACCTTGCTTCTGCCCGGTAACGGGCAGCTCGCAGCCCGTCGCTGTGGGGTTAGGGCAGTGTTTGTTCCCACGTGCGTCATTTGGTTTAGCTCAGCCACGCAGACCGAATTCACTGCGGTGTTCAGCTGGTTTTTGTCACAAGGCCCTCCGTTTCTTCACACTTGGCTGCTGGTTTTATTACCTGGGATGGAATGGTATCACCAGGAAACTCGGTCACTTCCTTATTCGCTCCCTTCCCTATTTTCTTTAGGACTGTTGTGAACCACAAATTTCAGCGAAGCTCCCCAGCTTCTCTGCACAGGGTTGTTCAGTCCTTACCATGGCACTCGCGCGGCGTGACACAGGGTAGACGAAGTGAGTTACTGAAGGGTTGGAACCGTTCAGGTGGGAGCCCTGCCTCTTCTGGAGGGGCACGGGGCGCTCGTTTTCTGGTGCTGATCTTCATTGTGTGAGCTGTGGTTGTGACCCAAGTCATGAAACACTTGATGTGAACCCAAACGAGGAGGAACGTGAGTTGGTTTAAAAAAAAAAAAAACACACCAAAAATCACCTTATTGTGTCTGGTGTAGATGGAAACTTTGGCGCAGAGCTCGGCGAGCCCCTGTGAGTGCTGTGGGACGCCGTTTGCTTGAACTTCGACGTTACCTGTTCCCGTTCCTTTGGTCTGTGCTGTGACTTCCCCACTCCGCAGGCTTTCCGCGTGGCGGATAGGTCAGAGCCGAGCGCCCTCAGCCCCGATGGGGAACTTGGAGCTGCACACGAGAAGTGCTGGAGTGCCCAAAGCAGCCGACTGCGGAAAGGTGGCAGGCTTCCCATCCCTGGTGCTGATGGGGAGCAGTGAGGACGCCCTGGAAGAGCACAAAGCAGATTTCTGTCCTTCCCAGCGCCTCGATGGGATCTGCGCAGCTGCACCCTGCGCCCCGAAGCCAGCAGGAGCCCGCTCACCCCCTGCTCTCCTTCAAGCAAGGGGAGGCTCGTCCTCCGCAGTCGGTTGCATCGGGTGTAAATAGGCCTGGAAAGATCCTGGGGAGCAGCAGCCTCTGTAAGTAGGAGAGGAGACCCTGCAGGGTCTGGGCGCGGTTGGTGTCCCTGCTCGGCTCGTGTGTTCCCAGCGATAGGGGTTTTAGGGGTTGTGTGGACGTTGGGTTTTGCTCCCTTAGGTTTCCATCGGGTTCTTAGCCGCAAAGCGGGAGGTGGTCTGCTCTGGCAAGGAATCGCTTTTACTTGCGGATCTCCCTTTGTCTCTCCTGGTGGTGAGCTCCTGGGTGACGAGGAGGACGAGGAGGTAGATACAGACTTGTCTGGAAGCTGCGCAGTGTTCTGATGTTAGCCCCTTCCGTGGGTGAGGCAGGCTAGGGTGCAGCTCCTCTCTGTCGCTCTGACGGCTTCCTAATGCCCGCAGCAGGAAAACCTCACCTTTGGTTTGTAAAGCAGGACTCGGGGCTGTTTGTGGAGCAGGTAAGCCCAACAAAAGCGAAGCCTGGTCCGTGGCTGTGCTGTCTGTGGCCGTGCCTCGGGCTGATCCTGCCGGGACGGCTGCGCTGGGCAGGTCTGAGGCAGCAGAGAGCTGCTTGTCCTCGCGTCCGAGCCAAGCCAGCAGCCTGCCTCGGGGACAGGCCCCTGGAAATCCCGCTCTGCGCCACGTTACCTCGCCGGGATTGCGGCCAGGGTGCGGGAGGAGAGCTGGAAAACCAAACGCCGTGCCGTTGCATCGAGACGTGTGGGCTGCTGGAGATGTTGGGCAAGGTGCAGGAGCTCGGGGGGAGCTGCGTGGGTCTCTCGAGGCCGGCGTTTGCCTGCTGGGTTTGGGTGTTATCGCCTGTCGGCATCAGCTCTGGGCGCAGGCTCCGGAGCCTTCTGTTGCTGCTGGCTCCCCGCAGCAGGACCGGCTGGGATCTGTCCTCAGCCTGCTCCGCTCGCTCCTGCAGCTGGTGGCGTCGGGGACCTGGCTGGTGGCATTGGGACTGCCGCGATGTGCCCCGAGTGGGTTAAGCAGGGGTGATGACGGAGGGCTTCTGCTTAACCAGAGCTTGGTGCCTGCGAGCCCCGCCGTGCTGCGTGAGCGACGGCAGCCGCTCTCTTCTCATCACCGATCCCTTTTGCACTCCGGGCGCTGAGGGATCGGGTGGAGGGAGGCAGGAATCTGTCCGTGCTGGTGTCTTTTCTCCTGCTCCTCCTATTTAAATCAGCGAGGTGACAGCCCAGGTCTGCAGAGAGGCAGCCAGAGAGAACACGAAGCTTTTGGGGATCTCCTTCTGCGGATGTCCTACGAGATCAGAGCCCAACGTGCGGGCGCTGCCTCCTGCTGGGCTTCCCTGCCGGCACCGTGCTGGCACCGTGCCCCCGCGGCACCCATCCCGGTGGTGTGTCTGCGGCACGGCCGGGCTCTGGGAGCTGCTGGAGGCGCCGACGGAAGGAGGTGGTGGTAGGAGGTGGTGGTTCTGCACGGCGCTGGCTCGGTGCTGAGCAGCAGGAGGCTTCTAAATGGAATACCAGGCTGAGGAAGGACGGCGCTGTGATCCACCCCGAAACGAAGGTGCTCGGGCACGTCCCCGCTCCCTGCTCTAGCCTCGGAGGCACAGGGACATCTGGCAGAGCCTTTTCCAAGGGGGTGTCCTCTGCTTTTGAAAAATCAGGCTTTCGGAGGCCGTTTATTTGAGGAGAGCTGTCCCACGCTGTCGGCGTGCCCTGGCCTCGGGGCTGCCTGGGGCTGGCCACCAACTCCACCCGCTCCTTCGGGAGGACGGCGACATCGGCTCCAGCAGCTGCGGCTCCATCCGAAGGCGTGCGTCACGCTGCCACCTGTCCTGTTGGCGCGGCGGGGACGGAGCAGGGCTGGCACCTCCGAGCACCGCGGGGAAAGCCACAAATGGAGCCATTCTGCTCTCCAGCGCAGACCCTGGTGGGTGCCGGTGTTTTTCAGCAGCACGTAGCACCTGCAGGAGGTACGGGCAGCCCTACCGGAGCAGAGCAGAGTGAAGTCGACTGATGCGGTGCAAATATTCTTGGGGAGCACGTGCTCGAGTCTAGCCCGTGTCCATGGTAGGTCTTCTGTGCACGGTATCACATCAGGCTGGCTTTCCCCGTGCTCAGGGAGGGCAGCGGGGTGCTGAGCCGCCCCAGCACCCATCGGCCCGCGCAGAGGAGCTGGAGCTGAAGCCTCCTTGGGCGCTGCCAGCTCCTGGCGCAAGGTATTGCTTTGAGCTGGATGCAGGGATCCCTTCTGGGGAAGGTTTCCAGTAATGGGTGGCTGCCCAGGATCGAAGCCCTCACCGGATTCGGCAGAGGCAGCAGAGCCACGATTCCTTCCAGCAACCCGCCTGCTTCCAACGAGAGCCGGGTGCTGCCCAGCGAGCTGCCGGGGCGGCCAGGGAGGTGAGCGGGCACCTTGGTCACCGAGCTCCCTTCTCTCCAAGCGAGGCAGGCTCACCCGAGGGATGCCCGAATCGCCTTGCTCTGCCAGCACACGCCTACCGGAGGAGGTGTTTGAGGTGGCAGGGATGGGCTTGGCATCCCTCGGGGCTGCAGGTGGGGACTGGTTTGGGTGGGACGAGCTCGCTGGGCACCGGAGCTGAGCCAAGGTGCTTCGGTGCCCTTCCCGCGAGGGGCTGCGGGCACTTGGCTGCGCTCGGAGAAGATGCGGCCGAGGGGCAGGGAGGAGCATCCGGGAGGCTCCTTTGGCTGTTGACAGGTTTTCTTTTGGAGGTGGTGTCTGGGAACAACGCTTTGAAGGTGGGCTGGGCAGCACCTCTTAATCCCTTGGGCTAGTCCAGAGCCGCTTGTGTGCAAAGCTGCTGGGTTTGGCTTGGCTCTAACCCAGCGGAGACGGTGACACGGGGCGTTCTGCCCAGCAGGTGACACGGTGACCTCGCTGTCTGGTGTACCTGGTGCTGTGCTACCTCTTTGGCACGGTGCAGACGTTCGGCTGGGGTTTGTGTGCGTGTGTGCAGTGCTGGAGGAGAGATGCGGGCGGTGGGAGAGCCTCCAGGCAAAGGCAGCGCTCCGGTCCCCCTAAAGCTGCTCCCCTGCAGCGTGGTGCCGGGCTTTGCCTCGGAGCTGGCTCCTTGCTCGGTGTCCTGCAGTGCCCAGGAGGATGGGAGCTCTTTGTCACCCCTCACCGATGGCAGCCGCGACGTCAGCGCTCACCCCGACCGACCGTCTCCCTCTTCCACCACTTGTTCCGTGATTCGTCCTTCGCTCCTTATTTTTCCCCCGTTCCTCAGCGGAACGTGGAGAAGCCTGTCGTGGGGAGATCCCGGAGTTCTGCTGATGTGTGAAACCAGTGAATCCAACTGCTTTCTCGCTCAGCCCTGGTGGTTTTGTAAGAGGTGCTCGGCTAACCCCGTCTCTTTTTCTTTTTTTTTCCCCTTTTTTTCTTTGCTTTTGCAGGAACGCCAAGGCCGTGTCAAGTAAAAGACCGTTCCTCCCCCAGAGACTGCAGCAGAGGTTGCATCCCGGCTATCTCTCGGAGAGAGAAGGAAAGAGCAAAAATATCCCAGAGAGAATTAGGACTTCTTTTTTCTTAATTTCATTGACTTCAAAGTGACTCTTACAAACTTGCAGTTTAAAAAAAAGTATTGGAATTTCACAAGACATAGGACTTAAAAAAAAAATAATAAAAAACAACAAAAAAAATCCCTTCTAGGTAGAGCATAGGTAAAAAAAAAAACTGTTCCCTTTCTTTTGGCTTTGGTTGTGATTTTGGAGCATACGCTTTGTTTTTTGTCTTTTTACTATGTTTTTCGGATTTTTCTAGTCCGTAAGTGGCATATGCCTTTTTTTCTCTAATTTCTAAACCCCGCTGCTTCCCTTCCTTCCACCCCCTC
>CM021719.1:2763746-2777735 GCA_011074415.1 Stictonetta naevosa
CATATCTTCCAGGAGCTGAAGAGCACGGACATGAAGTACCGCAACCGGGTGCGGAGCAGGATCAGCAACCTGAAGGACCCCAAGAACCCCAACCTGCGCAGGAACGTGCTGTGCGGGGCCATCCTGCCCGGCCTCATCGCACGCATGACCGCCGAGGTGCGCAGCAGGGAGAGGGGACCGCGGCCCCCCCCCCTCCTGGAGGCTGCCTCGGTGCCCGAGGGCCAGCGGGGTCCTGCTTTGGTGGTGCGGGTGCCATTACACGGCACCAAACCCCCTCGTCCTGCTCCCTGGGCCTTGGTCCCTGCTCCTCCTGCCCCACGGGGGTCCCCCCCAAATCAGGTCCCCCCCAAATCAGGGGGGGGCTCTGGATGGGTCTGAGCCCTCTGGCAAGCGCGGCGAGCAGGATCAGCCCCCTGCAGGGACAGGGCGGGCGATGGACCACGGGTGGTCTGCACCCAGGGCTGTGCCGGCTCGGCTGGCAGCCCCCCGGGAGGCCCTGACGCGTCCCCCCCCCCCCCCCCCCCCCCCCCGTGGCAGGAGATGGCCAGCGATGAGCTGAAGGAGCTGCGCAACGCCATGACCCAGGAGGCCATCCGCGAGCACCAGATGGCCAAGACGGGCGGCACCGTCACCGACCTCTTCCAGTGCGGCAAGTGCAAGAAGAAGAACTGCACCTACAACCAGGTGAGCCCACCCCCACCACCACCCCCCCGAGCAACCGGGGGACCCCAGCTCGTACTATGGGGGGGGGACGACACACCATCAGCATCCTCTGACCCGGCCGCCCGCTCCCCCCCCAGGTGCAGACGCGCAGCGCCGACGAGCCCATGACGACATTCGTGCTGTGCAACGAGTGTGGGAACCGCTGGAAGGTCTGTACGAGGCGGGGGGGGGCTCTGGGTCCCCCCAACCCTCTCCTGTCCCATCCCTGGGACCTGTGTCCCCTGCAGCGTCCCTGCTGGTGCCCCCCGCCACCTCTGAGCCCCCCGTTGTGGGTGCTGGTGTGGTGCCACTCGGTGCACCGGTGCTCCAGGACCCATCCGGCGCCCACACCCCACAGGGAGCAGGCTGGCCCCAACTCGGGGGGTGTCAGGGCCCCCCAAAACTGCCCGGAGCTGGGGCTGCTTATGGGGTGCCCCCACCCCACGCTCGGTTTCTCTTTTGCAGTTCTGCTGACGGCGCCCGGCGGGGCTGGAGGGGACGCGGCGCGGAGGGGACACGGTGACGGCACATGGGAGGGTGGCAGCAGCCCCCCCAGTTCCATGGCACTGGGATCCCACAAGCATCCCAGCACCGGGCGGGTTTGCTGGGGGAGATCCCAGCGAATTCCAGCCCTTTGTACCGGGACCACAGACACGTCCCGCGAGAAGACTGGTCCGAACTGGGCTGCGGAGGGAAGGGCTGGGGGCAGCCTGGGCTCACATGGCTGGGGGGCAGGAGGGACGCTGCCCCACGGATGTGGGGCTGGGAAAGGGCCAGGCTTCGCCCCCAAACCCCCCCTTCCCCTCCCCTGACTGCAGGTGGCAGGGCGTGGGGGGAGATGGGGTCGGTCGCGGCGGTGCCCGGGTGCCGGTGGGATGTCACCGCGTCCCCCCGCTCTGTGCCACACGGGATGTCCGGCCGGCGTCCCCGGGGAAGAGGAAGGGACGGGGGGAGAGGAGTGGGAAGAAAACCTCCAGCTACAGCAATAAAGGCGTGAACTGTCTCTGCAGCGACGGCTGCTTTAAGGAAGGGGCTCGGTGCCCGTGCCTCAGTTTCCCCCAAAGGTGGGGGTGTGAATTTTCCCCCAGGCAGAGCTCGAGGCAGCTTTGGGTGCCCACACCCCCGTCTCCGGGGTCCCCAGGAAGGGTCAGTCAGCTCCAGCCCCCTGGGAAAAACACCTCGGGCTTTGGCACTCATTAGCATGCCGAAATCCTTAATAAGCCTCCGAGGCAATGAGTTACACTTGCGAAGTGTGGCTGCAATTCAGGCACGCGGAGGCTTGTGGTTGGCGAATAAACCACCGGCGGGATGGCGCGGCGACCGGCGCAGGGAGCACCGGGGCCACTTTGGGTGGAAACGGATTTGGGTTTGGGGAAATGGGGGATTTGCCCCCATTTTTTTTTTTTTTTCAGCCCAGGCTTTACGCTTCCCTAAGATGGCCGCAAAGACAAGGCTCGTGCTGAGCTGGGGGGTGTCATGGTGCCCTTCGCTCCTGGCTCGATCCTTCGTGCCGGATCCGTCCCCGTGCCTCCCGGCGCTTTCCCTCTGGGAACTGCCTCGGCTCCAAAGGTGGCTGAGCAATACCAGAGGGAGCCTGGCCCCAGACTGATTTCCAAGATGCTAACGGAGCCCTGGCACCCACCTGTGTCCGTCTGTCCCCCAGAGATGTGACCGTGCCTCTCGGCAGCGCCTGGAGGGGGGGGGACACACACAGGTGAAGGATTTATTGCGAGGGCTCCGCTCGAAATTCCCGTGCGGAGGCACGAAGCGGGCTGTAAATAACCCCCGGGGCAGCTGCTCGGTCCCCGGGGAGCTGGGTGCTCTGCGAAGCGGAGCGGGGCCAGCTGAGGGCAGGGGACCGTGGTGCGCAGGGGGGAGCTGGGGACAGGGCAGGGGGGCCACTGGGGCCATGAGGTGACATCCCTGGGGCTTTTCCCTCTGCCTCCATGTCCCCCAGCCTGCTCAGGTGGGAGAGAAACCCCACAGATCTGGGGGTCAGGTGCTTCTGTTGCCTTTTTATCAGGGCTTGGGGGGCGCAGCCACTGCCTCAGGCACCAAATGCTCCTGCTTCCCCTGCCCTGCCCAGCTCACGTTTGGGGGCACATCCTGGGGGAGCCAAAAACGCATCGTGCCCCCCCCCCCCCACCCTCCCTAGGGCTGTACCACCGTGACGGGCATCGAGATCCCCGGAGGCCAGCGCGGCTCCGGAGAAGCACCGCTGCAGCACATCCCGGCGGCGATGCTGCCCTTCTCCCCCGCATTTTTTTCCCAGCCTTGACAAAAAGAAAAAAAGGAAAAAAAAAAAAAAAAATCAGTGCTGGCGGTTTCCATGACAACCCCATCCCCGGTCCTCGCGCCCGGTGGGTGCCCAGCCGCAGGGCTGGAGCAGAGAGGTGGGGAAATCTCAGCCAGGGCTTGCAGCGCACCCGGGTTTCTTGGGAACGGGTCGGAGAGGCTGGGGATGAGTCGTCTCTGGGTGCCCCTGCTCCTCCGGGAACGTCCCCGCCACCCCCTTGTCCCCATTTTGGCTTTTCTCCCCTCCCCAGATGTTTTTCTCGAGAGGTTGTGCTGCGATTTGCAGCTTTGGAGGATCGGGGTGGCCAGAAAACACACGGGGTGAGTTAAGGCACCACTGGGGTTTTGGTGTGGGGTGAGGACCTTGGGGGTTGGCACCCGGGGGGGGGGGGACAGCTCACGTGCCTCGGCACGGCTGGAAACCCCCCTGATGTTTACCCGCAGCTCTCTCCTCGCCCTCGTGGTGGGGTGGAAAAACGGCCCCAGAGCCCGGCCTGTGCCTCAAAGTGTCCCCCCCAGAGGCTGTTTTGCTCCAGGCTGGGGGGGGAGGAACAGGTTAACGGGGCGTCCCGAAGCGTCCACGTGTCGTAGCCCACAGCAGAGGGAAAAACCTCAGCACCAGGAGCCTTGCACTGCAGGCTGGGGGGTGCCCAAAACGAAGAGCAGACCCCAAAGCGCTGTCACCACCCCCCGAGCCCCCTTTGTGGGGACGTCCCTCATCCCTCCAAGGGACTGCTTCCCCTGGCTGTAGCCAGCAGGGCTCACAGGCTTTATTTCCACGTTGCTCGTGGATTCGCCTCCTGCTTTGGTCCAAATTCCCCAGCCCTTTTCCCCACGGGTACCCACGGACGTGCCCCATCCCCGTGCCGAGCTGCTTCCTCAGCAAGCCGAGGGATCGATCCGTAATTACCCACCCGGCACAGGTGCTGGCTGCCTCGCCAGCTCTCCGAAGCCACATGCAATATTTATCTGCACGGCCTCGCTGCTTGGCTGCTGTCAGGAGAAGGGATTTGTCTCTCCGGGGAAAACCGCGCCGCTCCTGCCTTGGCGTCCCCAAGGGGATGCTCGGCGGTGCGGGGACCGTGTGTGCAGGGTGGAGACAGCCCAGCACGCAGCTGCTCGGATGAGGAGTGTTATTTTTGCTTTAATTGCACCCAAAGCTCTATTTTTTTCCAGCACAAGGTGCTTGTTGCCCGCGCTCTGGGTTTGGGGAGCGGGGATTTGGCCTCGGCAGGGCTGGATGCCTGGGTCCGGGGTGTCGGAGGTGCAGCGGGTCCCTAAATACCTGCCAGAGGGACACGGTGTGATCACACAGGACATCCCAGGCACTGAAAAAAATGCACAAACATGCATAAAGCAGGAAAAAAAATCACTGAGCCTCCCAGTGCCTGCTCCAGCGCTGTGGTGTGATGCAAGATGAGCAGTTTCCCTTCCCCTTCATTGTTCTGCGCTGATTTTAGTGACTCAGCTGCTCCACGGCAGCTCCAAGAACAACACCGTGACCACCCAGAGCAGCCCTGCCGGAGAGGCTCCACACCCCCGACCCCATTTTCTCCCCATTGCACGGCCCCCACCACCCCAACCAGGCGAGGGCAAAAGCAAAGCTCAGCCCCCAAAAACCCCAAAGGTCTCCGCTTCCATCACCCAACCTCTATGCTCAGCCTGGGGCTGGGTGCCCCAGCCCAAACCCATGGAGCAAAACTGCTGACAGGGGCTGGAGGGCATTTCTTCTTCTTTTTTTTTTTTTAATTGGAAAAAATGTAGGAAAAAAACAATCATTTTGTCACCTGCAACCTTTACAACCTAGCTGAGGGAAATGGTTTGTTGAGCTGCGGGGATGCAGTGCCCTAAAATCACCCCCTGGCTCTCCCCAGGCCTTTTGGTGATTAAATGCATCAACGGAGACTTAACTGGACCCAAACCTTTGCTTCCAGGATGAAAAAAGCTGCATGGAAAATTACAGGATACGACTTTTCCTGAAGACAGCTCGGTGCCCTGTTATTTCCTAGCCAAGGTTTGCTGAGTCTGCAGAGCGCTTTGATCTCAGCCTTCCTAAAATCACAGCTCTCGGCAGGGATTTTTCTTTTCTCCTCCTTCAGCTGAAGAGGCAGAGGAGGAGGAACCGAGCAGCGAGCCCCAGGAACAACCCAAAAAAATGCCCTGGAAATGAGCTGCTCCGCGTCCCTCTGCAGCCACGCGCTCTTCCCTCCTGGGACCAGGGGGACGGAGGCGGCGGTGATGGAAACCGCTCTTGCTTCGGGTCCGTGGTCGTGCACGGCGGCTGTTTGTCCTGCAGGACCAGGACCAGCTTGTGCCCCCCTCCACGTCCCAGCAGCAATGAGAGAAACGCCCCAAGGAATTAAGCAGATGCCCCTCGTCCTCCCCAGGCAACTCAATCCCCATCCCTGCACTCCCCGCACCAGTAAATCGACCTAAATAACAAAGGCAAAACCAAGCCCGTGGTGGCTTCTTCGCCTGACACTTGTTTTCCTCCCTGCCAGGAGCTCTCAGGCACTTGGCAATTACGAGCGGCAGATTAATCTTTAGTGATCTAATGAAGTGCCACGCGGCTCCCAGGAAGAGCAGGGGCTTCATGTGCACTGAATTAGCGCTGTTTGCCCGGGGCCAGGCGCCGGCTCGCGGGGCAGGAGCGGGGCAGAGGGGATGGAGCAGGGGCTGGGAGCGCACCCTGAGGTTCCCATGCCCTGGTCCTCTACGTCCCACCTGCCTGATAGCTCAGGGTTTGTGCTGCAGAAGAGAAATGACATTTGCACCTTTTCCAGCCTGGTTTGCCCATCTCTAACATCCCCAAAGCATCCTTGCACCACTCCAGCACCTCCTGGCCGTGCGCAGGACCTGGCTGAGCGTTTCCTCCAGCACAAAGCTCCCCAGCTTGTCCCCACAACTCTGCGCCCCTTTCCTCCAAGGTCCGAACGAGCCCAAAAGGCACGAGCAGCTGGCACAGGAGGCCGCATTCTTCCAGCAAGCTGCCTTGACTTGAGAAGTGGAAATATAAATAGCTCGTCCTGCAAGGCGGTGATTGCCCAGGAGCTGCGCCACCGCCGCCAGCCGCGCGCAGCAAAGCCATTACCCACAGCAGCCAATTTACTCCCGAGTCTGGCAGGGTCAGCGACCATCAGGGAAGCAAATGCTAATTAATTGCACTCTGCAAAGCAGCCTGGCCGTGCAGGGCATGTAATTAGTGAATTAACTGCAGCCACTGCTGCTCAGGGATTGCGGCTGAAGGGGCGGCCGGGCTCCTGTTTGCTGCGGTAGGAGGGACACGATCCAGCTCTGCTCGTGGCACTCGATGTGTCCATGAGCATCCCTCCGGTCCCTGCTTCCCCTGCTGGGGCCAGCACCCAGCTCCACCAGGGGCTGTCCCCTGAGTCCTCTGCCCATCCGCGTGGCATTTTCTGGGGGCAGGAGAGCTGCCCTGAGCATAAAAACTCCCGGTGAAGGGAGCTGCTGAGCCCCAAGGTCCCTGGAGGAATCGTGTGCTGATGCCCTCGCGTCGCTGCTGCTGCAGTGAGTCATCCCGGCCCTCCGAGGATGCGCTCGGATGCAGAGGGAAGGAGGGGAACGAGGCGAGAGAAAAATTGCTTTGCTCATAAGGTATCTTGGCTACGGCAAGGGGAAAACGTCCCTTTGCCACCCGCCCACAGCTCCAGCCTCAAGGCCACAGCGCTGCCGTGCCATGAATTCGGGGGGGGGGGGGGGGGGGGGGGGGCGCTGTGCTCACTGCTTGGCGAGCAGCGAGGGAATCGCTTAGTGGAGCCCTGGGAGCGGGGGAACATTTCGAGCCGTTAATGGCTCACAATTATCGGCGGATTTATTCCCCTGGAAATAGGGCCGTGCATGCAGGGGGATGGGGCTGGCGGGTGCTGCCTCCTGGGAAGCCGCTTGGATTCCCTTGATGCTGCCTGCTTTCGTGGGGTCCCCAAAAATCGCTCCCTGGAGGCAGGTGGTCTCCAGGGGGCACAGCCGGTGGGAGAGGGGGCCCTGGTGCCCCTCGTGAAGATGGGCTTGGTTAAGATTGTGGCTAGGTTGGACACAGCCTTCAGGATCATCACACCCAGCGCTCAGCCTGACCTGCTGCTGGTGCCCCATCCCAAAACCACCTCCCTCGGTGCCACATCCACACGCACCCTGAACGCCTCCAGGGATGGAGACTCCACGTCCCGGTGCCTGACCACCCTCTCCGTGAAGAAATCCTTCCCAATGTCCAATCTAAACCTCCCCTGGAGGAATGTGAGACCCTTAATTGGAGCTGGGATCACGCTGGGGGAAAACACAGCGCCGTGGAGGTGGCTGCGGGCTGGCACCGCCGCGCTCCAGCCACGGCATCGCTCCTGGCCACGGTTGTTCAGCCGTGCACGCGGGGGCTCGGGCGCTTTGCAGGTTGCAAAGTGGAGGGGATCAGGAGCTTTGTCCCCCCCCCCGCCGCTGTCCCCTGTCCCCTGGCAGCAAAGCCGGAGGTGGCAGCGTGTGGGGCGAGGGTGCCGGGAGCACCAAACCTGCAGCACCCCCTGCGTGCCCCATACCACGGGGAATGCCTGGCTGCCTTTCCATGGGAGAGGAGGGTTAAAAAAACAACTTGAAAAACCTTAAATCAACATCATTTTAACCAAGCCTGTGCCCTCCACGGTCCACCCGCACTGCTGGATGTGCCAGGACGGCTTCCACAGGGCAGGGATCTGCACATCAAATGTGAATCCAGCCCCAAAATAGAACGGTCAGAACCTTGGAGGGGAAAAAAATATATATATTCCCAGCCTGCTTTCCTCTCTTCAACAAATAAACACCTATCGGGAGAGCTCTTCCTTCAGGGCTTTAGGCATCGGTCGTTTAATATGGCTTTTAAATACTTGTCTTTGGCTCTCAGCCACTTCACGTGGCCGTCGGGCAGCTGGCTCTGAGCAGGGATGCTGGCATTTGGTGTTCAGAAAATATATGTCTATATTTAGGCGGATGGACGGATAGATGGGCAAGGAGAGACGCTCCAATCATTAAATCGCCGCTTTCAATTTTTCCTCATTACTATTCTTTATTTAAGCGCAGGCTGGGCTGGCCGACGGCTCCCTGGGGACCGGCCAGCTGGGACCTGCAGGCGTTCAGCCCCGCAAGGGCTCTCCAGAAAATAAAACCAACCCGATGAGCGCAGAATAAATCTCCCCTGCAAAAGACTCCCCTGGGGCTGTGGCGTGCAGAGGAAGGGGATGGGGACAGGGGTGGGGACAGGGGTGGGGGGCTTGGGCACGAGTCTGTCCCCAGCTTGGTGCGGGGCTGGAATGGCCTCGGGGAGCAGGAGGGAGGAAGGCTCTGCCCATCCGCAGGCTGGTGCCTGCTGTCTGTTGGGAAATGCCAAAATACCGGTGCCAGCACCACTGGAGCTAAGCCCCGAGGAAGCCCCGTGCTGGAGGGAGCGGGGCCATGGCCCTAGAAGTGGAGCTTCCCACGTTTCAGCCCTCCGGAAGGCGGCAGGGCTCCTCCAAAACCCAAAACATGCAGCAATTTACTGGGAGACACAGTCAGGGCTGGCACCGACGTCCCGATGCTCTCAGCCCTTGCTTGGGATCCGGCCAAGCCTGGCTCTGGATTCCAGCTCCCAGCCCCTCGGGGCTCGGTCTGAGTGCCGAGGGAAAACCCCAACGCTTTGCTGAGCTGTTCAGAGTGATCCTTTTCCCGGAAAAAGTGAGGGACAGGAGCTGTGCAGGTGAGGGATGCCGCAGCCCCGTTCCCTGCCGCAAGCCCCAGAACTCCTCGCCCAAGCTCCCGGCATCTGGCACAGCCCCGAGCAGGGAGCGGGACCAGCCAGCTGGGAGCACAGCCTGAGCCAGCCCTATCAAGTGCCCTCTTAAGCACCAGCCGCCGCTCTCCTGACCTTCTCCACGTCTTGGCGCTCTGCAGGGACTGCCTGGCACGAAGGCAGAGAGCCTGGAGCTCTTGGTGAGGCGCCTGATGCTGATGCCCCCGGCTCCCAGCCACGCGGCGCTCCATCCTGCAGCCCAAACACAAGCTGCAGCCAAACCTCCCGGGATTTTCCGCCTGGACACCGCTCTTCTCCTCTTCCCAACCCCAACCAACTCACCCCGACGGCGCAGGGAACACATTTGGGGGCACAGGAATAAGTAAAGGGGAGAGCCGAGGTCTGCGCCTGGAGCACGGAGGCGTCAAAGTGGTGCTGTGGGAGCGGGGCCGGGCTGAGCCCACTCAATTTGAGAGCAGCGGGATTTTATCTGGGTTAGCACTGACCTGGATTCCCAGCATCAAAGCTGATATCCCCTGGGAGAGCTCGGTGGGCACATGGGCTGAGGATGGAGCAGGGCTGGGTGTCCCCGTGGTGGCCGTGTCTCGGCCGGGGGGACCAAGAGGCCACCTGAGAGGGGACAGGAACAGGTTTCCAGCAGGGGGTGACCAGGGGCTGTGGGGACAAAGCTGAGCGTCCTCCTGCCTGGGCAGCGTGGGCAGAAGGTGCAAAGCTGCAGGAAAAAAAAAAAAAAAATGTTTTGTATGCTGAGAAGGAAAATTGCCTCCTCTGTGACCAGGACGGGGTGACCCGGGGGTCTGACAGGTTCCTGCCCCAGCGCGCAGCAAGGGGCACCCGCAAATCCCCCATGGAGCCAGAGGGAGACGGACAAACAGACCCCATTTCCTTTGGGACCCTGGCCATAAAACTCCTTCCCAGCCCTGGACTGTGCAGCGCGTGCCTGCACACAGGTCCCTCGGCATGCCACAGGGTGCCAGGAGGGGCAGTCCCCGTGTCACAGCCACCGCGCGCCCTAGGGGACCTGGTCCCCATTAAAAGAAAAAAAAAGAAAAAAAAAAAAAAGCTTGAGGCCCCTTCGTGAACCCGGGGGGGCTCCAGTCCCTCATTTCTCCATCCCAGCAGCGTCTGGAAGCAGCATCCTGCCCCGGACCCCCCCCGTCCCCGGGATGCTGCATCGAGGCGCTGACTCACTGGTTGTTAGCGCTCCCAATGCGCCGCCGATGGGAAGCGAGCGCGAGCGGGGGGAGGACAGCCCCGGCCCCCCGAAACCCAGGCAGACGCTGCCAGTTTCCAATCAATGCTCCATTGTCAGCCGCAGGCGGCTCTGGGTGGGTGTGTGTGTGTGAGGGGTGAAAATACCTAAATATGCAACGATCGGGCCAAAATAAAAGGGCTCCCGTGGGGATTGAAGGGTTCTGTGGTGCTGTGAGCGATGAGCCAGGCGCTGGCTGTGTCCCCGTCCCTGCTATGGAGCCAGGCATGGGGCTGGTGAAGGAAAAGGGGATGATAAACGCTCTGATAAAGCAATCAGCTGCATTTTGAGCCGACCCACGGAGGCATTTTTGAAGGAAAGTGGTTCTAAGGGTGGCCCACCCGATGCACCCGGCATCTGTCAGCTCCGGGTGGGAGCAGGGGGCTCGGGGCTGGCACCGTCACCGACAACTCGGGGACACCGCCAGCATCGGGGACACCGCCGAGCTCTGCAGCAGCAGGGGGGATCAGCGCCGAGCGAGGGGTTCCCAAATCATCCCCTGAGCCCATCGCCAGCCCCACCGCGGTGCAGACCCCAGCCCCGGGAGGCAGCCTCGGCTCGGAGGAGGAGCGCGGCAGAAATCCCTCCGGCCACGCAGCCGAGCGCAGCGGCGAGGCAGGCAAGGAGCTCATCTAATTTGAACTCCCCCGGCGAGCCGGCTTTGTTCTTTCCCAGCAGCTGCCCCGCAAGGTATGAAAACACTCGGCGCTGTTGACGTGGCGATACAAAGCACACCAACCTGCCAGCTTTCCTCTCCGAGGAACATTTACCTGCTGCCGGCGGCGCGGGGAGGGGAAGGGCTGAGCCCCGGGGAGCAGCGCTGGGTACCGGGGCTCATCTCCCCTTGTGGGGCATCTGGCTCGGTCAGCCCCTTTCTTGGGGCTGTTCCTCACAATGAGAGGAACAGAGAAGCCCCGAGCACATCCTACAGCCTGCCTGAAGGGGCCAAACCCTTCAGGTTTGTGGGTTCCCAGCCTTGTTGGAGCCCAGGTCCTGCCTCGAGCCTCCCGTCTTTGAGCTGCAAACCCCCACGGCTCTCCTAACCCATCTGCCTCGTGCCTGATGTTCCCCGGCTCCTTTGTCTCCTCTCATCGTGCTTCCTACTATTTTTAGGGCTTGCCACAGACCCCACAACGTGCCCTTGGGGGCAGACAGCTTTGCTGAGCAGAAGGGGAAGGAGCTGGTAGGCTTGACAGGCGCCGGTGCCGTGCGGTGCCGCGCTCGCCTCCTTCCCTGCGGGAGGGCTTGCGCCTGCTGCGAGCAGCAGAGCCGCCAGAACCACGTCCCCCTCTTGGCAGGGTGTAGATGAAACATTCGGGAAACTTCCCAAACAGCACCTCGTTCGGACTTCTGGCGCCGTGGGTTTGCTGAGGGTGGGAGCCGTTTGCTGCTGCCGTGGGGCTGCGTTTGCCCCTCTCGAGCTCAGGCACCCGGGGCTGCTGCGCTCCATCAGCCAACAGGTTGCTGAGCACCACGAAATGTTCTCAGGGCACGTGGGAAAGCAGACAAAGAAATAAAAAGCTCAAGGAAAAGGCCATCAGGTACTGTGCATGCCGATGTGCCCTTGCCTGTGGGTACCACCCAGCACAGGCTCACGCCAGGGCTTTGGGAAGGATCACGGCGAGCCACGGGGCCAGGTCACAGCAGCCACAGCGGTGTCCCCGTCGGTCCCTGTCCCTGCAGAATCGACCGTGGATGCTGAGCCCCGGGTCTGAGCGATGCTTGCCTTAGCGGCAAAACCCAAACCTGCCTGTGCATCACCGGGAGGCGAGGCAGCAGCACGCAAACTGAAGGAAAAGCCAGGGAAAGGCCGTGCGTCGAGCGGTGCCATCTCAGCCAAACCGCAAGCCACGGCGCCCAGCTGCCCCAGCAGCCCTTACAGTTTGGGGCAGAAATCCAGCACAAAAGGGACGTGGAGCGCTGGGGAGATTGGAGGGGCGAGGCGATAAAAAGGAGAGCGAGCTTCCTGTGCGTCACAGCCCCGAACTGTCACAAGCAGGACTGAGGCTGGCTGCCACGCCGGGGTTTTGGTCGTTACATGGATGTGAGTGGCTGTGCTGCTCTGGGGACATGGGCGCAGGACGCAGCCGTCGTGGCACTGCCCGAGCCATGGTGCGAGGCTGAGCTCCAGCAGGGACACAGCAAGAGCTGGGGGTGCAGCAGGGCCCCCCAGGCTGGGAAACCTTTGAGGAGAGAAACCTTTTTCTCTCCCAGCGCCCTGCCTCCGGCACTGATGCTGAGCGATGCCCTCGGCTTCGGGCTGGAGCCCTGCCAGAGCAGATTCACGGCCCCCGCGCGCTTTGTTTATTGCCTTTTTAATGAAAACCAATAAATTCCAGAGGGGAAGAGGGTCTTCACGTGGTGAAATACGCTTTGTCAAGATTGCAACCTCGGAGTAAATCAAAGCACCGCCGCCAGCAGTCGTGGCTGTAAATTCCCCCGGATGGACCCCAGCTCGCCCAGCAGATGAGCACCATGAATTTTCCTCAGCTGCTGCTTGACAGCCCCAGGCACCACTCCCCTCATCGCTCCCCCCATGCTGGTTTGATTTTCACTTTGCTTTTCAGCCCCCAAAGCAGGGGCTGTTTGGAGGGGGCACAGAGGCAGCATCCTGGTGTTATCCAGGGGAGAAAACTGGAGCTAGGGCGGTGCCACGGAAAGCATCCTAAGAGGAGCAATCCCCGTGTGAGAGCAGGATTTGACCCAGGACAAAGTGGCACCCCTACAAATCAGGGTGTGGAGAGCAGCAGGGTGGAGGCTGTGGGGATGGACCAGCACCAGCAGCGGGGTCAGGATTCACAAGAACTCATTCCCTTGCATGCACGGTCCTCGTGCTCCATGTGTGGTGACAGCCAGGCTGTGATGTCCCCTCGCTGCCTCAGTTTCCCCACTTTTGGAGACCACAGCCGCGGCACGTGCCCAGCCTGCGTGGTGCTCAGCCAGCGGAGCAGCAACAGCCAAACCCGGGCGGATGAGCCGCAAAGCCCTTTAAAGATTTTCAATTTGTTTTATGTATCCGCTGGGTTTATTTTTAACATTCCAGCTGAAAAATAAAAATGCCCGAGCCGAGCCAGGAGGACGCATTTGCTTGAACCTGCCAGGATGATTATTCTCTTGCAGAGACGCCCCTGGAAGAGGGTCAGCACCGGGTCTCCAGCCACGCAGAGAGCCAAGCAAAGGGACGAGCCCTCTTCCGAAGCACTTCTCAGTCCCCTGAGGCCACGCTAAAAGCGGTTTCGCCCTTCTTGACCCGGTGTTTTCCTCTTGCTGGGACAGACTGGGAGCTGAACTGCATCAGAGCCATGCACATCAGGGCCTTGCTGCGCTGCTCGGGGGCCGGGAGGCTGCTTTTGCTCCGGGAAGGCGCTCAGACACCGCGTCCCAGGGGAGCTGCACGGGCAGGACGTATCCCTCTGCCCTGCCTGGGCTCTCGGTGCCCCCTGGCAAAACCGTCCCAGGGATGGAAGCATCTGAGGGGTTGGTGCATCCCTGCGACCCTCACTGCCGGGATGCAAAGCGCAGGACCCAGCGAGGAAGCCGAGGTTGCACCCAGGCTGCTCGTGAGCACCCAATTCCTCCCGTGCCCGTGGCAGCAGGACGCAGGTGGCACCGCCGCCACGACGGCAGGGACGTGCCGCACGGGGCTGCCTCCCCGGCCAGCGGCCCGGGAGCTATTTATTTGCCGTCCGAACCGTGGGGTGGATGAGAAGCTGTTTATTCCCTCCCAGGTGTTCTGGGGGAGCTTTGGCTGAGATGGCCGCGTGCTTTGGCACTGCTGGAGCTTTGCGGTCGCGGAGAGCTACCCAAGAATGAAAACCCATCCCCGGGGCTGGAGCAGCTGCTGCCAGTACCAGGCATTCCCCCCACGTCCTGCACCCCCCGTGCCAGCCCTCCCGAGCCAAAAGGAAGCACAAGGCTCCTGCCCCCTGCTTTGCAGACCTTTGCCCCCCACTTTCCGGCACCCCCCCCC
>CM021719.1:2782735-2873610 GCA_011074415.1 Stictonetta naevosa
TGCACCAGGGGTGAGCGTGCACCAGGGGTGAGCGTGCACCAGGGGTGAGCGTGCACCAGGGGTGTGCGTGCACCAGAAGCGAGTGTGCACCAGGGGTGTGCAGGTACCAGGGGTGTTCATGTACCAGGGGTGAGCGTGCACCAGGGGTGTGCATGCACCAGGGGTGAGCGTGCACCAGGGGTGAGCGTGCACCAGGGGTGCGTTTGCACAGCAAAAGGGATAGCCACAGGAGCAAGTGTGCACCAGGGCTGGGTGTGCACCACGTGTGAGAGAACCGGGAGTGAGCGTGCACCAGGGGTGAGCGTGCACTGGGTGTGAGCGAGCACCAGGAGTGAGGGTGGCTGTGCCCCGGGTGCTGTTTGCACGGCTTGCCCCCCTGCCCAAGTAGCACCGAGCTGGGTGTGCCCGGCGGGGACGTGTGTGACGTGTGTGTGAGGAGCACGTGCGAGCGCACACGCGTGCGTGGGGTGCCCGGGTGTGTGTGGGGGGAGCTGTGCGTGTGCCCGATGCCGTGCGAGAGGCAGAACCACGGCGTGTGCACAAAGCAGCACGGGGGATGCGGGAAGCCGGTGTTTGTGGGGGGGACGCACCCGGATGCTGCCCCCACCCCAACCACAGCCCCACCCCGGTGCCAAATCCCCTGCCCGCACCAACGGCCCCTTTGTCCAAGAGGAGCTGCTCAGGGCTGGATCCCGATGCTCTTACTCCATCAGCAAACTCCTGGGGGGCACCACTGGCAGGGAGGGACCCCAGGGAAAAGCCACGAGCGCACCAAGGGCCCCGCACGCCCCTTCCCTCCCTGCTGGGGAGCAGCCCCGCGCTGATCCTGCCTGGGTACCAGGGGTTAACGCAGCCCCGGCTGCAGTTTATAAGGAACGAAAACCACAAGACCACTGGGGTTGGCATGAAATTCCCCGTTTTTTTCCCCATTCCCCCCCACCAGCACTCCCAACACCGCCACCATTACACCGGGTCAGCGACCCGTACCCTCCCGCCTGGCTCCTGGGCAGGTTCCCACCCCCAAAATCAGGTGTGCAGCAGGGACCCACGCTCCAAACCCCGTGCAAAACTAAGAGGAGCGGCTGTGGGAGCGAGGAGGGACGGCAGCGAGCGGGCTCAGCGCGCGGGCGAGCCGCCGGAGGTGCGGAGCATCCTCACCTGCGGAACAAAGCCAGCTCCCGCCTGCTCCGCGCTCCTCGGGCGCCTCCGCTGCCTATGTGCAGCCCTCGAGCCGGGGAGGGAGCGCTGGGGACCCGGCCCCGGCAGGGATTTTTCATCCACTAAAATCAACCCTGGCCAGAAAAAAGCGAATTGCAGTAATTGTTGCAGGGAGACACGGCACGGACGGTGGCAGGGTGAAGGATGCGTGCCGTTAGACCCCCTCCAGCCGGCTCAGCGGAGGGAAGGCGTCTGCAAATGGAGAAGCCTTCGACGTGCAAACACCATCCTCCGTCATTTAACTCGCTAAGTAACCTGATTGCTGCACACGCTCACGGAGCCTGGCTCACGTAGGGACCCCATCTCCATGGTTTCTGCCCCCCCCCCCCACTCGCCGCCCTGGCAGCTGACGCTGCAGTTCAGGGTGACTCCGAGGGGATGAACCATCGCCGTCCTCCGAGCCCCTCGGCTGCTGCTGCTGCTCGCGTGCCAGGGCCCTAGTGGGGTTTCTCGTCCGCACGAGACCCGTTTTCTGAAAGCCGAGGCGGGCGCTCGGCCTCCCGAGATCGCAAGGTCTCAGAGCTCCTGGACATTGGTGCGCGTGCAGCAGAGAGCGGAGGAAGGACGGAGCAGCTCGCTACGTGAGGGGAGTTGCTCCCTGTTTGGGGGGGGGGGGTTCATCCAGGACTGTGTTTGTTCCCCCGCTGAAGCCCCCCAGTGTCCTGCAGGATAGGATCGGATCACAGGCACGTCTTGCGATCAGACCCCTCTCCATCCCTCCACCCCACTGCGCACCCCAAGGACCCAGCCCAGCTGAAAAATCAATCTGCTTCTTGCCCAGGGCAGCCAAAAGACGAGCTTGGAGCCAGCACCCAGCCTCCCCGGCACCCTCCGACAGCTCGACTGGATTGCAATTAGCACCGCATTGTCAGGGCTTTTAAAAATACCCCCGGACGTCATTTGCAGCTGCACGCTCGGTGCGAGTGCCCGGAGCCGATCAGTGGGACGGCAGCCTCCCGCGCCCACTGCCTTTGCTGGGCACAGGCTTCCTAAAACCAGGCTCTTTCACCCCAAAGCGGGGGCTTTTGGCAGCTCCAGGAGTTTTGCAAGCGGTTTCTTTTACTTGGGTGTTTGGAGAGGTTTGGGGAGCTTGGGGGGAAAGCCGGGAGCGCAGACACCGGCTCGCTCCTGCGGTACGGCTGCTGCAGTTCTGCACCGCGCTCGCTTCAGCCCCTCGCGCCTCACACGAGCCTCCCGTCTCCCTCCAGCCCTTCCAGATTGCTTCTTTCAAGTGCCTAACTTCCCAATCAAGGCACTCGCTTAATTGCGATGGGTTTGGCAGCCCCGGGAGCTCCATCAGCACAGGTGGCTGCTTCGCAGCACCGCGCGCTGCCTGCCTGGAGCACCCGTGTCACGGGCAGCCCAGGGAGGGGGCACCACGACAGACCCCTGGTGGGTCCCAGGCCGATTCCTGTCCCCAAACCCCAGCTCTGGGGTCCTTTTGAGCCCCCCGTTTTCTGCTTTGCTTCACCGGCAACAGCCCCATGTGCCCGGGGAGGGGGCTTGGGCCCCGGCCCCCCGGCACATCTGGCAGCGGGCTGCAGAAGCGCTGAGCCAGCGCTGCTGAGGGCGCCTGGCAGAGCACGGCACCCACAGCGGGTTTTCCACTTCACGCAGAAAGCAGAGATCAAGGAAGTGTGAAACTACCTGGGACGGCTATTTTTAACCTAGGTGAGCCAAAAAAAAAAAACAACACCCGACGACGGCAAAAATGCTCGGGTTTTTGTTTAACCCGGAACAAAACTTTGCTAAAAGATGCGTTCACACACACAGACACACAAAAGGCCCCGGGAAATAATACCGAAAAGGACTTTTCAAGGAAATTGCAAATTCATGTCGTGTTTAAGAAACAAATTCAAATCAGATGTTCCCCCCCCCCTTGGGCGAGGGGCCGGCGGCCACACGTGCTCGCTGCTATTTTCCACCGGACCCACTCCTGCAGCTCCTGGCTCTGCTGACAGCAGAACTGGGGGCCCGCAGCCCCCCCGGTGGGGTCCCCTCGCCCCGCTGAGCTGCTGGGATGGAGCACGGGGAAAAGCCCCGGCTCGGGATGTTACAGAGGGGACAGAGCCCCCCGCAGCAGGGCAAACCAAAGCCTCGCTGATCCTCCCCGCAGCAAGCCGGTGTGCTGCTCTCCAGCCGAGCAGCATCCAAAGGAGATGGAGCCCTTCAATCCTCCCCCCCTCACCCCCCCAATTTGCTCCACGTACCCCAAAACACACGGCAGGGTCTTTCTACCTGACGCACGCTCACCCAGCACCATCTCCCCCCTGCGCACCAGATCCGAATTCGCTCCGGGGTCGCTGCAGTGCCGCAGCCCCCCCCCAGTGCCCACTGCAGGCAGGTCACCCATGCACAGAGACGCTGGCATCCAGGCCAACACTTTTGTTAATTAATTAGGTCGCATCTAAATGAGCTGGGGGTGGCGGAGGATGCTCCGAGCCACGGGGCTTTCTAGAAGGGAGCACGTGGGAAGGGCTGGAGCCGCTGGCACAGCCCTGACCCCAGCACCCCGCAAACAACCGGGGGGGCTCCCGAGGAGCTGCCCCGACCCAGCCCCAATGCATTGACCCCTGGGGACCTCCAGATTTTGGGGACCTTCAGGTCTTGGCACCCAGCACCAGGTGTTTCTCCTACCATGGTGTGACGAGGACCGGGGCCGGCATCCAGCAAAGGGTGCAGGCAGCGAACGGCCCCGCATCGCCCGGCCGGGCACGGCCCGACGCAGCCAGGCTTCCCCCAAAAAGCTCCCCCCGAGCAGCTCCCACCGGGCTCAGGGCGCTGCTTCCAGATGGCCTGTTTCCGGGGGTAATCGATCCAATTTCTGCAAGTAAACTCAACAGGGAAACAAACTAGATAATCACGATTTACTGGGTGGAAAATCAGATAAAGGAGGTTTCAGGAGGTAAAGGACATTGTGCAACTGATTCAGGGAAATGGAGTAAATCGATTTAATTGGAAAAGAGACTTCTCTGAAAAGCTCTCCAGATTTATTTATTTTTTTGAACTCCTGTCACCTCCCTGGCCAGGTGATGGTTTGTATGGAAGGGCTCCCATTGGCTTCACCCAACGCAGCAGCGAGTCCCTCACCCTTCCCAAAATGGGCACATTTGCTCAGTGATACTTTTTATCCCCTCCAAACTCAATAGGAAATGAAAACAAAAAATATTTGTGGTTTCTAAAGCTTTTGGGATAGGCAGCTGGAAACATATCCTTAAGAGCATTGAGTGCACACCTGGGCCTCGCGAGCCAGCCCTGACCCCCTGTAAGCCCCCGTCTCTGCCACCGCAGGTACACCAAGATGAAGACGGCCACCAACATCTACATCTTCAACCTGGCCCTGGCGGATGCGCTGGCCACCAGCACGCTGCCCTTCCAGAGCGCCAAGTACCTGATGGAGACGTGGCCCTTCGGGGAGCTGCTCTGCAAGGTGGTGCTCTCCATTGACTACTACAACATGTTCACCAGCATCTTCACCCTCACCATGATGAGCGTGGACCGCTACGTCGCCGTGTGCCACCCGGTCAAGGCCTTGGATTTCCGCACGCCGGCCAAGGCCAAGGTCATCAACGTCTGCATCTGGGTGCTCTCCTCCGTCATCGGGGTGCCCATCATGGTCATGGCGGTCACCAAGTCGAAAGGCAAGTGGCTTCGGGAGAAAGGTCCCCTCCTGTGCCGTCTGTCCCGGCAAACCCAAGCTGCCTGGTCCTGTCCCTGGTTTGAGCCCAGTGAAGGTCACCCCTCCGTGGGACCAGGAGCATGCCCTGTCATGGAAAATCGTCATGGTATCACTTCCCAGCTTGGCTGGGAAATGGGAAAAGAGGTTGGAAACAGCCCCAGAAACTGTCCTTCCCCTTCCCCAGCTCCAGTCCCCCCAGTGCCTCTCCCCAGCTTCTGGGGTGCAAATCAGGTGCCTAAGCCCATGCCCGGTGCTCAGGATTTATTGGGAAGTCCCCAGCTGGCCCACGCCACGCTCAGCAGCTACACTTTGGTGGGGCCAGACCCTGGCTGCTAGGAAAGCTGCGAGCAGCTTGAGGAAGGGGGCAGGTTTCGGTAGGTGGCACGGGGACGTGTCCAGCGCAGTGGTCGGGAGGAGACAACGTGGGGATGGCCCGGGAGGCTCTGCAGGGAGCGGGTCCCTGGTACCTGCTGCATCCCTTGGGCACCCCAAGGGTTGGTGGCACAGCTCCTGGGGAACCTCTGCAACGAGCTGGCACATGGGCACGCATCTCCTTGTGTTCTTAACAAGGGTGGAGATGCTCACGACAGCTGAAAGCAGACTGTTCACAGCAGACACTGCTCTCTTTTTGAACCCCTCTTTGACATCGTCCTCTCTCCCGCAGACGGGATGGTGCTGTGCACGCTGCAGTTTCCCGATCCTCCCATCTACTGGGACACCGTGACCAAGATCTGCGTCTTCATCTTTGCCTTCATGGTCCCCATCCTGGTCATCACCATCTGCTACGGGCTGATGATCCTGCGCCTGAAGAGCGTCCGCCTCCTCTCGGGCTCCAAGGAGAAGGACCGCAACCTGCGGCGCATCACACGCATGGTGCTGGTGGTCGTGGCAGCCTTCATCATCTGCTGGACGCCCATCCACATCTTCGTCATCGTCTGGACGCTGGTGGACATAGACAAGAAGAACCCCTACGTGGTGGCCAGCCTGCATTTCTGCATCGCCCTGGGCTACACCAACAGCAGCCTCAACCCCGTCCTTTACGCCTTCCTGGATGAAAACTTCAAGAGGTGTTTCCGAGAGTTTTGCCTGCCCTTCCGAGCCCGAGTGGAGCAGAACAGCTTCTCCCGAGCCCGGAACACCGTGCGGGAGCAGGTCTCCACCTGCACCCCCTCCGAAGCCCGCACCAAGCCGGCATGACTAGCCGTGGGCAGCCGGTGGCGGGGCGGCAGGGGGGACGACCTGCGCTCCGAAGTGACCCAGGTGACCACCACGGAGCTGTAGCAGTGTGGCAGCCCCAGCGTTGCTGGATGCCGCCGAGATTGCAAGCAATTGGCTGCAAAGATTTTTTTTTTTTTAACCCAAAATGGGGGAACGGGGGCTCACCGAGCAGCAAGGAGCCATCCGCTGCGTGCGTGGAAGCGTTTGGGATTTCTTTCTGCCATCGCCAGCCGGTGGGAATGGCCGAAGGAAAACCCACCGGTGGCCACTGGTTTACTGGAGTCCTCCAAACCAGGACTGGCCCTGGAGGATGACTGTTGACTGTTAATATTATTGCTGTATTATTCTGAGATCTCCAAGAGCAGCCAGGGCAGCCCGGCACACGGACGCGATGCCGACACCAGCAGGGGCCGGAGGGGAACGCGTCCCCTGCCGCCATCGCCGGTGCTGAATTCCCCAGCCCCGCATCCAGCAGGGTGGTGGGGTACCGCTCCTCATCCGTCTGCCTCCATAGACATTAAGCCCAAGAAAGATTTCATTACAGGAGCAATTCCTGGGAGTTTCTCACAGCACTAATGCGATTAAGATGGATGAGTGGTGCTGGCGCGCAGCTGGGGAGCGCGCAGCATCCAGCCCCTCGTCCTCCCCGGCCCTTATAAACTCCCCGGCAGTTTATAAACCCACAGGTTCACAAGGCAGAGTTCAGGATTTGCCACCTGCCTTCGCTGTGCTGAAAAATAACCCTAGGGCCGACCAGAAGCAGAGATTTTGCCATTTCGTGCTCGGCGCTCGCCCGGATCTCCGTCCCGCTCTCCCAGCGGCCTGCAGCAGCTCGAAGGGCGCACATCCTGCGGTGGCACTGGTCCGGGGGCTCTGGACTGCATTTCCACTGCTAACTGCTTACAGATGGGTCCCTGGGAGCTGCAAGCCTTCCTTCCTCTCACCTTCCCGCAGCCACGTCTGCGCCCATAAGGTCAAACGGCCCACAAAGGACGGGGCTCATGAGGAGCGGTAATAGCTTTTATTGGGCAAATTGATGCTGCTGGAGGAAGCAGGCGAGCACCCGGCTGCACCTGGGGCTCGTGGGCTGGAAGGAGAGGCTGGCTTGTGTCTCTGTTTTATTCCAGTTGCATCAATTTAGCGTAATAAAGGCCATTACCTCCCCGTACCAGCCTTACCTTACTGCAGAGCTGGTGCAAATTGCAGCCTCCCCGTTTGGGAGGCAAAGCCGACGAGGCAGCCGAAGCAAATTTGTTTTTTTTTCAAAGGATCAAATGGGGCAAAATTGCCCATTTGGATCTCAGATCATGGCTCTCTGGGGCACGCCAGCAATCCGTCTCCTCTGCAGTGCATCCCTCCCTGCCCGAGGAAAAGGCTCTCGCACATCCCACAGGGGTGAGCCTCAGCTCCAGGAGAGGAGATGCTGAGCTGTCCACAAGCGGGTGCAGATTGCCAGCTTCAGCTCTCCACCTCCTCCCCCCTTGGGGGAAGAAGCCCCAGCCCCACCTGGTGATAAAGGCTCCTGGTGTGGAGCTGCTTTGTGCTGAGGTCCCTGCAGGAGGGGGATTCCCTGCAGGGGGGGGATGTCCTGCAGAACGGGCATCTCAGCAGTCACCCCAGGCTAAGGCTAAAATCCGACTTGAGAGTTCATTTTGGGGGTACCCCCCCAAAATCAGATGACCCCATATCACCTTAGCCAGTGCCTCAGTGTCCCCTGGAGATGCCAATGCTGAGAGCGGAGTTCCCAACGCAGCAGCGGTGGCTAAAGAAGGACGAGACACATGGTGCTGCGGCACGGGGAGGTGACCGTGCTGGGGAACCATTTCCCGCCCCCACGGGGCTTTCTTCCCATCTGGGGAGCCCTGCCAAACTCAGCCTGCTGGAAAACACGCTGCGATGGCCTTAAAGCAGGTTAAAAGGCTCGTGGTCATTACTTTTTAAACTCACCCACGCTCCGGCAGAGCTGGAGCCAGGACGCAGCGACAGCAGGGCGGTGCAGGAGCACGGGGAGAAACGGAAACCGGAGGAAAAACTTCACCCCGTTTCCACCCCAGGAGCTGGGAACTGAAAACCCCAGATGCTTACCGGGAAAAGCAGAAGTTGCTGGTGTGAATTTGTTGACAGCTTGATGCGTGCTAAGGTTTTGTCCCGGATTAGCGAAGGCTCCCCGTAATGCCCCAGCTCCCGCAGTCAGGCAGTTGCAGGGGGGATCGTGGCTTTTCTCAGTTTGGGTTTTGCTGAATAAAAAAGAACACCTGTGGGGAAAAGGGACCACTGACGGCAAATGTTGCACAGGAGATTGGGAGTGACACGGACCTGGATCACCAGCCAGCTGCACTTCTCAGCAGCGCCCTGCTGGCACCCGAGGGCTGATCCTGCTTCTCCCCGCAGTGACGCCTGCCCAGAAAGCAGCCCAGGAAAGGGGGGCCCAATCCTGCCCCCGCTGGGCGCTCGGAGGGCACTCTGTATACTTACACATACCTAGGTACCTGTACACCTCTCTTTGTCCATAGGTGCACGGAACTGAAGCGGCTCCGCGCCCCCCAGCCCCGTCCCCTCTGCCCCAGCCGCGGGGCAGGGACGGCGCCGGGTCCCCTGCCCGGACCTCGACTTGCTTGAGCCACCGCCCCCCAGTCCTCGTGATTTGCTGGCATTGCTGTGTAGGACCCGTGCTTTCTAAATAATAAAAAACAGAGAGACGAGAGGTTCCAGCTCTCCTTTAATTCTCGGGTGCTGAAAGCGAGCGGGGATGCGTTCTGGGGGGTTTGGTGGTTGGGAGGTGCCGTGCTCCCCATGGCAGGTTTGTGGGGAGGAAAACCAGCACTGGGGGGGCAGAGAAGGGTGCTGACCCCAATTCTTTCATTTCCAGTGGTGGAAGGCAAGTGTAAATGAGACAACACTCGAGGGGGAGCTCATACAACAGCTTCCCAGAGAGGAATCCACATCCTGCATCTCCGGCCGAGGCTGCCAAGCTCAAATAAAGCAGGATTTTTCTCTTTTCTGGGGGCGCAGAACCAATGCCACAATCCCAAAGGGAAGTCCCGTGCAGAGCGAGCAGCATCCTCCGTCCTGCTCTGAACCGAGGCATCGCTGCAGTTTCGCCTTAAAGGTGTGAAAAACTCTCCCATGCTGGGAGAAGGCAGCCCTGCTCCGCACCGAACCAGCGGTGCTCGAGGCGGCTCTGCGGCCGCCGCAGGTCATCGAGATACAGTTTTCGTTTAATAGCCCAGCCGCTCAAAGCCTGGCCCAAATGACATTTGTAATTTAAATGCAAATGAGGATTTAGTGCAAACGCACCAGAAAGGGGCGTCGGAGCCTGTAGCTCTCATGTTAATGAGACTTTGGGTTTTGGGGTGTTTATCGCTGCTGGCACGGCTGCTTGGGAAGCGCTGGGATGGAGCGGAGCATCCGTGGGACCTTGGCCAGGAAAGGGGAAGCTCGTGAAGGTCAAAATGCTCATGTGAGGAACCAGAGGGCAGGCAGGAGGGGGAACCCGGTCCCCTTCACCCAGCACCCTCAGAAAACGAGCCCCAGCACCGGCTCCAGGGATCTCACAGCCCACAGAACAAGGTAGCGGAGCCAATCGCGCTTCCACGCGTGCACCTCACGGAGAGTTTCAGGGAACACATTTGCAATCCTAGACGACATTTGCTGCTGCAGAGAACATTCCTCTTTTTTAATCAGGCCACAAAATAATGAACCCTAACGTAACGCGCTCGATTCTTACACGTGTGATTAATTACGCAGCCGCCTGTTTCTTTGTCTGCACCACGGGCCCAGACTGACTTCATAATTGCATTATTATGCGTAAGGAAATGACTAAGTCTGCCTGTCGTGGCGAGGACACGGAGATATCTTCCACCACCCTTTCTGCAGAGGAGCCTGGGATGCGTTGAGGCTCTCAGGCCTGAAGAGATGCTTCTTGACTTGTGATTTATCATTTAAAAAGCAAAAAACCCGCCATCAATCATTACCAGGGCTTTTTTAACTATTATTTTTTTTCCCTTCCCTCCTCTCAGTTGCAAACCCTGCTCAACTCGTGCCTTCACGCCAAAGCTAAAAGCAGCTGAGCACCGGCAGCACACACCCGGTGCACTCCTCCACCAAGGACCAATGCACAGCCCCGTTATACTGGGCTGTACTGGGATGTGCTGCCCACGCTCCCGCTCAGCGCTGCCCTTACCAAGCGCGGTGGGACCAGGCGGGGCAGACGCCCAGGCCTCTGGTTCGGCTGCAGAGTCATCGTTAAGGTCTGGCGATGTTCCACAGGGCAGTTTAATTAGCCAGCTCCCAAAGCCCAGGGAAAAAAGGCTTCCATTGTGAGGGCTATTTGATGGGAGGATTTGGCGACGTAGGTGTTGGGTGGGGGTCATAATTAGGGTTAGGGTTTGGAGAGAGAGAAAGAACAGAGCCCTGGTGTCCGTGGGGCTGCGTAAAGGCTGCCAAAGGATGCTCAGGTCTCCCAAAAGGACGCCAGCAGGAAACTTTGCAGTAATTAAAGCTCATTTCCTCTTCAAGGCAGGAAAAGGAGGACGAGAAATCAACTCAGCAGCCCCCAGACCGCCTTGAAGACAGACGCGCCTCCCTCCCGGGGGTCCCTGGGGAGCGCTGCACAGGTAGCTGCTGCTCTGCATCCGAGAACACAACCAGAACAACAACACAACGATCGCTCAGCACGCACAGCGAGACCCAAGAGCCTCGCAACGCTCGCCTTCTGCAGCTGCTAGAAGCCCCAAATCCACGCTGCCGTCGTATTTTTCCTGTAAACCAAACACTTCTTGCACACTCTGAACCGTAGCAGATGAGGACCAGGAGCACGGGATCGGTGTAAGCCGGTGGTGGCGAGGACCAGGCAGGGGGAGTTGGGGGCCTGGGGGGCTTGGTGCCTGGTGAAGGCAGCACCGAGCTCCTTCTGGCCCCAGCTCCTGAGCAGTGCCAGGAGCGCTGATGGCAGCCGTTTGTCCATCCGGAGCCGTTTGCCACGCTGAGCCATGGGGAAGGTGACAAAAGCCACCCCTCAGCAGTGCAGAAAGTCCCAGCCGCGCACCAAGTCCTGCACCCCACAGCTGCTGTGGGCCCAAATTCCCAATCCCCAAAATGCCCCCACCTCCTCCAACCCCCAGGGACCTGCCAGTGCAGAGCCACATTAATGAGACGTTTCCCTTTCCTCAGTTGTTTTCCTTCCCACCCCCGTCCGCAGGGGCTTCATCCTGCCCCGAATTTGGAGCAACTTCCCCTTGAAGCGTCACTCCGGCTCCCAAGACAACGCGAGCTGATTCATCGCAGCAGATAATTTTAATCTCCATTGTTTGCGCGATCGTTCTCCCCAGCCACGTTTCCCCCTCTTTCTTGAAAAGCCGCCTCACTCTGCAGAGCTCCAGCGGGCTCCTCACCCGCGAGGGGATGGTTTCTGCTCCCAGAAGTGGGGCGGGCGGGTGCTGGGGTGATGGGGTTGTGTTCCCAACAGGCTGCACCAGCTCCGGGCTGGGAAGGAGGCTGGGGGAGACGTGTGGGATGGTGCCATGCTGCAAAAACTGGCCCAAAATGGGGGTCGGGGCTCAGCAATGGGCTGAGCTCAAGCCCTTACCTTTTGTTCTTCCTAAAGGTGTTTTCCACGGAGTTTTGAACGAGCCGTCATCTTTACCAGAGGCCTCACCCTCTTCAGGAGACACTCACACCACCCAACAACTGCCCCAAACCCCCCACCTCACACCCAGACCCCAAAACCAGCCCCACCGGCCATTTAATCCCTCCGCACCCGAACCAGCCCCAACCCCACCGGGGCTGGAGCTGCGGCGGAGCGAGCAGCCGCTCCCGCAGCCCCCGCGGCCGAGGCAGCTTGTCAGCATCACCCCGTCCACACGCCGCCAGAGGATCCCCACGTCTCCCAGGATTAAGGCTCTCCGCGCTTATTAGCTCTAAATAGGTCGGAGCGGGGCGCGTGCAGACGCACGTCGCACCGGAGCTGCCCGAGTTCAGAGCCCTGCGTCGCGGCGCCGTTGGTGGGCGCAGGAAAGGGCTGCAAGGGAAAAGGGGGCGAGTCGGTTTGTTTTCCCTGGAAGGGGTATAAAAATAACCACGCTGCTTTTGGAGAAACAGGCATTCATGTGGAGCTTGTCCCCAGGAATCAGGCCCTGGAGCAATTTCACCGTCAGGTGTGGAGGAGCTGGAGTGGGGGTGAGGGTCCTGGGGAGCGGCATCAGGTTGTGGTGGGCACTTGCCCACACTGATGGTGAATTAAAGGAATGGACAATAAAAGATGCTCCCCGGGTCCACATCCCAACGTCACACTTACACAGAAAATAAAGGAGCTGTTGGCGAGCCCAGCACTGCGGCCACCCAACGCAGCTCTTTAGTGGAGATGTTTTTTCTTTCCTTTCCTCTTTTTATTTTTTTTTTTTTTCCCCTCCTGCTCAGCACCCCCCTCCAGCTGCATGCTTAGATTGTCCCCAGCTGCACCTCAAAGCTCGTCCCTGCCAGCCCAAAACACGCAGGAGCAGCAGAGCTGAGGCCGTCCACAGCCCAGCTCCTTGCTACCCACCTAACCACGCGCCCAAGCCCAAATCCCCGGCTGGAGGCTCATGAAGGAACCTGCACCCAAACTGGTGAATGAGGAACAGACACCAGAGGCTCCAGGATGCGATCGACGTGCCTCGACGCCCTGGCTGCAGTGGAAATGTGCTCCCATCTGCGAGCCCGAGCTTCCTGGTGGTGCCGGGGGCAGGACGGGGCTGGCCCCCACCCCACAGCTGGACACCGCTGCACGGAGGGCGAGGGGGAGAGCGGGACCCCGTAGGAACCATCCCCTCCTCGCCCCGTTTCCCTACACCCCGCTGTCCTCAGCGCCTCCTCCTGCTGCCATCCTGCGGCCGTGTCCCCACACTGCACAGGCGTGCGGCACCGGGCACGGCCCGCACCCAAGGGTGTCCCCCCCGGCACCCACGGAAAGCATCCTGCCACCCGCACCCAGCCCTCGCCATGGCGCAGGCACCAAACCTCAGCCCCTGCAGCACCACCGGGGTTGAGAGACGCGAGCCCGGCGCCGGCGCTGTGCCCATGGAGGTGCTGCCCACCCCCCCCCCCAAAGCGAGGGGAAAGCCCAGGGTTTATCAAAACTCAGTTTATTCCAAACGTTAAAAGATTACTTTTTTTTTTTTCCCTCTCTTCCTCAAACAACCAAAATACTTTACATTTTCTTTAAAAAATTCGACCTAAGCCATTGTACAACCCCCAGCCCCCCGCCCCGCGCACACACCCACCGCTTCCCCCTGGCGCTGTAACTTAACGCATAAAATCTGTCCTCGGAGCCCCCCCTCTCAGTCCAGGTACCTGGAAGGCAGCACGGAAAGAAAAACCGGGGCAGGCCGGGCACAGGGGGCGAGAGCAGCTGGAGCAAGAGCCGGAGGCGACGGGGAGCGTCCCGTTGTTCGGAGGGATTAGGTGCATAGCTGGCTTTGGTTTCTGTCTTCTCAGCGAGGTTTTAACAGCAAGCGGAGCTCCTTCCTCACCAGGTGGAGGAGAAAATTGAACAGAGAAAATTAGAACCGAGTCCCCTCCGTGGCACTGGTTTTGTTGGGTTTCCCAAGGTGACGGGAGCAAAGAGCAAAAGTGGAAGAGATTGTAGAAAAGAGATGGAGGGAGGTTGGGAAACGTTTGATCCTGCTCCTGGCCTTGCTTCTTGTGGGGTTTTGGCTCAGACTCAGAAGTGAAGGGTGGGAGGGAGGAGCCCACCTTCTCCAGCAGCAAGAGTCCCACTCGCAGCACCTGCTCCACGTGTAACGGGCAGCATCCAGCTGCAGTCCCCCTCCCCAGGCCGCAACACCCACCGTGGGCACACGAATCCACCCGGGCCGACCCTCAGCACCTCTGTGCCACTGCAAGAAGTGTGAGAGGGAAACTAAAGGAGAGCTCCCCGCCGCGCGGGAATGTTTCTGCTGGACTGAGGCGTCACCCTAACAAGCCCAGGGGGCTGTGGTGGGTGGCAGCAGACAAATCTGTAACAGGAGAGACCTGGGCACAGAGGTAGAAGATGTTCAGGTGAAGGGGATGGGGGAAGCACCTGGGGGCTTTGGAACAAGGGAACCTCAGGAAGCACGATGCCCAAACCCTTCTGTGTAGTGAAGCAAAAGGCACTCAGCTTTGCTGGGCCAGGAAATATTAAAAATAATAATAAAAAAAAGGGGGGAAACCCATCTAGTCACAGCACTGAGATCAGTTTAGGACCAAGCTGAACTTGAGGAGCTGACGGAGCACCTGGTACCACGGGAAGACAGACACTTGCAGCCAGAAAACACGAGCACCCCTGCAGACCCCTGCTCCAGCCACGCAGACACCGCCAGGACACCTCGGGGCCTGGCTCCAGGGGCCCCCCTGCCTTCCCTGACGCGGTCTGCGAGAGAGCAGAGCTGGGAACCAGCCTCCCAAAAAGGGGCCAAGGGCAGAAGGTGGGTGTGTGCGCGGGCCCCGCGATCCCGCTGTGCTCCAGCCGCTTCATCAACTCTGCTCCTTGTCCTTGACCAGCAAGACAGTGTGTTGGCCTCCGCTGGACACGGCCAGGACCAGGCGGTTTTCCAGCTGCTTGCCCGTCATCTGCACGGGGCTCCAGACGTCGTCCTCCTCCCCTGTGCCCAGCTGGTAGTTGGTGCCCATGCCCCAGGCAAAAGCTCGTCCTGCAACAGAGGTGAGACAAATCTGGGTTCTGGGTGAACTTCTGAAATCCCCAAGCAAGGGAAACCCGAAGGGTGTCAGAGAAGCAGGCAGGGGTAAGAGAAGGGAGGTATTTTGGCCTCCCTCCAAGCAGTTTTTCATCACACAGCCTGCTCCTAAGCCAGGTTTCCCCCCCCACCCATCAACACGCTGCCTGTTCTCCCGTGATGGCAAATCCTTCTCGCAGCTGTGGGCTGCACGTGCTCCAGACAAGCCAGCACAGCGCCCGAGCACAAAGAGCTCTCGCAGCAGCCGAGTTCACAGCTCAGAGGAGGGACCAGCAGGTCAGCGACCCCCTCCCGGGTCAACACTCTTCCCCAAACCTTGCCGCCAAGTGCCCACGAAAATATTTGAGCAGCTGCTCCTCGGCTCCCGCGGGCTGGGTGCTTGGCAGGGGCTGCAAGCACTGGGACCCGGCTCAAATCCTGCCCCAGCAGCACGTCACGAAGCCCCGGGGGGGGGGTTGAGCTGGTTGGGCGGCACCCCAGGAGGGTCAGATGAGGGGTGGGCAGCGCCCCGTGGGCAGGGAATGCCTGCCACTCACCGTCACTGCTGACAGCGTAGCCGACCGACGCGCCGCACGCCACGGAAGAGATGCTGGGGAGGTCGGGGATGACGGTGGGTGTGCTCTTCTCTTCTGCCCCTTCCCCGAGGCCTAACCGGCCGTACTCGGCCCGGCCCAGGCTGTAGGCTTTACCTGGGGCACGACAGACGTGCAGGAGGTGACTCAAAGTGACTCAAAGTGGAGGGAAGCCCGCCGCAGGCCGACCTTTTCTCCCCCAGGGCTGATCCCAGAGGAGCTGGGAGCATTGCTCCTCCCTGCCACGTCCTGCAGCACACCCCGGATCCCAACGCGGGGCCCCCCGCTGCACAGTGGGGTACAGGACCCTTCGTGGGTTGCTGTTATCACCCCAGCTCTTTGCTTCAAATCCGTGACGCTTTTTCAAGCGGGCTGTGCTTCTGGAAGAGCCAAACAGCCCCTTCACGGCTCACCCACCCAGACACTGCGGCCACGCTGCCCTGAACGCCAGGGACTCAGAGGGATTCAGCATTTCCCCCGCCCCCCAACACCTCCCCACGGGAGCCCTGCTGGGCTCGGCACAGCCCCCCGCCCCCCCCCCCCCCGACCCACTGGGGCTCACCCTCCGAGTCCACGCAGACGGTGTGGTGCTGCCCGCCGGAGAAGCCGAGCCAGGACTTGGTGGAGTTCTTGAAGGACGTCAGGTTCTGCGGGGAGAAGCAGGGCTCGGTGCCCTGGGTCCCTGCGGCACAAAGCCCGGCACGTCAGGAACACGGGCACGGACAGCCCAGGCCAGGCACCGGCACTGAGCCATCCACCCGGGGCTCACCCCACTAACACAGCCCAGCTCCCCCAGTCCCAGCGCTGAAGGTTATCGCGGTTCTGCTCAAATCCATGGGCTGCGAGGGCTGGGACCTAAACCCAGAGCTATACAAGGTGATCCCCCCACCCGTTTCCAGCTCCAGTCTGTCCTACACCGGGCACCGGGAGCGCACGGTGGGTTCAAGGTGTTCTGGATCCCCACCAAGCCACCGGGAAGGCAGGAGATCTGGAGGGGCTAAGTGAACTCACCCAGCTGGTGGTAGTTGGAGAGGCCGAAGCCGTAGATGTGTCCTTCCTGCGTGACGGCAAAGGTGAAGTAAGCCCCGCAGAAGGCGTCCTGGAAGCGCATTTTGCCTTTGTTGCCTCTGCCTCTGACAGGGACACGCTGCGGGACCAGCAGGCGCTCTGGGGACAAGAAACAAGACGTCGTATAAGAACTAATGCTTTACACCCTTTTCACCTCCCCTTAGGTCACCGAACTCAAGCGACCGATTCACAAACAAGCCCCTGAGCTGCTGGGGAAGGGGCAGGGTGGGTGGGTCTCTGCTGCTCAGCGGAGCTCAGCGCTGGAGCCGAAGCACGCGGCCCGCTCGCCGCAGCCACGAGTGTCCCCGAGCACCAAAGCCACTCACGGAGCCCCTTCCGCCCTCCTCGGTTGGCGAAGAGCTCCGGCACTCTCCCCAGCTGGCCCTGCTCGCCGCAGCCGCACGTGAACAGGTCGCCGTCCATCGTCAGCATCACCAAGTGGTCGTTCCCTGCGAGGAGAGGTGGGAGGTGAGCGAGCAGCAGCCACTGTCCAGATCCCCGAGGACCCCAGCAAGAATTTTCTAGAATTCGTTGCGGTCTGCTGCTTTCTGGAACACTTGAAACACCAAGATCACTCTTCCTGATCCCATTTCTCCATTTGAAACTCCAAAGAACTTTCACTGGGAAGGTTTAGAGGCACAGGTGCCCCCCCGACCTCACCTGGGCCCTGGATGAATTCCCTGGCTGCTCTGCCAGGGAAAATCTAGAGTGCAAGTGCCTCAACCCCACGGGTGAGGGTTAGGGCACTGACTGTAAAACATTTCAGACCAACCGTAAACTAACAGTACAGCTAAACTGTAAAACACACTAATATTTGACTCAACACGATTTAAAAACACCGTTGGGGTTAGCAGGAACACAAGATCTGCTCTCTCAGGAGCCAGAGGGGAGCAAGCAGACCCTTGTACCCAGGAAAAAGGGCACGGACCCTCTGGACCCTCACCCCCCAGCCAAGGCTCAAACAGCCTCGTTCAGCAGCCCGACCCGTGCACACCCAGGACCTGGCTCACCTGAGACAATTTTAACGACAGGTGAGCTGAGCTGGAGGAGCACAGGAACGGAGCTCGTCTTCATAGGCTCCAGCAGGCCTATCACCCCGTTGTTATCCTGGGTGAGGAGACAGACGCCCCGAAATGAGTCACCGAAGCAGCCCAGCGACCCCCAGCAGAGCTTCCAGTGATTTTCTAAGAAACCGACGTACCCGGAAAGAGCCCCAGACAAAAACCCTGCCGTCGTCCGTCAGCGCCGCTGTGTGACTGTCCCCCGCCGAGACCTGCACCACCTTCTCCTGCAGCTCCACCAGCCCCGGCGTGGTCTCAGACCCTTCTGCCGAGGTGTCGCGCCCGAGGGCACCTTCGTCGTTGCAGCCGAAGGTGTAGATCTGCAGACAGAGGGACCCGGTCAGGAAGGGACGCAGAAGTCAACAGGACGTGCGTGAAGCCAGGGGACAGAGCCCCACCAGGCCGAATCGTCCCTCTGCACCCCAAAATCTTTGAGGTCCGTGGCACAGACACCACCCAGGAGCTGGAGCAGGGGAGACCTGCAAGGTGCCACCCTGCAGCTACACGGGGGCAGAGCGGGGTCCGACCCTGACCCCGCTCCAGGACACGAGGACGTCCCCGAGCTTGCGGGGGGGGAGGGGGGGGCACAGCTCAGCCTCCCCCCCGTGTCCCCGCGCTGCCCCCTCCCCGCCAGCCTGAATGCCGCTCTCACCTTGCCCGTCTCGCTGAGGCACACGGTGTGCATCCCTCCCGCCTCCGCCTGCACGATCATCTCCGGCAGCTGCACCAGGGCTGGCTTCTTCCTCTCCATCACGCCCTCGCCCAGGCCCAGCTGGCCGACGTCCCCCTGCCCCAGCGAAAGCACCAGGCCGGGCTGCGTCCGGTGGGACGGGTGGCTGACTGCATCGCGGGGCAGAAAGGAGCCATGCGGTGTGCTGCCGGGGGGGGGAAACCCTTCCAGCACAGCTGCACAGGGAATTCGGGGGCTCCCGGGGGAGTTTCCTTACCTTTAAGCTTCTTCCTGGCAGGAGTCTCGTCTTCTAGCACAGGGCTTTTCTTTGCAGTGCGTTTTCCGGGCATGGTGCTTTAGATCTAAACAAACATAGACACTGTTAGGGGATCGCCCAGCCGGGAAGCTGCAGCGCAGCTGTCGGGATTTTTCTCCGAAACCAACCCCCAGCCCAGTTTGAAAACCCCAAGGTTTTTGTTTTCCTTGCACGTTTCACCCGCCGCGTGCTCCCGCACCCAGCCTCCCGCAACCTCGGGGAGCTGCAGGAGGAGCCGCGTGCTCCGAGCACCCTCCCCACTCAAAACCCGAGACCATCCCAAAGGGGAAGCCGGGGACCCTGCACCACCCCCCCCGCCCCCCAGCCCCTTCCCCGCGGATCCCCGTTTGAATCTCCCGCCTGTCCGCCCGTCCTCCCTTCCCCGCCGGCCTCCGGTTCCGCCGCTCCCCGGCCTTCCCCAGCCCAACACCGAGCCGGGGGGGAGGCAAGCTGCCGCCCCCCCGGGAGGAGCAGTAAGGTCCCGTGTCCCCCACCCCCACCCCCGGTGCCCGTCCCGGTCCCTTCCCACCCTCCCCCGTCCCCGCCCGGTGCCCCCAGCCCCGGGGCCGCGCTCCCACCTCCGCCGCGCCGCCGCCGCCGCGCTCCCGGCCCCGAGCATGCGCGGGGACGGCCCCGGGAGGGGGACAACGGGGACCGAGGGAGAGACCGGCGCCCTCTGGTGGTGGCTGCGGGGCGGGCCCGGTGCACCGGGTACGGGGGGAGCCCCCCGGGGCAGCTGCACCCCCCCAATCCCCCGCCGGAGAGGCTGGGGCAGTGCTGGGAGGGGGGGGGGAAGCGGCCGGCCGGGACCTGGAGGCCCCCCCCCGGGGTCCTTTGGAGGGGCCCCCCCGACACTGAACGCCACCGGGGGGGTCCCCGCAAGCCCCTCCGCCTTCATTCTTTGCCCCATGAACGATCAGGAACGCGGCCGAGAGCCCGGCAGCCCCCTCCCCCAACAAAACAAAGCCGCCGGCCCCAGCTCCCAGAGCAATGTTAAGCCCCTTTTTAGCAAAGTCTTTCCCCAAAGCGAGCAGCACAATTCGCTCACCCTCCCGAGACCCCACCCCCCCCAACACCTCCCTTTCATTTTCCCCCCAGGGAAGCTCCTGCCGAGCCTGCCAGCCCCGGACTCCCCCTTTTCTTCTCACTCTTCCCCTTTTTCCACCAGGTTTGAGGCCCCACATCCCAATCCCTCACCCAGACGCCCCCAGCCGTGGGGACAGCGCTACAGCCTACTTACAGGGGGGGTTAGAGATCCCAAGGCATAGAGGTCCACGAGGAATTAAAGCAGCCTTTAAGTCCTTCACTTAACAGAGGGGGAAAAACGCCTAAGTATGGTTACCCAAATCGTAGCAACCCTAAAGCCAGAGGTACAACCCCCGGCCCCCCACCCACGAGCTTCCAGTGGCTCTAAGGGCTATAAAACTTCCATTACTGGTATCCACACCAGTACACCCAGTGTCGGTCATGTTGAGCCCACAACATCCCAGTCCCAGGAGCTAAGACTGCTGGAAATGAGGGCAGGCTGAATGCCATCCAAGGGGGGTGGAACCCAGCCACACAGCACCATGAAATAAGCATTTACTCAGGGTTTCCTGAGCTCCATTCCAAGAACAAACCCATGGCTAGCAGTCATGCCAGAGAAAACAGCCACACGACACCATTTCAAATAACTTTATTTGTCAGGCACAGCATCACAGGTCCCAGAACATTCACAGAAGCCCTGAACTTCCCAGATGGACACTTCCCACAGCTGTACACCACCACACCATACTCCCACTCTCATCCTCTGCCCCAGCACCAGGCAGCCTCCCTCACAGCCACATTTCCCAATGCCTTGCTTCACTTCTTGGGCTCCTTTTTCAGGTGGAGGACCAGGAGGTGGTGCTCAGACACATGCTCGCCCCAGCTGGTATAGATGAGGAATGGCAACCCACCAGAGCCCCCAGCTCCTACACTTTACACATGTTCCTCAGGGAGCAGCTCACCCACAGGGGTTCGGCCCCTGCTTCATTTCACATGCCACCTCACACAGCAGCTAAACCACCCTATGGCCACCGGGTGCTCTGGTACAGCAGAGAAATGCTCTGGAGGTCACCCCGGGCAGAGAACTGCAGGCCCCCAGCACGAAGCACGTGCTCTGAGAATGTCACCACATGCAGGCACCTTCTCCCATTTCCAGTCTGCTCTGAACTCTGCAGAGGCTTGGACTGTACAGCCTGCAGGAACCAAACCTCAGCCACCACCTCCGCTCAGAATTTGGGCTGGATTTGGCTCAGGGCATACTCACCCTCACTGGGTATGCAGGCTGCTGTTGGCAGCACTCAATCACAAGCCTTCACCACTGTCTGCAACAAAGAACATAAAGCTTATTACTTGTGTCCCACGTGGATCTTCCTACTTACAATCAGGCAGGAAGCACAATCCATTGCTAGTCCATCACATACATGACCAGGTACAGCACAGCCACGTGCTCCCAGCCCTCATTAAGCAAACCACATGCGTTCCATTTCCCATCTCCCCAGTAAAAGCCCAGTGCTTCAGCACCCACATTGACACATTCTTTTCAAGGATAAAAAGTCTGCCTTGGGACTGTAACACAAATCTGGGTGAGCACACATGGGCTGTTCTTGTTCACATGAGGCTGAGATGACAAAATGGCTGAGCTGGGTCAGGTTTCACAAGGGCAAGGGTCTAAGCCAGGGCCTCCATGACTCTGCACAAATTTGGTTCTGCTCTTCCCCAAATTCACATAATAAAGCCTCAAAAGCCAATTAAGCCCCATCATTCACCTTCACTTTATCAAGTTTTTCCCCCTTTTTCTAATATTCAGGAGCAAGCCACTTATACAAAAGCTTAAGGCCCTATGGAACACAACCTAAGCTTCTGCTGTTAAACAATGTCTATAAAGTCACTTTGTATTGCAGGATTTCAAACCTCTGACTGAGGTAATTTCAGTTCGCATAAGCCAGTTAAAAGCAAATATCTAAAGCTTAAAGGGGAAGCTATTAAGATTACAAGGTAACCACACAACATTTGTGCAGAATCACTCACCTTCCAAAGCAGCGCTCCACCGACACCAAAGTCGGAGTTAGAAACTGCAAACAACAAAGAGAAGGCGTTAAGTAACTGCTCTCAGACCCTCCTTCCTTCCCCCCAGCCTGCAACCCCCGTGTCTCCCCATGCCCCTAACAGAAGCCCCCATGTGTAATTTGTTTCCTGCATGGTTTATCTCCTCTGTAACGGCCCGAGGGCTCAGAGAAGCAGTAGGAATATGCAGGCTGCAGACTCAAGGCCCGGCTTGTTCTCCAACGTTGTGGAAGGGGACTGTACGTCACAGACCCGAAGGCCTACGCTCCCGCGCGCCACACGGACAGAGCCATGAGAGAGCTACTTCTCCGGATGTCCACGTTGGGGTCTGTCCCCCCACACCCCGGTACACCCCCCAGGTCCCCAGGCAGACACTCACTCGAGGAGCAGGCTGGGAGAGGCCGGACCGAGCATCAGGAGCGAACCTGGGGGAAAGGAGAGGAGACGCTGAGGGGCGGCGCTGCCCAGCCCATCCCCCCCCCGGGCAGGGCTTCCCCTCAGGCCGCTCAACGCAGGCAGGCCGCGGTGGGCCTAGGGCTGGCTGCAAGCAGCACCGCCTTTCGCAGCCCTCATAAAAGTCGCCGGCTCCACACGCCACAGCAAGAACAGGAAAAAAAGTGAGAAATGAGGAAAAAGTGAGGGGGAAAAAAAAGGGGGGAGGCCGCCCTCCGCTCACCTTCCGCTACCGCCGCCCGCCGCCGGTGAAAGAGAACGAATGGCCGCCCGCCGCGGTATTTATGGAGTATCCAGGGGGCGGGGACTAGGCGCGCATGCGCGGAGGGCAAGAGGGAGGGTCGAGTGGCTCGTGTGCAAACGGGGAGCTTTGGCGGGAGAGGGGCCGGGCGCAGCGGGAGGGGAAGCATGCGCAGTGGGAAGGCGGGAAGGGGGCTGAGGGGGGGGATTTGAATCCGGGATTCATTGGGGTTGGAAAAGCGCTGAGATCGTCCGGTCACCCCCCTACCACCAATGTCACCCACTGACCGTGTCCCCAAGCACCACGTCCAACCTCTCCTTGAACACCCCCAGCTGACTCCACCACCTCCCTGGGCAACCCGTCCCAACGCCTGCCCGCTCTTTCTGAGAAGAAACGTCTCCTCATTTCCAGCCTGAATGCGCTAATTAGTCAGCCTCGTCTTGTGTCCCCTAATTAGTCAGCCCCAGCTGTGTCCCCAAACCAGGACAGGGGAGGGGGGCAAGATGACCTAGGCCTGGGGGGTGTAACTGTAAAGAATATGTGAGAAACTCCTGGTGCGCACATGTCCTTGGGAATTTAAATCACTTAATTTAGTATGCACACCTAAATTGGAATTAGATTAAAAAAGAACAAGATGGCCTGAGCATGCACAAGACTTGGGTTCAAGCAGCAAACACAGTGAGGAAGACTACCGATGACCACCAGATTCCCCCCCAAAAACCACCAGCGGGAACAATTGTGCATGCGTCAGGGACATTTACATATTGTAATGAGTTACGGGAAACTAGGAATGTGTTGGTTATTTCTCAGAAATGTAATGGGTATGCATGTTCTGACTGTATGTAACTGCTGTAGCCTAGATAACTGGGCACACACGCTGGGTGGAATGATCCTGTGTGTCTGGCACCGCAATTAAAGAATGCCTGCTTTCTAAAACCCCAAACTGAGTCTTAGAGAGTTTCTTCGATCAACTTTTAAGGTAACAGTTCAGCCCCGAGCAGAGCAGGCCGAGGGGAGGCCTCATGGCGGCCTGCAGCTCCCTCACGAGGGGAGCGGAGGGGCAGGCGCTGAGCTCTGCTCTCTGGGGACAGCGACAGAACCCAAGGGGACGGCATGGAGCTGGGACAGGGGAGGGTCAGGCTGGGGGGTTAGGGAAAGGTTCTGCACCCAGAGGTGGTCGGGCACTGGGACAGGCTCCCCAGGGACGTGGTCACGGCCCCGAGCCTGCCAGAGCTCAAGAAACATTTGGACAATGCTCTCAGACACATGGTCTGGTTTTGGGTTGGTGCTGTGTGGAGCCAGGAGCTGGACCCGGTGATCCCTCTGGGTCCCTTCCACCTCACGATATCCTCAGCTTCTGGGGAGCAAAGGTCCTTGACCCCGCCCCGGCCCCCTCCAACATGAGCCATTTAAAACACAACCAGAGCAGCAGTTTTTTTTTAAAAAAAATCCTAAAATACTTTTATTCAATAATTAAAATCTGTTGATGAGGAGACAGATATACAATGCAATGATTTAGTCTACAGCCGTACTGTACACGGGGAAGCTGTGAGGGACGCGCACCAACCGCGGGCGAAGGCAGCGCCGGGCACGGGGCCCGGGCCTTGGCATGGCACGGAGGCAGCGCAGCGAGGCCCTGCCTGCCACACGGCTCCCGAAACAGCTCGAGCACCACGGCGGCAGGTCTGCGAACAAGGCGAGCCCTCCTCTTCATTCCCACAGCCCCGCGGGCCTGTGATAGTCCCTTCATGGCTAGCGGCATCTCACACGTGGGTTAGTTCTGGGCATGATACAGCAGTGCGCCCATACCAGATTTTAAACCCAATGTTCCGGAAGAACCAACGTGAGATTCTCAGAAGAGCAAGAGTATCTATTTTAAGGTCACTTTTTTAAACCTCTTCTCCTCCCCGCACCTCCCACCCACACAGTGAAATTATCAAGTTTCCAGTAGGCTTTGCTGTAAAAATGAGAAAAGGCAAGTTTCACCCTGATTCGGGAGAGTAAAAAAAACATCTGAGAGGAAGCGACGATAAAAAGAATTTACTACTACCACAGCTTCCCCAAATTAAAAAGTTTTAAAAAGGCAACAGTCATTTCCTGGTTCTGTAATTTGTTAAACGAGCCTAGATATTCTCAAGACAAGATCCATTAACATCACCGTAAGTGTGAGAGAATAGGGAGGGAATGCTTTATACATTTGTGTTTTGTTTTTTTGCCTTTTTTCTGGTTTTGAGTTCTTTTGTTTTGATTTTTTTTACAAAAAAAAAAGATGCAGCATATGTTAATATCTATACAATTCCCTTCCAGGACAACAAACCGTTGGTCAGTAGTGATTCGGGACATTAAAGATAAGACAGATGCGAGCAAATCCAAAAAATTACGAGTCACATGTCAGTTGTCTGCCAGGTCAGCATCTGCACAGGGTTCTCTGTACACAGCTAATATACACACGTGCTTCCTAGCACATCCACTCGCCATTCCTCAGCTCTCCAACACCAGAGCTGCCAAGTTTTTTCCTCCTCTAGGTAAAGAGAGAGGAAACGAAGGGCTTGCACCCAAAAGGAGTATGTACAGCTGAGAACTGGCCCGTCACGACAGAAAGGGAGCTGGGGAACGAACTGCTCGTTCACACGTGCGTGGACTCCTGGCAGGGAGGAGAGGCGTATTGCTGAGCTGCGCGAGGTATAGTGTTCAGTTCCAGCCTGATGGCACTCGAGACGTGTTTGTTCCAGTGAAATGCTACATTCAGACAGGATTCCCCCTTCCCTGGCCGAAAGCCCTTTTCTGGATATGTTTTGAAGGCAAATCTTGGAAGAGTCGAGGTTCTGCCCTTGCTGTATTGCCCAGGAGAGGGACGCAGAGAACTTCCAGTCCTCTTGGGTCTCTTGCTCCTTCTTGGAAGGTTATGGTCGATGGTACCTAAAAGCCAAGTGAAAAAAACAGTGTCATCCTTAGAACTTGGGTTAAACAGTTACTGAACAGAATCATTTCTGAATTCTCAGCCCTCAGTGAAGCTGTTAACAGTTTCACCTCTGCCTTAGAAAGCATTTGTGCTCTGCAAACACTCAGCCGCACAGCTTGGGGGCAGGGGGAAGAATCACTCGCACCATGATGCACAGGTTACTGCTTGGGTCACATCAGAGCTAACTACCAGCGTGCTTTGTGGCTGTGGCTTCTGCCACGTCTCTAGTCCCAGAAAAGCACACTCGGGCTGCAGCCTCACGCAGGTTTCAGAAACACACCAAACCAGCCACTGGCCATTTTGAGTTTCCAGGATCCCCCCAGTTTAGGGAAGAACACTTCTTCATGTCAGGTACTCCTCCTGTCACCCAACAACACCAAGGTGGAAAGGGATATTAAATCTGCAAGCGCCGCACAGGTCATTTTCCTAAGGATTTAATGCTCTGACCCCAGCAGCACCCCTGCAACACAGCTCTCCCAACAGCACAGACTATGCGAGCGCTGTGGTCTCACCGCGTGAACTGTTTGCTCTCCTCGTGGACTTCCATTTCACAGCTCTTGAACTCGTTTAGCTCCTTCCGGATGGCAGCCTGCATGAAAAGGGAGAGATCTTTATCTCCTGCTGGGGCATATGACCCTCTATCCCCCATTTTAAGTGAGCTCAGACATGGCAAGAAGGTGCTGTGGCTCCAACACTCCTGCTCAGGACTAATCTCTATCACCTTTCAGTGGTGAAGCAAAGAGTAAGAGCAGTTTTTAACCAGAAGCCCGAATCCCTCAGCTCCTTTTGGTAGAGGAAGGAGCTCAGATTGCAGCAGCCAAACTTTCACAGATCCTTCACACCAGGCAGAATTTAATCTGCCCCACCTCCTCCACACCAAGGCCGGGCAGTCCCCACAAGTGGCCAGGGAAGATGAGAACAGGCATCTTCCCCGCCAGCTTGACTAAGCCTGCCTCAGCCTGTGAAAAACTGCACTCCCCCAACCAACGCCTTGTGCCTTGCTCCCTCTTATACCACCAGAAGCCAAGACAGGTCTCACTGCAGTGCAGGCAGTGCCCGTGTGGGCTCCGTGTCACCGTGGAGGGGGCAGGAACAGGGCTGAGTACAGGACACGTGGGTGAAGCACACTGGTGGTGCTTGGTGGGGTGGTAGAAGGAAAGATGCAGAGGTTTAAAAAAAGAAAAAAAAGAGCAAATCTTGGCTCTCAGCCTTTTGCTTGGGACACCCCGACCTAGCTCCCTGCCCCGCCTGGGAACAGGACGCTCCCTGTTACCTTGTCAGCCGGTGTAAGCTTTGTCCACGGCTTATCTGCTCGCCGATCGTAGTCTTGAGCATCTGTCACTTCCACATATTCGTTAAACCGCAAGATCTTCCTGGCCTGCAGCTCTGCCACTGTAGGCCTTTGGCTGAGCTGAATGCAAGAACAAAAAGTTAGTGCGAGCCTTGTCCCCAGAGCTGCTCAGGAGCTGCTATCCCAGGTGAAACAGAGACCAGTTCCCTCACTGGGACACCGAGGTCCTGCTCACGATGCAAGGGACCACGCAAATCCTCTCACAATTTACCTCTAACGGGTCTTGTTTGGATCACGAGGCCACAAGGGCAGAACTGAGGCCACACTCCCAGGAAGAGAGAACGAGGGGTTTGGGAACAGCCACTGCAGGGTGGCCCCACCTAACACCCCTGAACCAAGCCCATTTTCTGCCACAGCTACAGCAGAACTCACATTTCATATCTGCAGGCCCTTGGAAGATATTCCCCAGCAATGAGTAACAGCGAGTAACTTGGGCATCGCAGCTGAAAGCAGCTCTGCTCAGCTTCTCGCAAGCTGTTGCTTGTGAAATTAATTTCTGGGGAGCCTGGTGTGAATGTCGTGGCCACTGAAGTACTGCTGTAACAGGCCAGCATGGGCAAAACTTCCAAGTGCCCGGTGCCAAACAGATCTCATCTAGCTTGTTACACCTGATGCCAGCTCAGATCTGTCAGCGCCCAAACCGGCTGCGGTGCCAAGGGCTGGCCGTGGCTGACAGACCACATTCTGCAGTCCCTGCCGTCAGAGGGCACCGGGGACGATTACACAACAGCCCCGTGACTTCACCCGCAGCAAGGCGCCTACGACGTGCTCATAGCCACCACCGTCCCCGACAGCTCTGCCAGATGGCAGCCGCAGCACGACGGCCAGCAGTACCTTTCTGGTGAGCCTGCGTTTGATCTCTCGCTTCTCGGCTTGACGGTCAGCTTCATTTTTCGCTGCCAAGGGAAAAAAAAACAACAATTTTTTCCCGTAAGCATCACAGGTTTTGAAAAGCGCCTTCTGGACTTGAACAGAGAAGAAGGTTGAGCTTTATCAGACTGATTACGTATCTGCACTCACTACAGGCAGAGAGAGCAGCCCAACTCCATACCCTAACTCAGCGAGCTCTCCACTGAGTGACGGTGGTAACGTGGCCCTTAACGCGGCACGGGTGAGTCATTCTCTCCAGCTGCATGTATGTTAAAGATTAATGGCCATGCTGTCAAAAATACATCCAAGCCTCTTTGCAGATCGCTCTTCCCCAAAGCTATTATAGTAATAGTTTAAAGAGAACAGCAGTGCAGATAAATATTTTAAATGGAAACTTCCTGAACTGACATCTCCCTTTCCCCAAGATGTTTAAAACCGTTGCGGAACAAGGTATGGCCAAGAGAAACATGCTCACTGAACAACGAGCTTCTGCTTTCTGGATTGTACAGTACAACGCTGTGATGTCCGGGCCACAAATAAAAGTCCAGCCCAAACAAAAACCTGTAACAGTCCTCGCTGCGTAACTTCAGAGCAGAGCCTTAACCAGTTCACGTATTTCACCCTGAGGTTTCAGGCAGGGGACAGGTAGTGCTTCCACAATACGATGCTTTGAACTATATTGCTTGGTGCCATGGCTGAAGACCTGATTTTATCCAGGTCCTGACGGTAACAAAGTACTGGGAAAAGTCAGCAGAACAGCTTCCCTGCGGTGATGTAACCAAAGCATCTCCGCCTGTACGTTTCAGGCAGACTCCACGTATCCACGTACTAAAATGTGAGATGGGAAACACGGCAGCTTTTATTACTTAGGACCACCGGAGGAGCATTACTCACGTTGAAGTATGTTCCTCTGCTCCAGTTCTTCTGCTGTCGGTCTCTGACTCAGTCGCCTAAAGAAAAGCAGAACACATTAGGCGCTTGTCATCTGGTCATCCATCAGCAGGGGATGAAGAACACCACTGCTTTTGTGGTCTGAGTGCTCTCAAACCTCCTCAGCGCTGCTCAGCCACCAGTGGAGATCACTGCGGCCCTGTCTGGGGCTCTCCTCCCCTCCACTCAAGCAAGCAGCTCAGCCCCAGGCCCAGGTTAGGGGAGAACTGTGCCCCCCAAAAGCTCAGGGGAAACTTTTTAGGGCAGATGAGCAGAGACTGGAACATCAGCAGCCCCAGCTTCACCCACCACCATCAGCACTCCGCCTGCATCTGTCCTCATCTTTATAGGCCATCTGTATTTTACAGCAGTAATGCTTCTGTAGTCCTTGAGATCTTCCCCTCCCAAACCATTTAACATCTGGAATCAGGAGCCTGGTAGGAGATACTGCTCGATGCCAGGAGAAAATTCCAGCCTTTACAACACTTGCCCTCCCAGCCCTGACCCAGCAGCCTTGCCCACCCAACCGTGCTGTTCCAGCAGAGGCTGCTTCGACAAGACACCAGCTTTGTCCAGTCCCCCGCCTCAGGCCGTACTAACAGTTCACACGTAACCCTCCTCTGCTTGTTGTACCTGGTCAGTGTCGACCCGATCTGGTTCCGAATTTGGTTCCACTCCTCCTTGCTCTTCCGAGGAAAGACGAACTTTTCTTCCTGCACGGCGGTTGTGTTCCCCAGCTTCATGGCTAGCGTGTCTTTCCTCTTCACTTTGTTAGCCAGCGTGCCTGCGGGGAGAGCGATGGGGTGTGACTGAGGACGGTGGTGCCTGAGCACAGCCACGTGCCCCCGGCAGTTGTGCTCTCCCCTGGGGTTTGCTTTCCAAGCTCAGCACCACAGCTCCCGAGCTTGCAGGAACTGGTCACTACAGCAACTGCCAGCATCCCTGCACGATGCCAGCAGCTCAGCGGACCCCATCCCACCTGCAGGGGTGGGACAGCAAAGGGTACTGCATTAACCATCTGCAGCTGGAGGGAGAGCATCTCACCAGATGAACGTTCAGGTTTGGCTGATAAAGGCTTTGAAAAGCCAGGGGGGAGGACGTGGTAAAGCATGAAACCAAGAGCCAGCTGCTTTGAAGCAATGCGTGAACTAGCTCTTCGATACAGGTCTCAGTACAGCCAGGACCGAGTTCAGCAGGGGCAAAGAGGGAGAGCTGCAATGTCAAAGGCTTACTGTTATGGCTTTCATCTTCTTCCTCATCCTCGTCATCTTTGTAGAGGATGGGCCCCTCCGAGTCAGAGTCGCTCATCCCTTCGTCTCCCTCCTGCTCCTCTGGCAGGACCTGGGGCACCAGCTTTGGGATGACCGTTATAGACGGCACATCTCCAATATACACACGAGGGCCCGGAGTCTGCTCTTCTTCCTGGTCCTCATCTTCCTCTTCCTCATCGTCTGGACTAACGAGAAGCACACTATTACATCTCAACACATCCCACGGGGGCTGGGGGATACCCTGGACATGAAGCCCCGTTAGCTGTGCTCGGCCCATAGGAGGCAGGTCTGTGGGAGCCCCGTAACCAGAGACAGAAAAGCCCCGTGATCCCGCTCCGTCCCCTCTCCCCACAGCACAGGGAGCTCTCGAGGGAAATGCCAGAGACAGGTTCACTGCAGAAACAAGCGAGCCTCTCGCTACCCTGCTCTGGGAGGTTCAACTCCGGTACCACACGAGACAGCCTGTTTCCCACTTCCCTTTGCAAAAGGCAAGGTTAAGCAGGCCACGACTGGATGAAATCCAGAACCTCGTTTTGTCTTAGTGCAATTAAAGACAGGCCGGATTCCTGGCATCAGCCTGCACTTCTACTCTGGAACGCGTTTCCCTTGGAGTGATAAATTCGCAGAACTGGGGTTAACTTCACGGGGAAGATGCGCCGGGCCCCTAAGAGGCTGAAAGATTCAGCCAACGGGCCAAATGGTTTCTGGAGCGTTGCAAAGAGCAAAGAAACCAGGGCTGCTTTCTTTGCCATCAGAGCCTGGCTGCAAGAAGCAGGGGGTGCAACTCCAGCACGTCGGGGAAGTGTTACCAGAGCTAACGGGGGAGGTACTCACACTTTCAGCATCTCGATGGTGACCGGCAGGGACCTCGTCCTGCCCAGCGTGCCGCTGTCCTCCCCGAAGGCGTCATTCTCAAAGAGCAGCGAGTGGGCTCTGTGCGAGCCGTCGGCAGGCGGGGTGACGGGCAGGGGGCTGGCCAGCGCCTGCTGGATCCGGATGTGCAGCGGGACCTGGGGCAGCCGCGGCAGCGCGTGAGGCTCGCCGAAGCCTTGCTCTGCCGTCCTCTTCGCCGCCTCGGGGGGCCTGAAGTCTTCAGGAGGAGGGGGAGGCTCTTTGGGCAGGTCCAGGGAGCGCGGAGGGTCCAGGACGGGGGTGGAGGTGGGCAAGGGCACGCGGGGAGGCTCCGGCGGTACGTGCGTGGGCAGCGGCGGCGACGGCGAGGGTGGCGGGTACGCGGGGGCCATGTGCATGGGTATCAGCACGGGGCGGCTTGCCGTCACCGTCCTGTCGCTTGGGGGCTTGGAAGAGAGAGCTGCCTCTGACGTGGTGCTAGGCAGGAGGCCTCTCTTCGGTGGGAGAGGAGGGGAAGCCTTGGACAAGGCCGTTCCACTGTTCATCGCTTGAGAAAGTTCAGCTGGAAACCAAAGGAACACAAAAGTTAACGGGGCGTTTGCCAGGTGCCCTTCACCAGCGTGGAGTAAGAGCGAAGGACTCAGAACCTCGGCCCAAACCATCTCAACTGCTCTTCTGCTACGAGGTGCCAGCAGTAAGCAGCTTGCGAGCCTCCAGTGCGCCCTTCCTGCAGCAAAGAGCTGGGAGAGCAGCCAGAAACACGCGGGCTGGGAGAGGTCTGCGCGCCCTGCTGCTGCGGGGGGACACAGCCCCACAGCCCCAGCGCTCGGATGGCAGCAGGTGGAGCTCACCCAGAGCCAGCGCGCAGCCGAGGAACGCAGGGACATCGGGCACTTCGTGGCGGTATTTACAGCATCCCTTTGCAAAGGAATCCGAGACGTGCAGGGCACCCCAGACTCCGGTCGTGTTGATGGTTCCCTTGCACGTTAAAAAATAAGTAAATTGAGGGGGGAAGTCTCACTTGGAGAAAAAAGGCAGCAGAGCAGCAGGCAGCAGCGTGCCTTCCCCTTCACCTGCCAGCCCAGCCCAAGGACACCTTGCTGCTGGCAGCTCCTGCCTGAGGATGAGCTTTTGCTCTGCTCCAAAAAACCTGCTAAAGCTTCCAAAACTACTAAAGAGCCTTGAGTCTTCGTCAGATTTGTCTGGGTGATGGAGGAGACGGGAAGAAACAGAAACCACATCGTATTAAGGAAAACGGCTGCAGGAGGAAATCTCTTTAGGTTCCCAGAACACCCTTTAGGTCCTGGGGAAGAAGTTGCACCCGTGAAGACCGCTCTGCTCTTGCTGTAGGAGCCTGCAACCTTCAGCATTCACATTCTGATGACTCGTGGGGCTTGGAAAGGTTTCGCCCACCTGCTGGAAGCGCAGCAGAGGACGGTCAGAGCCGGGCCCCACCAGGGAGCTGGAGGAGTCGCGCACCACAAGAGGGTGCTGCGGGCAGGGAGCGCCCCGCCAAGATAAGGCCGCATAACTGGAGAGAGGTGGGCACATTTCTGGGATGTTTAGCATTTTTAGACTTTCCCCTCGTAGATTAAGAGCCTGATTGTGGAAAACACCCGAGTGCCCTCAGCTCCCATCAGCGCCAGCCCGGAGGGATTGCAGTGTCCCTTCAGCAGTGCTCGAAGCCTGGCAGGACCAGGCTCAGGTCACCTCTGGGTAACAGCAGACAGATTTTGAAAGGGACCAAGTAGTTGGCAGGAGAAAGAGGAGACAGAAGAGGGCTGGGCACCACTTAAAGCGTCCACCTGAACCAGCCAGCCTCCCTTCAGCGTGATAAGGAGGGAAGCCAGCGAGTGCCACCGCGGCCGGATCCACTGCTCCAGCCCCGACCAGATCTCAGCTGCTGCTCCTGAACCCCCCCAGCACCACGCACCGGGGCTGCGCCGAGCTCCCAGCCGTCCGGAGGGCACCACGTGCCCTGCTTTCTTTTTCAAGCTGATGCTGATTAAAATCCCTGGCCCCAAGAGCGTTTCCTTAGCCTTGTTTTCAGCTGCTGCCTCAGACAGCAGAACTGCTCGCAGAATGAGCGCCATGAACGGCTGCACGAGGGAACAAACGGGCGACCTGCACGCTGACAGCTCTCCCTGCCCGGGTTGTAACAGCAGCAGCACAACTGAAACACGCCCGGAGTCAGAGCAAGCACCAGAGACCTCCTGAAGCCACTTCCACTGCTGCTGTTTATCCACAGCAGCAAAACGAGGCTCGTGCAGCAGTGATGGCACACACAGCTCTGTCGTGCCTCTCTCCTCCAGGAAACGAGGGGCTGGCGGCTCTCCTCCCTTCTTCTCCACATCCCTGCAGCTGCACCCAGCCCCGGATTTTGGGGAGGCTGGGTCCGAACACACGGTGGACAGACTGCTGTCTTCAGCCACATTTTTTGTTCGGCAAGTACCTCCTGCAATTAGCGCTGGGGCATTTCAAATACCATCTGCGACGTGTGCAAGCAGCTTAAGGAAAACAAGAAAGTATTTCATCGGGTGCTCAGGCACGGTCGGACTAATCAAGCTGGTCCGGCATACAGGAGTTTTTTATCAAGGCCACTTGCAAAACCTGCTAAGGGCAAGGAGAAGCCCCAAACCGAGCAGAGGGATGCAGTCTGCACGGAAAGCAGTGGCCCAGGCTAGTTCAGATGGTAACTTGCACACAATCTCGGCTTCTACCGCTGCCTCCCAAACCACACCTGCGTAACGCCTCCGCTCTGAGCTACCAACACAGACCTGTCCCATTGATCTTCCCAGGAACCTCCCTCCTGACCTGTACCAGCCTCTGCCGGCCCAATGCAAAGATCAGCAGGTGACCTGAGAAATACGAACAGGCTACGGACTGGAGTTGGCTCGTTTTCCCCAGCAGTGCTTCTAAAGGTCCTGAACAGGGCAGGATCTCAGCTTTAAGAAACTCTTCCCAGATCACCTGCTTAGAAACAGAGCTAAGACACTTAATTCTTTCCCTAAGTGGGAAGATTCAGCTCAAATTACACCAGAGTATTCGTCCATGGAACAAGACATAAGGACACAAGACTAACACAGCGATATCCTGGCCGCAGACCTTGGAGAAGGTGCCCGGGTATAACCGAGTCTCATCCACCATCCACAGTCCCAGGTGTCCGTGGCTGAGTCCCAGCTCTCCGCGGAGCATCGACGTTCAGACAGCCGTGCAGTTGACACCGAACTGCCTTCCCCTCTCCCTGCACCACTCCCACCCCTGCCAGAAGCAGGCAGGGTTCCCTCCTGCAGGTAGGCAACGTGCCCGGCTGACAGAGCGGGTGACTTAGGGCACAGCACTCCAGGAATTGCTCTCAGCACACGGATACCCTGGCTAAACACTGGCAGATCTTTTAAGCCCAAACCGGGCTGCTTTCAGCAAAAACTATCAAGCACTGTGATACAATATTCTCTAAATCATACTAAAACACAGTCTCTCCCCTTTGTAAGGGAATATCAGAGCGAGGGCTCCAGAACACCCACCGAGGCAGCTCGCAGAGGCACTTACCTATCACCGAGTTGCTGTTTCTGTTGACAGGTTTGGGCGGCGGGACGGGAGGCTGCTTGGCAGGAGCTGTGCTGGTTGTGCTCACGGGAGCAGTAGTGTTGGCACCGGCAAGAGCAGGGGGCAGAGTCCTGGGGGCTGGGGAGGGGGCAGCTGTGGAATTGACTGTCTTTGCTGCGCCAGGGGCTGTGGTGGTGGGTGCGGTTTTTGCAGCGCTGCTGGCAGGTGCAGGATCCTTTGCTTGCACCTCGTTTGCCTCCTGGGACATGGAGGGAGGTCTTTTTGGAGGAAGAAGAGGCTGCCTGGGAACGTGGGGCTCCTGCGGTGGCTCCGATTCGGGACCAGGTTGGCTGCTGGAAGAGCCTGCAAGGTGAGACAGCTCCGTTTAAGAGGCTGGAAGGCCCAGAGGAGGGAGGAAGAATCAGATGAGAATTCAAAGCTAGTCCCACACGAATCTGAAGCGACCGATTCTGCACACTCTTGTTTCTTACCTTGTCTTTTCTTTGGTTCCTCAGCTGGAACAGGCTTCCTAAGGCTGGATGACTTTGGGGCCTCTTCCTCTTGGCTGGCCGGGTTACCAGCCCCGGGACCACCGATGGGGACCGTGTGGCCATTCTTCAGTGCCGGCGGGTTCAGCTTCTCTGGTTCCTCACCATCTGCGAGGGGACGGGAGGAGAGAAACAACAGAAAACGCTCAGGAAGCACGAGAGAGAAGAGACGTGGCTGAGCTGCCATCGATCGGCACCGATTTCTAGCATACCAACCCCAGCTCGGGCTGAGAGCTCTCGGTTTCGTTATCAACAAGCAAAATACTACAGCACTGGATCCCATCAGGTGTTTTTCTTCTTCAGCAGCCTCTTCACCTTATTTAGAAGGAATGCTGTCGCGTTTAAAAACATAAGACTGGTGTGCCAGCGAAGCTGCAGTCACAGTTAGCCTCCAGCAGCTTCCACATCCCCTCACCACTACAGAGTAATCACATTTTCTGCTGCAACACAAAATCCAGCACTAGCCAATTCTTCTACTGGGCATGAAACGGTAGATTTTGATAATTCCTTAAATTTAGCTGGAGCACCTCTATTTTCCTCACATTTCTACCCTGAATTGGGCAGAAAGGTCACTGCTGTGCCCGCAGGGCAGCTTTCCTCACTTTTCACCTCGGTTTTAATCGGATGTAGCAACGCATCTGCATCAGTCTGACGTAGCTCAGCCTGACCACCTCTGCCTTTGTAGATGCCAGCACGGAGTCTCCCAAATGTCAGAAGCAAGCCCTCTTCTGGAGTAAATAAATAAACTAAATCTTTACAGCCCCGCTTGATCCTGATGCTTTTGAGAGCGCTTAAAGCCCTACCAATGGCTGCAATCCTCAGCCATTCTCTGCCCCCGTAACTGCCTTGACAGGACGACCTCTTAATATTATTCCCAGATTCAGGCTTCACATCCCTCTGAAGGGGCAGTGCCTGTTCTGACTGCTTTCTGTTTCAAGAGAACTTGAGCACGTACATCACCCGTTTGATTCTCAATCCCTAGCATTTTCAGCCTAGCACCTCGCAGGCAATTCGTGGGCAGCATCACGAGCCTGCCAGGTGTTCTAGCACGTTCTGCTGCTCCAATTTTTGCTGATTTATCCCACTGCCCTCTTCTCCCCACGCCGAGATCCTCTCCCCTTCCCCTGGGGAACACAGCGTTATGCAGAAGTGCCCTGGTGATGATATGCAGAAGCTGAAAGCAAAGGTGCCAAGCTGAAAGCTCCCCAGGCTTTCTTTTTCTGCAAAATAAATAAATAAATAAATAAAATAAAATAGCCTTGGTTCCTGCAAGGAGATGGAAAACAGCTCTGCCCTTCCCTGAAATGCAGGAAGTGCAGACAGCAGCAAGAGGGAGTTTCCTCCCCAGCCAGGGCTGAAACTCAAGAGATGAGCTGGGAGCTTTTTATAGCAGCAATCGCCTCTGGCTAGCTGGAGTTTTCAGCCAGGGAGGCAGGAACAGTACGATCTTGCTTTTTCCTTAGTCACTCACACCTGGCGTGCCCTTCTCTGGCAGGGAGCTGCAGCACACTGCCGGCTCCTCGCTGCCCCGGCCTCCAGCTCCCGCGGGCTCCTCCGAGGTCAAGGCCAGCGGCACGACCTCCCGGCCTCCCCGGGGAGCAGCAGGGCCTCGTCCCCTGCCAGCTGCGTGGGGTTCAAAAAGCCTCTGCTATGCCTCTTCCCTACCTCCTTGCTCGCTCAGGGGGTTCCAGATTTATTTATTTATTTATTTTTGCTACGGGCTCGCCTAAGAAAATTAGCTGACCCTGTAAGAGCCGGTCTTAAAACTGCAAGGCAACACAGAAACCTACCACCACCATCTCGTGACCCTTCCGGTGTCTTAAAAATCACAGAAGCAAGGGATTTAGATGATGTGCTTTCTAATCTAACCCTCCTGACAATACCGATCGCTCCCCCGTCCCTCGGGCTTGCACTTTGTCCAGATTATGACCATCTCCTGCTCCTTCAGCCACATCAGATGACTTAAAGCAGAAAATAATTCCACCTCTCAGCCACGCTTCTGGTCCAGCCTTACCGTCTGGAAGACCTCTCCTCTGTCATCTCCAGTGGGAAGTTTGCTACACGAAGCCTTTGATCTCCTCCACAGTTTCATCCTGTGACCTCCTACACTTGTGTACCACGGCGAATTCTTCCTCCAGCCCAGCGCTCACCCCCCTCAGGTGGTTCTACGTGGCTTTTATTACAGGGCAGCTGCAAGCAACCCTGTTAGCTTTTACTTCGCAGTTTAGCTTTCAGTGGTTGGCTCTGAAAACCACTTTTTATTTTTTTTACCTTCACTTTTCCACTTTGTACCTTTCTTAGAAGAACCCTGGCATCTGCATTTGGTGAAGGCTGCCTCTGCAATGTGTCGTTGGGGTACAACCACACGCTGCTCTGAGCCAAAGCCCACGCTGCTGCCAAGTGGGTGGGCTGCTCTGCCACCGCTCCTGCCCTCACCCTTTTACACCCAGGGGTGAACCGAGCTGGCCCAGTGGTTATTTTGGCAGGCTGACCCCAACTCAGACAGCAAGGATGACAAAGCAGGAGAATCACGGAACATCCGAGTTGGAAGGGACCCACAAAGACCATCGAGTCCAACTCCTGGGTCCCCAAAGTGCCACCCCCAAAAACAACTTCAATAAGCCACAATACGGCCAAATATAAGGCCATACCATGAGGCAACCCGTCTCTTACTCCTCGAGGAAATCCCCCTACCCCAGGGCAGCTCAAAGTCATCACTCGGCTCCTTTTTCCATGCCTAAAGCCTTCAGACCTGAACTCCGAGGTCAGCGCCTCTCCCACGACGGTCAGAGCGCGATGGGAACAAGCCAGAGGTGCTGAGCCAAAGTGTGCCGGAGGAGCTTAACGGGACAAGACAGGGTGGCTGGACCAGGACACGCACACGAGGGACAGGGTGGGGAGTGACACACAGGACGCCCCTTCCCTCCCCGCTGGCAGGGGACAGGAAGATGTCCAAGACAAGCACTGCTCTTTCTTTGGGCCATCTTCCTAACCGGGCAGGCGGGCTGCCTTCTGGGTGCAAAAGCCAGGCAGGAGAGCACATCGAGGAGGGCAGGACAAACAGACAAGAACCACATCAGCAAGTAAGAGCCCTTAAATTTGCCTCCCCGAGAAGAACGGCTGCGAGGGGGGGGGGTTGTTGCCAGAGGAAGGCCAGCTACACAGAACACAGACAGGCGGAGGAGAAGCTCAGAACTCACCCTGCTCAGGGTCTTCCAACAGAACCCCTCTTTTTACCAGCTCCTCTCTTGGCTTTCGCATAGAAATCTTTCGTTCTAAAACTGATAATCAAATCGAAAAAAAAAAGGCACTCAGAAAACAGGGTAGGCTAGAAGTTCATGATGATAGTGTTTTTTTTTTTTGTTTTTGTTTTTTTAAAGTCCTCTGGAAGAAGTAAAAGGGCTTCGAATTTCACTGCATTGCACAGATTAATGAGGGCGGGGGGACTGCACGTCCAGGCCTGCGCCTCGCGCTAGATTGGTGATCATGGAGCAAACCCCCCCTCCCCGCGGCTGCTTCAGGAGCTTCCTTCCAAGAAGGAATTTGCTCATCTGGGAGCACTGCTCCACGGCAAGGTGTTTCTGGAGAGCTCGCAGGTGCCAGCCCATCGCCCAAGTCACGCTTTGGCTCTCACGCGTGCCGACGCTCGGGCTCGTGGCCGCGAGCCGCCCTCACCAGCCAGCGGGCTCAGCGCAGCTTTCCCAGCTGGAGGAAGGGATTCCCACCCTGCCGCCCTTACCTTCCGAAGTCTCCTTAAATTTATCACTGCTTTTCTTTTTCCTCCACTTCCAAGGCTTGAAGATCTTGCCGAAGCTCGAGAACTTGCTTTTTCTCTTCGTGGGAGGCGTGGTGTCGCCCGATTCCAGAACATCTACCCCCATGCCGGCATCGCTCGGGGGGTGATCCACCTCTTCAGCTGCACGGGAAAGAACACAGATGGAATTTTACCTTCGTGTTGCCGAGTTCAGCTGCCGTGTCCCGCCAGCCGGCCCCTCGCGCCCTGCGAAACGGCGACGCACGCTCATGCAAAGGAGGCAGCGAGACTCCACGCCTTGACGTAACCCGCCGGCATTTCGCTCGGGGAGACGAGAGGGGGTTTCTGAAGTTAACAGCGCAAAGGGTAACTGCTAAGAGGCTTCCTGACGAACCGAGGGTTAGTTGGAGTTTGCAGTGCCACAGCTTCGGCCAAGGAACACGAATCACCGCGGCGGTTTCTCATCTGCAGCTGGAAGCGACTGGTGCTAGACCTGCGTAAGGACACGAGCACGCAGCCCTCCCAGCCTGCAGAGCCCCTTTTCACGACCCTCTACACGCAGCGAGATTGCCAGACCCCTGCTAGAGCTCAGTCTGGCTGATTTTTCCTCTATAAATAAGGCCGGCATCGCCAGCCAAGAGCAACAACCACACAGGAAAGCAACACAATACGGGCCCGCGCTCCACCTACTGCGCTCCAGGTCTCTGGAGAACAACACAAGAGGGGCACGGAGGTGGGAAGGGACGTGCAAAAAAAAAAAAAACTTAGTGCAACAAAGTTCGTAAAGGAACAGCTTGGGAAGCGCAGCCAGAGCACACAACCCTGCGCTGGTGACTTTCAGTTCCGGCCTGCCTGGTGTCGCCAGTTCCTGGGTATGGGATGAAGCACAAGAAACATAAGGGAACATTTACAGGCAGCAGAATCCAGCAGAGCCCGCGGAAAAAAAATCTGAGTGCGCACAACCTAAGTGAAGGCAGCTGGCGGGCTCTTCGTGGTCTTCGCCTGCAGGCTGCGAAGCCTTGGCTTTGGCCCGGGGTAAGACGGGAGCACCCCAGCTCCACGAGAACACAAACCATGGGCAACAGCCTCGAGACTTCCTCCGGTCCTACGAGGTCCTGCCCAACACCGCGTGCCGGGCTGAGGTGCTGCCTTACACATCGCACTTGTGCACCTGACGGTTGAGCCTTTAAGCCAAGCGTTGCGGAGCCGGCAAGCCTCCTGGGATCCCAAAGGCCTTTTAGTCAGGGTGAGGCGAGCCTGTACGACGCGCCTGCGGAAAAGACAACACCCCCCGGGCCAGGCGGTAAGTTCAGCCAAGAATCCCAACTCCTGGGGCGAAGAGACTGGGAAAGGAATTTTAGGGGAAAGCCATTTCGCGCACAGGACAAAGAGCTAACACCGAATCTGTTACATCACACAAGCACCCGCCCAGGCGAGCAGACTCCTGTCAACGTGGGCAAGAGCAGAGGGCAGGAAATAAACCAAGAAAAACCTCAGCTGCTGCCTTTTGGTGGAGCTCTACCTGCGGTGTGGGATGTCGGAGCCCCGGGAGGCTCGGGGCAGCTGGGTGGGCACCGGGGGTCGCGGCACGGCAGGATCCCAGCTTCTTGCTCCGAGCACAAGCGAAACGAAGACCAGGGAACAGCCGGGAAGAGAAGAGCGCTCGCAGCACAAGGGAAAATGGAGAATATTTCAGGAAGAGGATCCAGATCCCATGTCAGAAGTGTGCTCTTTAAGCAGCGATGGAAGAAGAGGAAAACCAGCCCAGGACGCAGGTTTATGGAGGGGTTGGAGTGGCAGGGACGTGACCTGTTGCTGTGCTAGCTAGCAGGGAAAAAACCTACCAGCAGAGCCGATTGTGGCCATTTCAGACTTCCCCTAAAACCGATGATCCTTCCAGTGCTACACAGGTTTCTCTCCTCCTGCTCACTGGACTCCAGATTTCATGCAGTGATGGTTGAGAGGGGATGGGAGCGGATTTATTTATTTATTTATTTTTAGCATAAAATCAGCCTCCTGACAGAAAGCTTGCTCAGAGCCAGTGAAAAACTGATGCCAGTCCACGTTTATTTGAAAAAAGGGTGATAAGTCAGTGTCTGAGCTGCTTCTTAAAAAAAGCTGGCTTCGTAACAGGAGAGCATCTGGGTGGCACGTAGCATCCGAGATGTCAGCACCGACCCGGGATTTTCTGCGGCTCTATTCTGTGATTTTCCGCTGGGAGGGAGGGCGGGAGGAAGCAGGGACACGCAAAATGGCATTTCAAGCTCCCAGAAACCCGAGCTGAATTGTCTGGATGCTCAGAGGCACTTTCTTCAGAGACCAGCACATTAGCCCCCGAGTCGTACGTGCAATTTGAAAAAGCAGCATTCACTTTGCTCAGCAGAGCGTTCCCAACGTTTGCCAGGCAGGCGAGCTACTCGCCAGGCACAAGCTGCGTGCTGAATTTGGATCCCAAGAGCCACCCAAGGCACTTCTGAGCCTACGTTCGGTGCCCCACACCTCTCCAAGGAGCAGCATCAGCACCGAAGCCGGCCGTACCGAGCTCATTTCACATGTGCGCGTCCCTTCTTTGAATTGCTCTTAGGAATGTAACCTCTGTGCCGCCTGCCACCCGAGCCGTCGGAGTGCTGCGCTAAGCAAAACGAGTTATTAAAAGAAAACTCAACGGTCAGGTCCGCGGGTTAATGAAGGGAGACCTCAATGAGCTGCGGTGCCTCCGTTTCCCTTTAGAGGGAGAAGGACGAGCGTTCCCCCGCCGGTCACCTCCGAGCAGCCGGGGAGAAGGAACGGACACGAAAGGATGAGCCGGGACCGTCGGGGACACGCGATGTCCCCAAACCAGGCGCAGCTGGAGGCAGCGGGCTGGGGGAAAGCCCACGTGCGAGCTTTATCCCACGGGGCAGGATCTGTTCCACCAGCTCCTGCAGCCCAGGCCTGGCTGTCGAACCGAATACCATCTCGGGGTGGAGTTTCGCACCAGGTGCCTGGCTGCCATTACCCGCAAGCAGGCAGGTTAACACAACAGCCTGGTTTCGTCATGACATTCGCCATCGATATCTACTAACTCCGTTCTGGTTCCTCTGCCACGCCGCCCCAGCAGCAGTGCGAGCAGCTGCTCGTGGGCTTGTGCCGTGAATCAAGCCTGGACCAACATGAAAACGGTCAGCTTTGGCGTTTTAAACACTCTGTTTCGGTGTTTTAAACATGGTTTTGCTGTTTTAAACCCTCGGTTTTGGTGTTCTATAATCAGTTTTGTCCCAAAACAGCCATGCAAGGCGGGGGGGCAGGCACACCACGCACCCTCCCCTAGCACCCAGCCCCAGCCCAAGTCGTTTCCACCACCCCTGTGCTCTCGGCAGAACAAAACCCACACGTTGATCCCACAAGAGCAGCTCCCTCCCCGCGCACCCAGGGGCTCCAGCTCCGCAGGGCAGGCTGCTCGCAAGAGGGCCCGGGGTGCCCCGATCCCTGCCGTGACACTCTTCCCCTTCCCACCCCGTAATTACCGTGTGGACACAGACATTTAAAATAGCCTGCTCTGACGCAATTACGAATTGCCTTTACTGCTAATTAGCAGGCGGCTCGGCAGCTGTAGGTGTGCTCTCAGGGAGCTGTACCGTCAACACCCCCCTTGTTTGGTGACTGCTCACGTTGGATGGTGCTCACGTGCCCCTGGAAAAGGAACTTTCCTCCGACCGCAGCCCATTTCCACCTCGAATTTCCACGAAGCACGGCTCAGAGAGGGCACCTCACTGTGAAAGGAGCCTTGGCAAGGCGGATTTCAAGGTGGATTTCTCCGCGCCTCTCCTTGCTGTGCTCCACGAGGTGAAGGAGGGTCCGAGGCTGCGGCTCGCACCCAGGGCAGCTGTGGGGGAAGCACCGGGGATGCTCAGGGAAGGAAGCCCTGGGGCCAAGAGAGGAACCGGACTCGGAGGGAAGGGTGAGAAGCATCGGGGCTGATGCCCTCATCATGCTCAGCACCCGGGCTGCTGACCTGCATGGCAAGTCTGCGCCCAGGGAGCCAGCCTCACCTGCGCTGCGGTCCCAGGCTGGAAAACGCATTTGAAATTTATGGGGAAAGGTTAAACGAGGTTGCGCGGGCCCGGGTGAAGCCAGCGGAGTCATGAGAAGGTCAAGAGCTTTCCAGTAAGCAGGTCTCAGTGTGTCCCCGTGCCAGAGAACGAGCTGCTCAGCCCGTCCACCAAAGCCACGCGAAGCGCCCGTCGCAGCCAAGTGGAGCAGGGGGAGCCGTCAGAGCTCACCCCGACACCCACAGCCCTCACCCAGCCCCGCTGCAGAGCCCTGGTTGAGGAAAATTCCGTGATAAAACACCGCCTGAGACTTCAGTGCATTGCTGCCGTGCCTCGGACAGACCCCGTGGATCTGGGGATGGAGCCGTGACCCGGCTGCTGCCTCCCTTCCCTACCCAAAACCGCTGCAGATCCCTCCGAAAGGCTCAACGCGTGCCCTGATCCCGCTCCACCAAAACAAGCAGGTGAATTTGAGCTGTTTAAGCAGCAGATCCGCGTTAACCCAAAATGTTTAGGCTGCAGCAGTCTCGGGAAGCGTCACGGGACTGGCACAGCCTGGAGACGCGAGGAGGCAGAAAGCTGCGGCGGTGCCAGCAGCGAGGGACGCAGCTCTCCATCGGCACGCAGCGAGTCCAAGAGCCGCCCGGCCAGCTGGTCTTCCAACCCCTCCTTCTGCAGACCGCTACGCTTTTACGCTCCCATCTCACCACTAAAATCTAGGCAGAAATAAAGCTTTTCTCCCACTGCACCCTGCAAGCAAGGGCACGGAGGGCGTGCGGCCACTGCCGCGATGTTATCCCAGAGAAGCCACCTTGGTGGGAGAAGCTGGAGACGTGCAGTTGGTCCCCAGACTCGTCACCCTCAGCAAGTGGCCGTGGCCCGGCACGTGTCATCTGTTCCCAAAGCTTCCGCCGGGCCTGGGGCAGCCGTTCCTGTTAAAGGCGGCAGAGCTTTCACTGCTCCCGTCGGCCCTCCGGGGTCAGAGAGGCAGAGCCGGGATCTGTGGGGGCAGAGGAACGCCACGCTTGTTCTCACGGGACGTAACAGCAAGCGGCTATCTAGCCAGCCTGCAGGAAGGACCAGCACATAAATATGTTGGTCTAACGGCCCCACCACGGTCCTAGGAAGAAGAAGCCATCACAAGAGCAAATACAGTCGATCCTCACCCTTCAAACCCCAAAAAACCCTTCTGTGCAGTGCGTTACCAGCCAAGAAAGAGGCACCGCAGAGGTTTCAGGCACCAACATGAACAAAATCCTTTACTTTAAGGATCTCTCCCAGGGCAGATACCTGCAATAGTACATGAGACAGCTGGACCTCTGGGGCAGAGCATTCGGGTATTAAAATCAGAGCCAAGCTGCATCGAGTGCAGGTCACTGCAGAATCGGTCCTGGTGAATTCTGAAACCATTTAAACTCAGGCCACACACCATCAAAAGCCGGCACGGCTATGGAGAAGTTTATTTTGTTTTGGACTGACGCACCATTACATAAACTGAAAATCACTTCAAGGCCCAAGTCAGGGACCCTAACAAAGCAAGAAGGATGTGAAGAAATCAAAGCGGCGGCTCCCAGATGCTGACAATTCATATTCCATTCCTAAATGCCTGGGAGGGAAACTGCTAATTTCCAGTGCTCATGGCACAACCCTCCTCTAAGGAGGAAGGGTCAGGGAGGCCCGGGACAGGACAACAGCTGTTAGGAAAAGATGAGAACTTGCTGCTTTCCTCCCCAAAATCTCTCTGCAGACACCCGAGGGCTGGCAGAGCCGCTCTGAGCTCCAGCATCTCACCCGTGGTACAGCAGGCTCTCTGCCCCCGTCCAGGGATGGGAGAGCTCTTTAATTCCATCCTTATGGCTAGAGAGCCTCACAAAGGAAACGCTGATGCTTTCTCATTTCCTTCTGTAGAGGACTCACAGTGTGTAAATCGTGAGCTCCGGAGCCAGATTGCTACCGTGGACAAACCACGTTTCGCCCAGAACCCATCCCTTACTGCAGCAGTGACTGGTAGCACTGGAGTGGTAACCGGTAATTAGAACAAATCTCAGGATTTCTGTTCACTTCTGCCTCAGCCGTGGCCTCGAGGCTCGCTGCCGTGGGTCTGTCAGTGCACGAGGCCACGCTACGGTGTGAGCGCTTCGCCGAAAGCCAGACGTCACCGGGACAATTCGGCACCTCGAAGGCACCTCGCCACCACAGCAGCAGCTCCCAGCACCTCAAATCACCTCCGCTTCCCGGGCGCGCCTGCTGTTGTGCTGTCCCCAGGCCTGCAGGTGCATCGGGAGCTTTTTGCTGCTCATTATGACCCCGACGTTACCGCACCTCGGGAGCGCGTTTTGCAGAAGAGCCTGGACCTAAGGCTACAGCGAGAGCGCCCCGCAAAGCCCAGCCCGCGCGCTCACGCCGGGGCACTGCAACAAAGGCGCCCGTTGCCAAAACAGCGCCGGTGCACGGGCTGCGGGGTAACTCGGCTTCCTTGTGCCAGGCTGAGCAGCTCAGAATGCAAAAAGCTTTCAAGCAAACAGCTACGGCCCAAGAAGCAAACAAAGACTCTTTTGATGGAAATGCTGTTAAGGTTAGAGCGTCAGAAAAGCGCTTTAAGCAAACGTTTCTAGCTTCCTATAGCAGCTTCGGAAACTTCACGCGCGCTTCCTGAATGGTCCGGGGAAGACACAAATCCTGACCTTAAAGCAAGAGAAGACTGCGATCACAAAGCAGCCTCAAATAGTCCCAGCCCTCGGGTTTTGTGCCTTGCTGATCACCAGAACCTTCCCCAGACCTTCCTTTTCAGCAGCATCCTGCCCAAATTAACGCACAGACCATCTCTCCAAAGTCCCAGTTTGTTCCGGAGGAGCTACGCAAGCAGCACCACAAGCAAAGACCCGAGACCAGCTGCAGGAACCCCCGGGCTGCTGGCCTCCAGCCTCGGGCACGGCGCAGCATCATCGTGCCGGTGACCCCACTCCTCTCGAAGTTACCCACATCTCTGGTGCCTGGTGAGAGATGAGGCTGAGACGGGACGGATCCGTCTTCTACCTGCCCCTAGACCCAAGGAGATGCTGCCCATCGCTACTGACAGCGCGGGGAAGGATGAAGTTTTCTTCTTCCTTCCACCCTCTCTCGATACCACTTATTTTTAGCAGCTCTTGAACAAGATCAGCCAGAGCGACCCGGGGGTGGGGAGCAAAGTCACTGGTTTAATCTGAGCCCTAAAAACACTCGGTAGGTTCAAAAGTCATAAAAGCGAAAAAGAAGGAGAGAATCATCTGTCCCTTGGGGAGCTTGCTGTGTTCAGTGTTTCCGTAAAAATCAGCTAATTTGGTGCACGGAGTGGGCAGCTCGGGCCAGGCGTCAGGACGCGATAGCAGAAGTGGGGCACAGCACGAAGCCTCCTTGTTTCCAGCGCATCCCAGTCCCGGGCACGGCACCGAGCGGCGTTCAGGAAGCAGCACTGCTCCCAGAGCCTCAAACAAGGGAGGATCGGCTCTCCCCGTCCACCAAATCCCATCAGCTAAATCTCAAACCTAGAGCTACCTGGCAGAGGACAGAGAAAACAAGCAGACAGGCGACTGCCAAGCCCCAAAAGCGGGGTGCTGCGCTCACGAGGAGGCAGCTCTGGGCAGCCCGCGGGGCTGACTCCCAGCCCAGGCAGGGCAGCTTTACTCGCAAAGCTCGTGCCCCTGCAGCCACCCCTAAAAACCTCGGCTCGGAGCCTGCCCACGGACCAGCAGAACGCAGCACCGCGCAGCGCGGGACAGAGGAGAAAGGAAGGAAATGGAGTTATTCCTCCGGTTTCTCCTCCCGGCTCCGTGCCGGGCGCAGGTTACACAAGCCCCGCATTGCATTCCTCCCCTCCCGACTCCTCCGTTTCACCTGCGGTCCTGCCCCGCCATCTCCCCCGGCCGTCTCTCCCTTGCCCTCCATTACTCACCGAAAGCAGCCGGACTGACCGGTCTGGAGAAGTGCGGCTGCCCCATCTGATTCCTTCCCAAGCGGCTCTCCGGGAGGCAGCGGGAAGGGAGAGAAAAAACAACCGGGACCCCGGGAGAGCTCCGGAGCCCTCGGAAATGGGAAATCCACGCCCGCGGCCGGGCAAGGCTCCAGCGCCGGGCGAGCGGGGCGGCTGCGGGAGGCGAGGCGGTGGCAGGGTGTGCGGTGCGGGTCCTGTCCCCCGGAGCCCAGGCACTTGATTCTCATAAATAGGCGCCCATGCCAGCTCCCCTGGCGCAGGAATGCCTGTCATTCCAGAGCCGCGCTGGCTGGGGCTGAAGCTCAGGAAGGGGAGGAGACAGCCAACGCTCCAGCCACTGAGCTGCACAACCCAAATCATCAACACCCCTCGAGTCCTTCCTCGCACCCAGCCCAGAAAAAGCTGGGAGGCAGGAGGGAGAGCGGAGGGGCGGCGAGAGCCTACCTGAGCCACGGCACCGACGGGGGTGAGAAAGCCCCGTGCTGCAACACGGCCCTGAGGTTAAAGGGAATCGCAAAGAGTGCCCCAGCGGCTGTGCACCGAGCCAGGTGCACGAGAAAAGTCCAATTTCACAACAATTCCCCGCTCTGCTAAGGTTACCGGGAAGGTAGGAGGGGCAGGGAGAGCGTCTTCGCCTTTAGATTAAACAAAGGGGCTTCAATAAGGGAAATAAAAGTTTATTTTTGATATATGCATGGCTACTCAATGGCTACTGTTACCCCTCAGCAGCTGCATCACAACAGAATTTAAATACTCCCACTTGGATTGTGTTCTTTTTCACCCAAAATTTGTGTTAGGGCTTCAGCGTCCTACAGACCGAACCGCAGCGCGATGGGGCAACGTTGAAGCATTCAGCAGCTTCATCTCAGCCCAGAGGAAACCGAACATTTTCAAAAACACACAGGAATTCGCAGAAGTGACTAATCTGAAATCCGAACCCATCTGACACATCCAGGTTTCTCCTGGAAACGGTTTCAAACACCAGGGTTTGCTGCAGCCCTCGAGGTCCCTGCTTCTGCCAGGCCAGCAGCCGCGCTGCTTCAGCGTCTGAAAATCAGCCAGGACGAGCTCAAGACGAGCTCGCTGCTGCAGCAGTCCCAGTAGTGAAACACACACAAAAAAGCTTCTATTCTGGGAAACAACAAAATCCAAGATTATCAACTGGGGCTGGTCCAGCTGGGAGCAACGCACGCTGCGCATCGGTGGAACAGAACCGAAACGAGACCGCCACGCAGCGCCACACGCAGGGGCAGGAGCCAGCTCTGCAGCCACGCCGGAGAGGGCAGGGACCGTTGTGAAGCCTAATGAAGCTGCACCGAAGTCACAAAGACACCTGGAAGGTGTCGATGCCCTCGGTCCCTCCGCTGAGGGATCAGACATCCAGCAGACAGCTCGCAAAATTCTCCCCTCGCCTCCGAAGCACAGCTGCAAAAACACAGGGGGAAGCGGGTCTGCCTCTGCGCGGCGTGGCCAGCGGGACGGACGGACAGCAGGAGCAGGTGGAGGAGCACGGATCAGCAGACACGAGGGGGTGGACGAGCAAATGCCACTCTCCTCCCTCGCGCAGGACACACGCGCGGTCCTGGAAGCGCTGCTCTTCTCACCCTCCCACCACCGGTCCCTGCTCAGCCGCAGCCCGCAGTCCTGGAAGCGCTTTCCATTTTCCTTGTGGGCAATTAACGCACCGATTACAGGCATGCTCCACCTCATTTCAGGCTCTTTGCTTCGAAACAAAAGAAAAAGGCATTTTAAAGCCATTTCAATAGGCGGCCATCTGGCAGAGGCCCACGAAGTTCGGAGAGAAGACTTCCAGCCTCTATCTAAGTCTGTGCATCAGCTGTCCAGCTTGGAAGGAGGTGTGGAAAACCCATCCCTGGGTCTGGAAAAGCCACCCCTGCAGCTGGGAGGGCTGCAGAGCGCTGCACACTTGCTCCTTACCTGCCTGACTTCCCAGGAGACTGAAGCCGTTGCATTTTGCACCGCATTTGCTGTGAATTAAGAGCACACAGAGCTGTGCTGCAGGACAGAAGACGCGTGGTAGGTTAAAAGCATGGCAGCACAATCCTGTGCCTGGCCCTTTATTTCTACCTTGGTGGAACACGAAACATTAGCTTGAGTTTCGGTGAGAGAGGTTTACGAGGATGCATTGCACCTCGCAGCAGCTGCACTCCCCAAGGATGCACAGCGACAGCTACTCGGGCTCCGGTGCCGCACAGCAACTCACCGGGCTGCGAAACCACAAGCTGCAACACAGCGCTTCCACGTTTCTGTAGCACTGGCTGGGGCTAATGAACCTTCCTGAAGGGAATCTACAAGACGACCTGGCAAAGACGCTCGTGTTAAGATGTGTAGAAGCGTACGAAACACAGGGCTGAGCTGCTCGAGGAGCAGGGAACTGTGGATCTGCACGTCACATCGCAGCCGGGTTTGGATTTCAGGCGCTCTTTAGGAATATCAGCAGCAGCTCTTCTTGTTGGGGGGGCAGAACAAACACCCCTCCAGAGGGGGAACATAAAACACAGAGAACAGCAGAAATCCAAACCCGAATTGACACCGACATTACCTTCAAGGTGGAGGAAAAACCCGCCAGCCCATCTCACCTCCATTTCTAGGGGCAAAAAATAAAGGCACCAGCAGACCCAACGCAAAGCACGTCCCTGCCTCGGCTCCAGCCTGAGGACAGCCCCTCACCGTGCTGTGAAGCGCCCCTTTCCCATGCGCAGTGCCTCCTATTTCACAGCTGGAGAAAAATTTGGGACAAAGCCACGCGCTCAAGCCATTTGGTCAGCCCCATGCGAGGAGCACAGCTCCCCGATGCTCGGGGCTCAGCCCCAGCTCCGCCAACAGCAGCGAGGGGGCAAAAACCTCAGCCCCCAGCCAGCTGCACATCTAGGCTAAAGGAAAATCCACGTTTCAAGCAAGGACAAGTAGCAAATGCCCAAAATCCCCAGCACGGTGCAGGAGGGACATCTGACATTGCCGCGCAGGAGAAACCGGCGTACTGCCGTTACTCCTTGGGGACAGGCGAAGGCCTCCATGAGAAGGAAGAGCTGGAAATAGCAAATAGCTTTCTCCAGGAAAGCAAAAGGGGTCACCGGCTGACAGTCCCTTTGACGCTTCCTTCTGAAAATTCAGTAACCGAGAAACGCCACTTGCAGGAAAATATTATGGGGTTTCGGGAGAGCCAGCGGGTGACACGAGGTGAGAGGAGCGGTTACGGGCAGCAGGAAGCGGGGCATGTGGCACACCAAAGCTCGCCTCTGAAGTTTCATTTCCTCTCCATCCAGGCCGGCATCCCATTAAAAACCTGGCGTTCAAGTGGCACTGCCTGCTTACACACGTTGTAAAAGGAGCCCTCCTGGACTGTTTCACTTCAGAACCTCATGAAGCCCATAATGAGTATTAGCTGCGCTAATAAAGCCACTGTTGTTGGCATCTCGGCTCACACCGACGTGAAACACCGCATTCATCCGCGGTGACTCAGACCTCTGTGCTCCGTGATTCAGCCGCGGGGACACGAGAAAGGCCTCCTGCGTTATCCCCTCCTGCAGAGCGGGCTGCGCCCAGCCGGCGATACTGGGCCTTCTCCTGCCCAGGAAGCCCAGGGCTCCGTCCTCGACAAAAATGCACCCACACGACATATACAAACCTACTGTACCATTTTACCGGGGCTGAAATGAGAAAAAAGGTGGTAACAGCACTGCTCCGGACAGACCCCATCACAATTCCTTTGCTAGCAATCCTCAGCAGCTTCAACAGAACAGGGAGAGCATAAAAAAAACCAAACCTACAGCAGCTCTGGCTGCCTATAAAATTGTCCATTTGTGGGCTGGGAAGGAGCACGTGGAAGTTACTCATGACAGCTGCAGCCCAGCACAAGGAAGCCGGGCAGTGCATCTGGGAGGTCGCGAGCCAACGCACCGTGACGCTCTTCCTTCCCCCGGCGCGGGATTACGAGCCAGCCCGATACCCGGCGTGGAAACGGAAAGCGGTTTATTTATAAGGCAGCTGGCACCGCATTGTTTAGGCTGGGTGCACTTTGATGAAAGCGCGCTGGTTCGGATGAGAGCGCCGTGAGGTAAGCGCTCCCGAACCGCGTGATTTCCTCGGTGCTTCCCGTGACATTTCCAAGCGGGGAAACTCCCATTTCCCAGAGCATTCCAGTCCCCACCAGTCCGCCCGGCGCGGCGGCGGCCACCGGGACATCGCGGTGCCGAGCACGGCTGGAGGATGAGCGCGAGGCTCAGCCTCCGCAGCGTGCCTCGAGCTGAGGAAGGAAAAGCAAAGCCAAGCACACACCGTTGGGAAGTATCATGGTCAAAGAGGGTGGCCAGGAGGAAAGGAGTTGCTTAACTGGAGGACCAAGCAAAACGAGGCCATGCAGAGGGTCTCGGGGCCGGGTTTGAGGCCACGATACCCCGTAGCTTTGTTTCCCGGCGGAGGAAACGCAGCTTTCATTGAGAGTCGTTTCAGCCGGCGCTGAAACCACGTCACCTGCAGCGCCTCCTCGCCCTTCCCTGTCATCGTTCACCGCACAGGAGGGAGATTTTCCTGTTTCCAGGTGAGGGAACGCAAAGGAATGCGATCCTGAAAATTAAAGATTCGGTCACGTCTTGGCTAGGTCGGTGGCTGCGGTGACTCAGGGCTATGCCATCTTCAGGCAAGGGAACCTCCAAGGCCGACGGGCTGCTTGCTGGAGCACCTTGGAGCGGCGTTAAAGCAGCACTGGTCAGAAGCCAAAGGAAGCACAGATACAGGCCGCATTCCAGCAGAGCATCAGGCAGCAGCAAAGCAACAGCATATTCCCGACAGTGAGGCACTCGGAGGCAGGATGCCCATCTGTCACTCCCAGCTACATTATTAGGAAAACATGAAGCAAAAGCACGGAGAAAATTACATTAATTATTCCATTGTTCGGGGAAGAGACAAACACGACATCGAGCTTCGCTCTTATTTCACCTATTTACAGCTGCCCTCTCCTCCAGACAACAGAACTGGGGTATTCAGAGGAGAACCTATAACCTAAGGCAGCACAACGCTGGAGATAAGGAATGAGAAGGCGAGCAGAGCTCCAGCACAAGCCAACCAAACGTCCCTCACCTCTCCAGCCCCGAGCAGGCACTGGTTTAGGACCGGCACAGCACAAGCACTCGGTGCCCTTCCTTTGGGTGCCCCTCTCCCAGCAACCTGGCAGCTTTACACAAACATTATTGAAATAACCGAGCCCTTTAGCAGGGAGGTCTGCCCTTCCGTGCCACCTGTAAAATGGTGGGAGCAGCTCCGTAAAACACATTGGAGGCTGCAAATTCACAGCAAGAACGACCCCTGCTCTGCTTCGTCCAGCTCATGGTCCCACGTCTCTCTTCCTATCTCTAATCCTCCAAGACCGCAGACTCTCCAGAGCTGAAAGCCTCCCTGCCCACGTGCTCGCCGGGACAAAGGGCAGGATGAGCTCTATAAAAGCAGTTTCTTCTTTTTAACGATTCACAGAAATCTCGGCGAGCGCACGTGCTCCTCATTCCAAAACCCGAAACTGCAGCAGCACATCTCGGCGTTTCCTCTGCCGCCTCAGAGGGCCCATTGCGGGCACGGCGCACCAAGAAGCCAAATCACCCTTCGACACCTCGAGCGCCTCAGTCCCCAGTTCCATTTTTTCCAAATTCCTGCACAAAGCCGGCCAGTGCCAGGGCGTCCTACCGTCCTTCCCTCGCTTGGCTCCGGCCAGGGAGATGCACAAAAGCGCCTTGGTTTAGCTTTTTGGGGAACACCCAACTTCCACCGCACCTGCTCTGCTTTAATTATCGACTAGGCTAGAAGCTCCTCATTAACATGCAAGGCGAGCTTGGCACACAATCTCAGCTTCTGATCATCTCGAGCAGATACGGTTGGAAAAGAAACCCAAGCTAGCTCCCCGCCACGACGCAGCGTTTAAGGAGCGGCAGGCAGCTTTGGCTGCAGCCCCTGAAATTTCACCACGAAACGCTTCTTTTGCACCCGTGCGCTTCAGAACCGGTGGAAAGCGTGCAGTTTTTAACCACAGCATCGCACACAAACACCGGGCTTTCAAAGCCTCCTTCAAGCGCGGTGCGTTTCCAGCACCACTTCTAGCCGCGCGAATCCAGCAGGTAATTACAGGTTTGACCTCCGTCTTGCACAAATATGCCTTTTGAAACAATGCGAATAAATATTTGCCCAATACGAGCAGACAGCTCCAAGAGGAACCATTCCAGTTTATCAACTTTGTGATTCATGTTGATACAGGCTTTATTCTCTATTTAAGGAACCAGATAACGCTTAGGAAGTTCATCTAGCCAAATACGTTTCGCGGAGCCACCGGGGACCACCCCGGGCAGTGGCACGTCCAGCCCACGGGTCCCACCCAGCAGCGAGCCCCAGCCTCTGCTCTCCTGATATTTGCTGTTGCTCAACCTCCGAGGTGTCCCCGGGCAGCAGCAGGGTGAGAGATTGACACAGGCGGAGCCAGAGATGGCTGCTGGCGTGGTCAAAGCAAAGCTTGGGGTTGGGATGGGGACCATCCCTTTCCTTTTTGAGCCCCTGAGTTTGCTTGGGAGAGAACTGTGAAAAGGCTCGGAGGAGCAGGAGCCGAATGTGAGCTCTCTCCTCCCAAAACCCCATCCCTTGCTTTCATACAGCGCCCTTCTGCCAACCCAAAAAAGGTCCCGTGAAAGCAAAACGGGGCAGGTGCCCACGGCAGGAGCAGAGCAGGGCGCGAGGAGCGGAGGCGACCACGGCAGGCAGGCAGGGTGCTTACGGCACTCGCTGCCCCCAGACCTGTCCCCACACCAAAACGCCGCCTGCGCGCCGCGCCTGACTCACGAGCTGCAGAGACAATGCCACGGCGATTGTTTACTGTGTCAAGGACGTTCCGTATAATTAAAGGAAATGTCACAAGATGAGATAACGCCGACAGGTCGGGAGGCGCAGCTCATGGCAGCCTCGCAAGAAGCTGCCTCACCCAGAGGCTGTTTCCCCCGTTGCAGACACGACCTCGCTCATCACCAGGAGCCTCATTTTGCCCAAATTCACCCAAATCCCTCGCCCCACTGGCTGCCCACTTGCTGCGTTTGCAGAGCACCACGGTGACCCTGCCTGGTGTCCCCAAAACGAGCTGCCACCCTAAATCCCTTCCGAGCCTACCTGACAGCACTCCTGCCTGCTCACGCTTGCACGTGGGGCCGCAGACAGCCTCCGAGCATGGCTGCAGGCAGCGCCCAAAGGACACACGGCTAAATGGAAACAGCAGAGCCGTGGCCACAGCCTGGCACAACCACCGCAGCCATTCAGGACCGGCTTTGGGACCACCAGCAGCCGTGAGCTTCAGCCCCCAAAAGCCAGCGGGCTAGGCAGCGCAGCCGGCCCACCTGGCTCCTGCCCACGGCAGCCCTGGCAAGCCTCACGCCCACGTCAGACACCTCGAGACAGGGGCTGGGATCGAAGAATGCAGCCCTGCAGGCACTGCGAAGACCCCACGGGGTGAGCATGGGTACAAACTGCCCAGCACGGCATCCAAAGAGGGCTTCAGCTCTCCGGGAGAGTCGCTGAGAATTACCTTTAAGGGGTCCGAAAGCCACTGAGGAAAGCAGGCACGTTTCAATTAACTAATCCTGAGGATCCGTACTTCCCATCAAAAGCTCTTCAAAGGCGCACAAACGAGGCTGAAAACCACAGCTCCAGTAAAAACACACTGCTCAAACAGCACTTATAGCCAGGATGCGTTAGAGAAGACATCTGAATGAGTGCACAAAATTTTGGGTGTGCAAATGTGAACACCAAACCCTTTCTCCGTGCCCTTTATCCCTCCTTCCAAAGCAATCCTCAGAACAAATCCTCACCTTTTTTCAAGGGAGGAGAAAAAAGCCTCCCAAAAATCTGCGGTTCTGACTGAGATTCGGATCGGCTTTAACAGAAAAATAAGAATAAATCAAACACGGAAGCTAAAAGGCGACTGACCCTTATTAATGGAACTTTCCCGCATTTATGGAAATTCCTGGTTTGGCACAAAAACATCTGCTCATTTAGTGGGTATTGTCGAAAACACTTCTTGACTGTGGTGACGCTGAAAGAAAGAGGTTTGCCTCATTGCTAATTGAGCTTCTGGCTACAGAGTAGAGAAAAATGTTTTCCTGGCTTCGAAACTCAACTCAAAGCTAAACCCCATGGGGGTGCACATCTTTACCTCCTGTAAGGCACGCGGCAGCCCGAGTCCTGTCCGTAACTGAGGCAGAGCCACAGCTCACCACGTCTTGCCCTGCTGCAGCCACGGACTTGACCTGGCAGCGACCGCTCCGTTGCTCCAGCTGGTGACAAGCCCTGCCTAAAACTCAGGCCACCAAGACGTGGAGGTCCGTGGGGCCGGCAGGAAAGCATCACGTCCGCAACGAACCTCAGCGAGCCACTGGATGTGCAGCAGGGCTTTTCTCCTCTCCCCCCCCGCTGGATCAGCTCGGTTCTTGTCTCGCTCCTGACATCGGTTGGGCAGCAGTTTATCGCGCTGATGGCTAGAAGAACACCCTCAAGACAATGATTTGAAAACGCCACCGGCTGCTTTCGCCTAGAACAATTGCTACAGGCTGTCGGGGATGCAAGATGACGCTCTCAAACCAGAGCTGAAGGCACTCGGTGCATACGATGGCTCGGGAACAGTGCAGCACAGGAGCTCACTGACTGCAGACGCTCGATGCCAGGACGGCGTGACGAAGGAAGGCTCAGTTCACACTCGTCCTTGCTCTTCAGCTCTTTTCCTAGACTTTTATTTAGGGATGAACTCGAGGGATCTTTGCTGTGGAGGAAGGAATCGCTTCATAAGGCAACGGGGTGCTCTTTATCAAAATGATTTTATAAAACAAAATCCATCAGTACCAGAAAACTGTGCCCCAGACACCATCCCCCAAAACCACCCGCGGGGAGACTGATCGGTACTGTACCCTGAGCAGGAAAATAAGAAAAAACCCCAAACAGACGGGGAATGTCAAGGGTGCCAGACTCACTGGAATAATCCCATTACAGAGTTATCCAGAGCAAGCAGTTTCCTCAATATTTGCAAGATAACAGGATTAACTTCATGTTCAACATCATTTCAGCCTAATAATTGCAGAATCACTCCTAAGGCCCTAATGTCATTGATTCAACAGGGGATTCCCATCAACCCTCCCCAACAGCCCCAGCTTTGAAAGGCCGTTCATTAGCGTCAGCATCTTAAGTTAATTACTTTGAGAGATTTTCCTTTCCTCCCCAAAGCCAACCGTAACTTAACCCCTGCAGTACACAGTGCCCGGGCAGAACAACATTCTGCGTTCCTTAGAGGAAGGAGCAGCGCTTACCTTGCTGGTCACCGCTGAAGTCTCCAAAATTTAATGCTAAAATCTAAGGGTTGGGGGCAGCTTTCCCAACGCGGCAGCTGAACCCCAGTGCAAGTCCCTGGGGGGCTGGCTGCAGCGCCCCAGCTCTCAGGCAGGCACCAGGGCTGACCCCAACTGATGTCCTCCCCGGGTGTGATCAGGGGATCACGATCAGGGGATCACCGCCAGGTCTGCAGGACTTGGCTTCCTCGCCAAGCTGTCCGAGGCGTGCTGTGCCCTAGGAGCCCAGGGAAACACAAAGCAAACAGCACACAGAGTGGCTCCTAGCCCACAGGAGAGAGGCGTTGGTTTTCCGCAGGACTTGGAGCACAAAACCCTGAAATCCCACCTTTCCCCAGCACGGGGGCTGCTCATTTCAACACGCTGCACCCGGTAAGCCTCCCCTTATCCTTCCATCCCTCTCCCGAAGCGCTCAGCGTGCCACCGAGCCAGCCAGGGCTCCCAGCAGCTCGCCGCCAGCAGAACCCAGCCCTACAGCCACCGGTTGCCTGCATCTCCCCGCTGCTTCCCCCCAGCACAGAGCTCTGGGGGGCCCTGGGACATCCCCCCCCAAGGGCAACCCCCAGGACCCCCCAGCACACACCTCTGTGGCCCTGGGGTACCCCCCAGAACCCCCCCTCAGCACAGAGCTCCACAGGGCCCTGGTGCTCCTTGAAACCCCCCCAGCACAGAGCTCTGCAGCCTCAGGGTGCCCCCCAGGACTCCCCACCCCCAGCACAGAGCTCCACGGAGCTCCAGGTCACCCCCAATCCCCCCCAGCACAGAGCCCCACAGGGCCCTGGGGCTCCCCAAAACCCCCTAGCACAGAGCTCCACAGTCTCAGAGTGCCCCCCAAGGCACCCCCCAGCTCGGAGCCCCACAGGCCCCGGGAGTTTCCCCCAAAACCCCCCCCAGCGGAGGGCCCTGGGGTGCCCCCCAAGCCCCCCCCCGCCCCCCCCAGCTCGGAGCTCCGCGGGCCCGGTCGCGATCGCCCCCTGGTGGCCGCGCCCGGCTCGGCGGCAGGAGCCGGGGGGCTTCGGGGGGCGCCGTGCCCGGCTCTGGGCACCGGTCCCGGCCTCCTTACAGGACCTTAGGGCGCTTTGCTTCCAGTTCCAGCGCAGGCTGAACGGTTCGAGGGGAAGTAGCAACTTTTATGTTGTTTTTAACGTGCAGAGGAGTACAAACGCATGGTAAGCCAGCTGGTTAAATCCTTTAGAAACCCTAAAAGCTGTGCTTGTTGAAGCAGGGCAAAGCCAGGCTGGGCTGAAGCATCATCATTTTCCCTAAGTGCTCCTCAACCTGACCACACCGTGCTCGTCACTGGTCGCACCACAGCCTGCTCGGTCCCACACCTGCAGGAAAGCCACGCTAGGTAGCGGGGTTTTTGTTGCATTCAAGCCTTTCGGGAGACAAAAGGCACCTTCAGAAATCAGAGCTGGGGTAAAAGCTGCGATAAGGCAGCGGTGACAGCGTGTGGGTGTTCAACCCGACCAGCCGCTGGCTCAGCTAACACCCTTTACAGCTCGCAAGGGCAGCAACACCACTGCAAACCTCCGGTGTTTGGTTTTTTTTTTCCAAGCCAGCTTTGCCATTCAGCACGGACACATTGCCGCTGTGCGACCCAAGAGAAACAGTAATAATAAAAGTCACTTCATTTAAACTAAACCCACTTACCTCTGGTTCCAGGCAGGCTTCTCCTATCCCCAGCCCCAATAAAATCCGCTACTGAAGTCTCCCGAGGACGCACAGAAAACAATGTTCCAGAGGGCAAGGTGAATTTAAGGTCCAGGCTGAAAATGAAAACTAGAAACTCTCGCAATCTAACACTTCTGCTCGGTGCCCTACTTACTGAACCACAATACCTCCACATTCACTATTTCACAGCGAGTCGGCCTGAACCATCCCGAGGATTGATTACACGTCCTACAAGGTCTTATCTCTTAATACAAGGAGTAAAACTGCTCAGCTCCATCGCAGAGCGCTCCAGCGGGTCCAGCATTTCCCACCCAGCACCAGCCTTCGCCCCTATCTCACTCCAGCCAGCCCTTAAGCCAAAGTTTCTCCCTCCCAGCACATCCGCAGCTTGGACCCCAAACCACAAAACCACCAAAATTAATGCTGCTTTCCTCGAGGCAGAGCTATCTGCAGAAACCACGTGCCCATTTACTACAAGAGCTTTAGAAGCCACTCGAAATGGGGTGCCAGAGTTACGAGGTCTCTGGAGAGCCAGCAAAAAATCTGTGAAACTCTTGGCTTGGAGTCGCAGAGAGATGAGGCAAGAGTTTGGGTTCCTCTGGTTGTTCAGAGGGGGAATTCCTGGGCATGTATTTTTATTATTAATCATTTTTAAGTGCCAAGCCAACCAGGAGAGGGATAGCTGATCTGAATCACTTGCAAACGCAGGAGGCAGAACAGCACCAGCACGGCATGCATTGCCCCGGGCACCCTGACAGCACTCAGCACCTGATTTGCACTAAGAACCCCAATGTCCATTGCAAATTCAAGAACAAAAGGCTGTCAGGATTGTGTCCCAAAGGACTTTCCTAACGTGTCAAGTGCACTCCTTACTTAGGATAATGCTCTCGGGGAGGTTAGAGAGTGTTCTGGACTGCACCTTGCTTACAAGTCCAGTGGTCTCCAGTGAGACCAGTGCAGCCCTCTGGTCCGTCTGGCTGAGGACCAGCAGGACTCTGCCTTCCTTGCACTGCTTGCAGCACAGCCTCCTTCCGTTGCAGTTGGCTGTTTAATCTTGTTTCATCTCAGCCGCTCTGGCTCTTCTGTTGCACTGCACAAGACAGTTACGCCGCTGTATGTATAATTTGTAGGATCTCATGGGGGAATCGTAGCTCGTGCTTCTTCCTGGAAGAAAACCTGCTCTTTTGCTGCGAAACAGACGTTACAAAGACATTTCCACTGGCTAGTTAGCGTTAACTGGGTTTCTCTGGCAGTCCTCAGAGCTCTGGCAGGGAAGCACTCACGCTGCAAACGCTCTGTGCTCGACTCTGCAGATCGAAACCAGAAAAAAACCAAAAAACAAAACACACAAATGCTGCCTCCAGCAGCCTGGTTTAAACTAAGAACCACATCACCAAATCACTTTAGTGCAACACAAAAGCGCACATTTGACAATTTTTTCCCTAAATGCTACCAGCGGCTAGTTAAACGCCTGTCCTGGCGGCAGCCTCCAAGCAGCTCGGCTCCAGCTGAGGCTTTGTCACCACGAGGGGATTCCCACCCAGCCGGTCCCCAGCCCTGCTCCGAGTCCTTCCGTGATTACAAAGGACACCGAGCGCCCTGCCTGCCCCCGCGTGGACCGCTCCCTTCTGGAAAGGCACCCAAGGGACTGGAGGGAACACCCTAGAGCTCCAAAGCCTTGCCCTGTTTCTGCAGAACAGAAGGCACCGATGACAGCAGGCACTTCCCTCAGCCCCAGCCCTACAGCAGCCGACCCCGCTCTGAGCTGTGGGTTTAGGACCCGGCCCCACTCAGGGCCAAGGGTTTAGGACCTGTCCCACGCAGGCAGCTCCACCTGCGGCTGGCAAAGTCCTCGCCTCCGCCGCCAGCCGCTGATCCGCGCCGGAGTCACCAGGTGGGGACTCACGCTCACGATCTCTCTCCCTGGATTCATACTGAGCCCACAAGGAAAACATTTTCCATCCCAGCAGCCACTCCCTCAGCAGAGCTGCTAAAAACAAAAGGCTTCATGAACAAAGGAACGGCGAGGAGAACGCCGCTTGGCGGACACCTTTGGCGCGGAAGCAGAAAACTGGTTTTCCCGAGCAGGTTTTGTTTTCCCGAGCAGGTTTTGTTTTCCCCTAACACACTTTGCCAGGCTGAAGCCTTCTGCTCGCTCCCAGGTCCCCACCGGGAGGAGATGCCCAGCTCCTTGGACCAAGGAAGAGCAGCAGCAGGGGGACGGGGCAGGAGGGAACCCACACACGTCCCAGGTATGAAATTAAAGCGTTATTTCAGATCCCAGTGCAGCAGGCTGCTGGAAGCTGGTGCTTAAAGCATCTTGGGACAGGCTCCCAGCAGCGAACCTTTACCCAAGCACCCGTCACTTCTGAGCATCAAAGGCAGCAGTGTCAGAACCCGCTCGGGCGATGCAGCCCCGGGATGGCTTGACGCTTGGTTTTGATCTCAGCTTCCTCTGACCCAGCTGGGTTGCTAAAAGTTGGCAGCAGTGGATGTACCCTGCCACAAAGCAGTGCTTCCACAGGCGTGCTTTGGATGAGAAGCGATCTAACAGCCTGTTACCTATGCACGTGCCATGATCACGCACTGGTTTCCATCAGGGCTCTGAACCTCAGAGCATCCGATGGCATTGCTCTCGTTTTTAGGGATAAAAATGGGAATTGGGAAGCCAGCCACGCTTTCTGCCAGGACCAAGCAGCAACGCTAGTGCAATAGAAATATTCACATCCGAGCCCCCCTGCCTTTCCTCAGGCTATATTTGGAGTCTGAGTGTCCAAAAGTAGCAGATTCGTGTCACACTGGTTTCTTTATGAGGCATGTAGCCCAGAAGTCAGCTTAGACGCTAAAACAAATTACTTCTTTGTTTGCACAGAGGTTAAGGACTTGAAGAGCATTTCCTATTTTTAGTAGGAAAAGAATTGGGAAAAAGTAGCACAGCAGGAGACAGGGTGATGAAAGTCAACCTTGAATAAAGAAATAACTGCAGAAGATTCTTAAAGCATCCATAAATTTGGTATTTCATGTGTTGTTCTATAATAGAAGCAGCTTTGGGCAGGAGCCTGTGGGTGCAGAAGGCTGCTCTGCTAGTTCCCAGGACTCGTCGCAGCTGTCCCACGGATTCAGACCCTCTAGGGAAGCTACCACAAGGTTTATCCCAATACCCGCAGATGAAGTCTGCAGCCATGAGCAGAAATTTTAAAGGGAGCACTGAACTACAGGAGCTAAAGGCACCCAAGAACAAAAGCTTGCTATGGAAAAAGGCAGCGCTGAGCTCCCCGATGGCAGCTCAGGAATGCTCAGCTCAGACACCACGAGTGAGCTGCAGGCCCCTTTCCTCGTCAGGTCGCTCCAACACCTCTGCTTTCGAGGAACCACGGGCATAAGGTGAGGCTTGTCCCGCCAGGCACAAAGGTTTCACTTCAGTATTTGCTTTTTAAGGTCTCACAACTTACAGGCAGAGAGAATGCTGGCTCTGAAGATGATCCCTTCACTAAGAAAAAGGCTGAAGCTTTGTTCCCGGCAGCCTAAGAGGAGAGCAGACTCCAGGAGGGCTCTGGGCAGCGTGGGCAGTGAATGCAACAGCAGAAACGCGCTCCGAAAATAGAGCGTGATCCTTCACCCTCAGCGCTCCGACAGGAAGGATCTGAACGGGGTGCAATGTTCCAGGGATATTTCCCTTCAGCAGATCACTTGCGTAGGTGGGACCTCAGAAAGAGGAGAAACGGCCGACACACGGCCTCTATTTAGAACTCATTTATTCCTCTCGCCAACCTGCATCCTCCCACTGCCTGCAGGGCTGGGGGCAGCACACTGACACCCAACCCCCTGCCACCCCGCTCCTACCACTCCAACATTTCTTCTGCCTCCAGCGGGTCTCCCGGCACTGCTCGGTAGCTGGAGGCTCAGTATTTTACGCATTCGCTAAGCCGGTGCCAGTCACAGGCACAGCCGACAGCGAAGTAATTCCATTTTGCTTAGTCCAGCACGAGAGACAGACTCAGCCACCTGATGCTGCCCTGGCTGCACAACGCACGCACATCCACGTTACTGACGTGGTAACGAGCTACAGGCAGCTGCTCAGGGCCATGGCGCAAGGCTTGCGAGAAGTTTCTGTACGTTTTTCTCTCTACTTGGAGAACCCACCCGTGGCAGGGTTGAGAGGAAATTTTTAAGTTGCATACCTGCTCTAAAATAACCGTGTATAAACAAGCTCTGAAACTTCTCTGCAGCTGCCTGGAGACCAAGCTCCTAGTAGTCTTCAGGGATGAGCATGAATTAAAATCTGAAGACAACAGCAAATTTCATTTTTAATTAGCCAGGGCAGCCAGCCAAAGAGGAGCTCCCCCACCCACCCATGGCTAGTGAAGCCTGACAGCTAAAAAGGATTTATGCTCGACTGTGCAGTCCCAGTGGCCATTCGAAGCACACCAGCTCTGAACACGCGCCAATGCAGTTAAAACAAAAGCCAGCCATGCAGCATTGTGAGTGCAGTTAATGTACAACCAGTTAAGGACAGCAATACATCAAAAAGCACCAGGCTTTGAAGGAACAAAGGGCATGGACTTGAGCGCAGCTCCTGCACGCAGCTCCGCCTTACCTCATCTCCAGCCTCAGTGCCCGGAACAAGCCAGGAGTCCTGAGCTTAGCAGCACTTGGAGAATGAGCATCCTTAAAAGCAAAGTAATTTAAAAAAAATAGTAATAAGAGACCCATCTGTTTATATTGCCTTTAACGTGGGGCTCTTAGCTCCCAGCACTAACACCACCAAGCTCCACAGCCAGCTGCGCGAGGTGTCTGTGCATGCAAAGACCAAGCACAGATGCTCCATCCTCACCCCTCACAGCTGAATTCAGAGGGAGAGGGGAGGCAGTTCTGGGGAGGCAGTTCTACTCCAGCTGGCACCACGCAAACAGGACACGAGGCGTTTCCCATCCTAGGCCACCAGCGCTGCTCAGATCAGGAGTCAGAGGTCCCAGGAACCTCGACAGGCTCCAAGCCCACGTCCTGGGGTTGAGCGGGGAGCTGTCATCTCCGCAGCCACTGCTTCGGCTGCCAGCACCGCGCTCCCTTCACCCACCTCCCCCAGAAAGGCAGCAGCTGGGCTTAGTTTGCCACAAGCAAACCGTAAGGGAAAAGCAGTCACCACAAATTGAACGTGCACCTTCCAGGCTAACAATTAGAGGCCACAGCAGCAATCCTGCCACCAGGATTATAAGCCTGACGTGTTTTTATGCACATGCACTTGGCTCGGAGCTGCTGTGCGAGTCAAAACCGAGCCTTCAGCGGAGAGGCTGGTAGACCTGCCACGCCGAGCACACCGCGCTGCTGACGAGTACGTCAATTCTCACGTTTTAAGGATGGCATCACCTGACTGCAGGGGAGTAATCTAGAAATAATAGTTGCGGTCACGCAGCTGCACTTCCTCACAAGCTGGGGAGGTTTCACCAACTGCCCCAACGTGGTCCACGAGATGCGAGGTTAACACGCTTCATGGAGACCGGCTTCCCACGGGGCAGGCAAGAGCTTTCCTGCAAATTCCACTTCAATGGTAGAGGAAAAAATGGCTGTAAAACCAGTGCCTTCCACCACCATGTTAGGCAAACAGTTGGAAAAGTCATTGAAGCATTCTTTAAGCCAGAACTCTACCACTTCTAGTTGCAACCAAATGCTTGCTTGCAACAGTTAAACCTCACAGCAAAGAGTTTGCTTGCCTCAGGTCAAGTAGTAGGCAGCACCTAAAGCAAGAGCTTTAAAGCCAAATTTTAATTTTAAAAAAAATCTCACATCTTCTGCAAGATGGAGCAGCCTAGGGAAATAAATTCAGAAAGAAATCAGGAACTACCAGGAGCTGATCCTTCTTTCTGGCTTGCCACGTGCCTCACTCAAATCACATACCAACTCAGAACTTCTAGCCCCCTACCTATTCAGAAAGGGGATGTTATTTGTTTTCAAGAGCTTGGGATATTCAAGAAACTTGTATTCCAGCTTTCACAGATGGGAGATTTCAAAAAAGATCTTCCAGATGTTCAGTACGCAGCTTTGATCGGTTCCGATCCACACCATTATTGCAGCAGAGTTGCAACTGATGCATCTGGCAAACGATCTCATTTTCTAATCATCATCTACATTTGAATTAAAGACATGAAGTTTGAAATAACAAGGTTCATTACAGTACTGAGCAAGCGAAGAAAGAACAGGTCAACGACCGATGGTAAGACACCTAAGTACTCACCGGTGTTCTCTTCCATTCCTCTTGCACACTAGCTTTCTGAGCAATTCCTGCAAAAACAGGAAACAAAATTGAGACAAATTAAATTTCCAAGCGTGACCAAAGCCTGGGGTTCATTTCACTTCCCTACCAGCTCTGCTCAGCCCACACATAACTGACATGCAGAGAACCCAGAGCAGGAATCCTGCCCCAAACTAGGAACAAGAGCGTGGTGCCTTCATCCCTCTGTGAAGACGTCAGCAGCCTCTGAGCACACATGTGGTGAACGGGAAAGAAAAGCGAAACAAAGTCAAGGTGTGACAACTGTGAAGCATCAAACCTTCCCTCCCAGGGAAAAAAAATCACGTCTGCCTCCTCGGAAGGACATGTGCTTCCCGTAAAAGGGAACAGCTAATGCTTATCTAGCAAAAACAGAACAGCACGTGCACGGAAGTATTGCAGAGCTCACGTAATGTCAAGGCAGTTCTGAATGTACTGGGGAAAGAGGACAAGAAGGAGGAACCAGGGTTAGCAGCAAACCCAGCTTTTCTTTGGAGAAACTTCTGAAATGAGGTGCAAGAGGAACTAATTTTGGGGAAATCAGCAGACATCTCGATACTGATCTACGTGTGCAGCACCATAAAAACACCTTCAGCATTTCAGAAAGAGGGAGCCTCTGTCCTGGGGAGCCTGAAGCTCAAATTAAGACAACAAAAACAAGAAACGTCAACAGGCGCCGCACGGGGGGCTTGGGAAAGAGCTCTGTCCGTGGCCTCTTTCAGCCCAACCCTTCACCACGAAGCCCAGGAGGGCTCAGCACCTTGGCACGTCCCCGCTGCTGGAGCTAACAGGCTGGAGTCACCTCCAGCCGACAACCAGCTGAGCTCCCAGCACGTGCTGGCTCCCACAGTGGCAGAGGAGACAACCCCATCACGGCCCTGCTGGAGGTGCCTCTGAACAAGGCAGTGCCAGCAGGGCTCTGGGGCTTCGCTCTGCTGAGCTGCGTGGGCAAGAGCCTTCTTTTGATCAGGCGGATGCACTCCGGGCTACCTCTCTGCTGCAGCCGGAACAGCGCCGCGGCAGCATTCTGAGACGGGGAGAACGCCTCGATATTAATTAATTAATGCTCAAAACATCGCTGGCTAGCACAGCTTTTGAGCAGCTTTGCATGGAGAAGCGCTGTCTGAGCGGATAGGGGCAGCGAGTTGGGCACCCGAGAACATCAGATGGCCTCAGAGGTGGGTTGTGCTGAAGTTCTTCAGGAAACACCCTGAGAATCCCTAAAGCTTAACCCACTAACACCACTACAATGGGTATCAAGCCAGCACCTGCATACAGACCAAACCCCCTCCTTAGAGCAGCTCCACTGCACGGGGAGTTTGCAGGTCAGGTCTCCCTGCCTGCCCCGTTGGGAAGGGGAAGCAGGAGAGAAACAAAAGCAGACACCTCAAAGCCTACGTTAACCTCAGCGCAGATGACAGCAGCCCTCCTACTCCCCCGAAGCCACCAGGGAGTTTGCTTTAATTTGCCTTTCAAGGGCATTCCTGCACAGGCTGCGCTGAGCTTTGCATATTACAGGGGGCACGTTTGTGCCTGGAATACTAATGCTGGCAGCCCGCTCGCCGCTGGACACCGGCTGGATGCACCAAGGACATCTGTCATCGCCTGCCAGCGTGGCTGCGAGCACCTCCGCCCGTACCGGGAGGGATGCTCTCAGCACAGCACTGCAGCCAGCCAACTGCTTATTAATAGAACCAGCTTAAAAGGCACAGCAGAGTCAAAGTGCGAGGCTAGAGCGAGCGGCGGCAGGGCTCCCAGCGTTTCCACCAGGCTGCCAAAGCAGGGACATGTGTCTCTGCCTCGCTAGGGAACGGGCGCTTGCTCACCCGAGCCATGGAGCAAGCAGCGCGCGCCCTGCTGCCAGCGGGTTATCTGGGAAGTGCTCTGCAACAGGCGCCTGGGACTCCCTGCCCTGCCGAACACAGAACCGCTGTTAGCCCCTACTAGCTCAGCCATGCCCCCGGCAGCTGCGTGAGGTTCCCCTGCCCCAGCGAGCCACGTGCTCCCAGCACAGCTCCTGCCACTGCTCTCGATGCCCCTCGGCACCCCGGCCAGCAGGAGCACAGCCTTTGCCTGGCTCGCTAGTTCAAACACATCGCCTTTTTTTTTTTTTAAGCTCTTTTACCAATCTAAGAATATATTCTTGCTCCGTTGACCCATCTCTGAACTTGCAACAGCAAGGTGATGGCTTTTTTCCAGCTCAGCAGCTAATCCCCGCACAATAGAGGAGGACGGCCTCGCAGCCGTGCTGCGGTGCTTCCTGAGCCGCTCTCTGCCCCATTTCTTCTTGGAAAAGCAGGGAACGGCCGGCCCCAGCTCTGCCCCTGGGCTCAGCTCCATCGTGTGCAGTCCCGCAGCAGTGTGGGGTCCAGATCTCCGTGCATGTCGCTGCTCCTTGCTCCAGCTGCCCTGCACACAGGCAGAGCCGCCCCAGATGCGAACCAAATTGCCCTGCAAGAGCACACCACGGGCTGGGGACAGGACCCTGACAGCCCCAGCTCCGGACCCCGAGTCGCTGCCAAGCTGCACACCACGGCTCCGTGTTTTTCCAGCCTCGGGCAAGCCAGGCAGGGCGGCTTTGCTGATCACAGCTCACCTACTTTTTGTGTTCTCATTTGCAGCAAGCCTTGCCCAGAGCCCTCAGCCGCTGCGCGCTTTCGGATACCTTCGCAGCGAAGCTCATTAGCTGCACCGCTCTCCTCACAGGCGTCTGATCTAGAGCTGCCCGTCTCCTCCACTAACACCAAACAGCTTCTTTCAGACTACGGGATGTTTCAAAAAGTCCAACTAAAACCAAGCCAGCGTGGGCTGCTTTTTTTCCCCCCCGGCTAAAGTACAGAACTGACAGCTCCTCCAACGCGAAGTGGCACGCTGCCTCTCCGCGGCGTCTCCCAGCAGGCTTGCCTTGGGCGTGCGAAGGCGGTTTCCGCGCTGGCTCAGCTCTAAATCACCGGTCCTCAGCCCAGACAGCAGCTGGGCAGCTACCACAGGGCTCTGACTGTAATGAGACAAAACCAGAGGCTGCTTGGAAAAAAAAAAAAAAAAAAAGGGTGTGGGGGAGGGACAGGATGCTCTCCTAACGGTCCTGAGCTGTCCCCATTAGCAGGGGAGAGGGAAAGGGAGGCGTTAATAAGCACCAACTAGCCCGAGGACCAGGGTCTGGCATTAGCACAGCCCATTAGCCCACGAAACGAACCCAAGCTCGCTCGCCAACCTCCCAGAAGACGCTTTCTTGTGACCCGGTGTGCTGCTGGAAAAAGTCAGGCAATAAATGAAACATGAGCTGGACTCAGAGCGCCAGCTCCATCCTGCTTCGCGGCCGTGTCTGTGAAACGTGCACTGCAGAGCGGGTCCCCCTGGACCCGAGGACAGCCGAGACCTGCAGGGGACTCGCAGGAGCTGACAGACAGACAGGGGGACACCAAGCACAGGGCTGGCTGGCAGACCAAGGCTGGCACTGCTCATCAGTCTGGGCAGGTTCTGAGCCTCAAACTCACCAAATTTTACTCAAACCAAGCCACCAGAAGGACTTCTTTCAGCGCATCGAGCCCAGCTTTTCAGAAATGTCTGTGGCTGGGCTCACATCAAAACCTTACCAACTGCACCACCAGTTCTGGTCGTCCATCCCTTTTCATAAACGCACTGAAAAACACCATTTTATTCTCTCATCCATCCATTACGCATTCCGGGAAGACAGATGAGAGGATTTTTGCAAAGCTGAGATAACTCCACCTAATACTACGGGTATGCTGCCCATGGAGCCCCATGAAGTCCTCAGGGGAAGGGCTAAAGTAACTCAATTTATCCGCGCCAGCCGTAAGATTAAGAGCATGGTAAACAATATTAAAATTCTTTTCTACAAAGCAAAATAACTCAACAGCACAGAGCGGTTCTCCCAAGGGGCAGCTTACAGCACGGGTGCAGAAGGGTTTAAATATCACAAGGGAAATTCTCCTGGCACACAGTTTCTACAAGCCAGCAAAAAAAGAACAGATCAAGCACACCAAGTGCACTACTAAAAATTAAAGCCAAGGTGTGAGGGTAGCTCCAACCTCTTGTTGGACCAAGCAGTACAGACAGGAGGAGACGCACGAGTCCTTCTGCAGGTCAGCGGAAGTCAAAACGCTTGTCTGTTTTTCTGACTTCATCTAGTATCAAGTTATTTCCACCTACAAAACCTCCCGTTTTGCTCACGTCCTCCAATTATCATCGTTTCAACACCGTTTGCTACAAAACGCTGCTTTCAAAACCCTCCGAGCAGCCTCCGCTGACCCAGTTTGTTCCATGGAAATCACAGCCAGAGCGAAGGGGAGGTCAACTCCTCTGCGTCCCGGAGGTAAATCAGAATATTCCCACTCAATAAAGCGACACAGATTAAACCAAGTTGTTCTCACAGCCCGAGCTGGCAACGCGTCAACGAGCACGGTTCACTGCACCGATAATTAGCAGTCCTGCAGCTTCCCTGGCTTCACAAGGGTCCCAGCTCTTCGACCCGGAGCACGGCACGCAGCTCTCCACTTGTTGAAAAGCCAAACACGGCGGCTGCTGAGCAGAAGGGAAAAGATTTTGTAGAAGAAGTGACAAGAGGGGGAAGATTCAGAGGTATAACAACCAGAAATGCAATTTAAATAGAACACTCGAATAACTGGTTTTGAGAAATCTAAATAGAGCAGGCGACACAGCCAGTGAAAGCAGCGGCTTTCCATCGCAGATACAGCATTTAATAACGGGCTCCCCAAGTAAACAGCAAATAATTTTCCGCAGCGCGGCAGCCGCCTGTGGGGGGCACAGTAATATAACATTACCAGCGAGGATTTGGGAAGGGAAGGGAGCTGCGTCCTCTGTGGCTGCGAGGTGTGCTCAGCCAGGGGCTTTTTTCACCACTTCCATCATTTTTACGGTTCGTTTAGCAAAGCCTCACACTCCTCGGCACGCTGTGCGGAGCACTGAGCACTTGCAGCTCTGCTGCAGAGCAGCGCTCAGCCTCGGACAAGGCATTGGGCTGCCCGTGCCTCAGTTTCCCCCTCTTCAAGGCAGGATAACTTCCATCATAAAGCACGTCAAAAAGAAATGAAAACTCCCAAACAGGGCTCCCACCTGGCCAGCCTACTCCGCTAACATGCCAAACAGCCAAGTTTTTCCATTGTTCTCCTCGAAACAGCTCACAAACTCTCAAGAAAGCTCCCTCTGGCCTCTCCCAGGCGTCTCAGTTCACCGAGCAAGCCATGTTTACCAAACCTGAAACAAAAAGCCAGGAGCCTGGAAGAACGCATGGCACTGAGTCGAACGCGGTGTTACTTCCAAGCCAGCTCCCAGTGACAAATGCTGTTTCTATTTAGCTAGCAGAACAGCAAACACCGATTCACCTCCAGACCTCCCGGCAGCCGATCAGCGATGCTGGAGGTGTGGACGCGCTCGGGGAAAAAGCCTGCAGCAGGAACAGAGCAGAGCAGCTTCCCTGCGCGCTGTCCTTGAAGCAGCTGAAGGGCTCGCCTCGACCAAAATTATCTCCCTGACAGAGGCAGTGTAAAATTAAAGCAGAAGGGCTGATTAGCGCAGAGGGCAGATGCTCTTGTTCCTGCACAAGTGCCCACACTGGAAGCTGACAGAGGAATGAGAGCATCCAAAGGGAGGCAGCAAGGCATGGCTGTTCCTTGATCAGCCTCCCCAAAAACACAAGCCCTAAACCACCGAAAGCTTGAGACCGTCCCCTCTGGATTCCTGGCTGACAGCTGAGCTGTAAAACCTCAGCTTTACCTCTGCTGTTGAGTAGATGTGGAAGTCTCCCTGGAAGGCTTGACGGATGTGCTCATCACCTGCAGGTCACCACACGCCTGTGTGCGGCTGGTATTTAGTGCCCCGTCCCCTCATTTAGCAATACAGCTTGGAAAAGTTTCCTAAAAGACAAGGTTCTGGCTGGCGAGCACACCTAGCGCTTAACCACGTCGCTCAGAAACTGCCCCACAGCCGCAGAACAGTTCTGCAAAAACCTCTTCCATAAATTAGAGGAAGGCGTACACACAGTCACGGCAGGCTGAACAAGATGACCCTTTTGCAGAGACCTGAGATGGGAACTAAAGGCAACCCGGAGCAGAAATTTGTAAGAAGAAAGCCGGGGAACCAAGCCTGATATAATTAAATCAGGATATCGAAGACATTCTGGTCATCCACAAAACCATCACCCAGGACTTAAATCTACCAACGCACACAAATTACCGAAATGTGCTAATAAATTTGGATAGCGAAGACGGCAATTCGCCCATTCTGCTCGTACCCTGACAAATCCGGGCACCCCGAAAGGAGAGGAGGAGAAGAGCCGAGGTGTTCAGAGCAGTTCCCACAGCGGACCCCAGTTCTCCAGCTGCCCGACTCACTTTTGCAGTGGGGCTGAAGGAAACGAACCCACTCACCAGCGCCTGCCTCAGCATGCTGCAGGCAAAAACCAATAAATATTTCAAATACAGCTAATTTGCCCCAAACCTCGGCCGTACATACTATTTCTTCCAGCTTTTCAAAACATGCGAGATGACAAACTGAATTCTCGAGTACATCAGGAGCAACATCACCGCTGCCTGAGCTACCATAGCATGCCTCGATAGCTCCAAAAATACCAGCCTCGGTTTCTGCAGCAGAGCAAGGCCTGTATGAATTTAATTAGTGCAGTAATGGGAAGCACATGGGAGACCGGGAAATGCCTGGCATCCCATTCATCTTTCAGAGAGGGCTACACCAGCATAAAGGGAAGGCATTCAGGAGCTGGCCTGCGGATATTCAGAAGAACTGAGTCTTGAATTCCCCCCCAAAAAACCTATAAACCAACATGCAGCATAAATGTTGAAAATTTTGGTTTCGCACCCAAAAGACAGGCTTCAGCCTGACCGCCCTAAACCACCCTAAAGGCTGGCCACCAACACAAGCCTTCATTTTCTCCCAAACCTTTCCCGGCTTGTTGCACTCCCCAAACCACTCATCTGTCTTTTTGGGGGAGCAGACGCGGTACAGACGTGGCTGGAGGAGGGCTCCAGCCCCTGCTCGTCCCGCAGCTGGGTTCAGCTCCGCAGCTGGCACCTTCCCACCGTGTCCTAATGCACAACCCGTCCCAACAAATTAAAACTCCTGCGTGATCAGTGCATACCTGCTCACACTGCAGCTCCTTCCCGTACCTCACCTCGCAGGGAATGTCGATTTACTCTCAAAAGCACGGATCTACGCTATCCTCAGAGAAGTGTGGACGCAACTGGAAGCAACAGCAGTCCTGCCTGCGAGGTGAGGAACCTGCAGAAGACCACAAGCCCGGGACAGCCCACGTGGAGCTAGACTGAATACCACAAAGCAGACTCATTACAGCAACTTTGTGATAGAAATAAACGCACCTGCCACCCAACTGTATGAGTGAACCGAATGTGAAGTCCCATTTTCCCCGTTTTTAACATCTCCCACTCTTTTTGAATCTGCACAGGGACCAATGAAGAACCTCACCCCCTCCTGCAGAAGACAACGCAGCAATACCCACCACGTCCACTCGGGCTCGGGCTGCGCGCAGCACGGACTCAGCAAAAAGGTTTCCCTGTTCCCGAGGAAGCCTGCAGCACTCCAAACAGCAAGAGCTGCTCTTACAGCCCAGCAGGGCCTCCCTACAGAACCCAGTCAATAAAACCCATTTTAAACTGACAAACAATACCAAAAGGACAAACCCAGCTCCCTGCTTGCAGTTGTTGGCCACGAAGCACAGGAGTGAGCCTGTTGGGATGTCGGAGCAAGGCGAGCTTGCCCTCGTCGTGCACAACACCAGGACACGCACCCAAAAGGCACGTAATGACAGGGTTACTTACCTCTGGCTTCTGGGATACAACACAAACCACCTTTGCCTTAGTTTTGTGGTTTCCATTTTCGTCAAGCTCTCAGTGAAAACGAAGTAGCTGAGCACACACTAATGCTGCGGTAATGCCCCCGTAATTATGACTGGGTAGGAGATTTCATTTGCAACCACCATTTCCTCCCCGAAACGAGGCCGTTCTTCAGCTCAGCCGTCGCAAGGCTAGCTTGCGAAGTGGTTCTTTTTGCCTGAGCAACGGGAATTAGTTTAGCCCCTGTCAAGCTCTCACACAAATGTCAGCAAGCAGAGATGCGGCCCCAAAGCTGAAGCCTGATGCTCCCTGTCAGTGTCCTGCATCGTATCAGGGAAGGAGCAGTGCTGAGACCCTGAAAAGAAAGACTAAACACTGAGGAGCATCTCCCCTCTCCCAGGCAGCTCACCTGAGCTTCAAAAAAAGCCAGCATTCAAGTCAGGAGCTGCTGCTGGGCATTGGCTGATGCCAAATCCTCCCTGAGGCACCGCGAGGGTGACTGCCGCCGCACACCTGACTGCATCCCAGGAAAAGCAACCCCCGGGGTGCTGGTGAAAGCCCAAGCTCCCACCGGTGCACGATCAAGAACACAAAAGAGGCACCTCCAAACAAATTCTGCACTGAAAGACAACGTTTGCACTTCTTGAGGAAAAAATGCACCGGAAACCTGCGCTGCGTAGGTGTCTTCAGTGATCTGAAGATCGAGTCAGCGCTCCTGAGCTGGACACAGCTCAGCTGCTTGGGACTGAACCCCTGCCTTCCGCACGGGCACTCTGCAATCCCAGCACCATGCCTCCAGCAACCTTACATCGCATTCTTTGGTTCAGTGTTTTAAACTGTTCGGGTAGAGTTTGTACTTCAGCTGCAGCCTTCTTTCTCCTTCCCAATCTCAATACAACAATTCAATTATTTCTGATTTAATTATTTAATTATCTGATTACAGAATTTAGTTATTTGTGATTAAGAGATTTCCTTGCAGAAGCCCTCTCCGCATAATTTATTCTGGCTGTGTTTCACAGCTCGAGCTTCAATAAAAGGTGCCCCAACCGTAACAGGGAAAACACAGTCGAATTCCCATTACTGATCTGGTAAACTCTTCCCAACACCAGTACGGGGCAGGAAGGCATCCCATCGTGAAAATAAGCCCATAAAGTTTCTGAGCAGTAACATTCCTTTTTTTAAAAAAAATAAGTTCCCTTCTCACTTCTGCGCACGAAGTTTATGAACCACTAATGACATTTACACGAGGACTGTGCTAATTACATGCCCGAGCTGATTCTGATCGCTGGGAGAAGCGGTGCCTTTCGCAGTGCTCCTCCAAGCAGCCTCGGAAAGGGACCAACCCCGCTGCTAATTCACAGTCGGCCATTCTTCTTCCAGACGTCCTGGAGGTTTTGGCCTGTATCAGTTCACCAAGGCTCGGGACAGTCGTGGAATTGGTGCACAGAAGCAGCAACACTCTCCTGAACCCCCCCCCGGTGAACAGGAACGCTTCCTCCTGCTGCCACTTCACCCACCGCAGCTCAGAAACGCCAATTTCCAGCCATTTAGCTGCTGTAAGAGCTCAAGCAAACTAACCGCTGATTTTTCTCTGCTACAAAAGAACCTTCCACCGTAACAAGGGCTACAAAACCATGCCGATCCCAGGCGGTGCCTGTGGGCAGGAGCCCGGCGGAGGCACAGGACTGCCCCGCACACCCGGCTGGCTCACCTCACCTCGGCGAGATCCAAGAGCTGAGCGAGAATTACGCACGCCTCTCACGGTGGGCACGAGTCAACGTCGGTGACCGCATGTCAGGAGCTTCACAGAAGAGTTAAAATCCAAATCTATACTGGGAAAAATCCTTAAAAATGAGCTGTAAGCTGTGATTTTCTGGTGACCTCTCTCTTACGCCGGGTTTAGCCTTTTTGTTCTGTTCGAATGCTGTGTCCTTGGACATCGGAGCAGGTTCGTTAACACGCTGACCCCCCCACACTCCCCAGCACAGCTATCAACCAGCCCAGAAACTGCTGGTTTGCTCAGCAAACAAGGTCTCTTGATAGGTGCCGGCACGAGGAATGGTTGCACAAGTACCCCAACCCCTCCGCCTCCAGCAGCACTCCCGACGAGTATCAAGAAGGGAAGGGACTTGGCCTATCAGCACACCCCAATATGTAAAAAAAAGGAGTGAAATTGTAAAAAAAAGGAGTGAAACTGAAGGATGAGGTCACTCAATATGCCTGTTCCACATTGCATTTTTTAGAGATGTTAACCCTAGCGGGACCTAAGTCCATGCTGACCCATACAAACTAGAGAAACTAAACCCACTTGACTCTGCTTTCAGGACTTCAAAGGCGGCTCTGAGCGAGCTCCAGGAGGTAGAAAGCTGCATGCAGATCTGGAAGCCACACGTATAAACAGAGAGCATTTCTGGAAACATGAAGAGATGCTGAAATCATGTTAGGATTATGGCCTTACCTACAGCTGGGGAATGGCTCCATTTTAATTGAAAGCTGACATTAGTCCTGCAAAACACACCTTTTGGGGTCAGCTCTAGCAGGAGGTGGCAGGTGGTGAAATTTCCCATTTGAAAGAGAAAAAAGATGTTTCAGCACAGCCCATGGTTCCGAGGCGATGCCCTTAGCTCTGGAGAGGTAGCACTGCGTGTCCTGCTTGCATGCAGTGCTGCTGGATGTATGTGGGGCTCAGCACCTCGCCATCCCTACCCCGGCCCCGTGCCCTTCTAAGGAACAGATCCCAGCGCCTGGCTGCCAGCAGCCCTCTCCCACACGTACACCGGCCCTGGCACACGTGCAGGGCACACATTCAGCAGCCTTGCCGCATAGCTCTGCTATGTGAGATAAGCAGCTTGGTCCCAGCCCTCCCAGCTCACCAGCCTTGCTGCCTTCAACACCCAGCACATCGCTCCGCGCTTCCAAACACAGAGCCAAGCTGTGCTGAAAGGACACGGACAAAAAATGGTTGCATTTGCACAGATTACACCAACCTACGGTGACAGGTTTCTTAAAGAGAAGCTCAGTCTGCAGTAAGAACAGGTCATCGAGGACTGGCTATCTCGCTGTAAAAAGGAACTGCAGCTTGATCCATCCTGAGCCTCCTTCACAGGCCGCCTCTGTCAATTACTGACGCTCACAGCAGCCTTCAGGACTGGTCGGTATTCTTCCTCTGACATCACCCGGACATATGATGCAACTCACTTGAGGCCAGAGGGTGCTTGTCAGCCAGCTGCAGGGTTTGCCTATACATGGACATTTCCTAAATGACTCCGTGCGGGGAACACTCTGGTTCTTAAAGAGGTGTCTACAAACAGCAGTGTTTGGACACACAGCTTACAGCCAGCAGCTGGGTAACAGCACCGAGCAGCCACTCCGGAATCGGGTGAGCTGTAAAACACCCACACCCAAAGAACGCAAACCTACTGTGGCTTTCGCTGGGACCCAAGCTAACACGCATGTGCTCGCACATCCCAGCAACCAGCACGCAGGTCTGCAAGGACAGCTATCAGGCACACGCTCAGCTGGTGATGTAGGGCTGTTTGCTGGGGTCTGGAACCACTCCTGTGTGACCTCTCCTGTCCTTGGGATGGGTGAGTGAGCCGCAGGGATGAGCTCAGGCCGCTCGACCACGACACCTCCCCAGCTCCATCCTCATTTTAACAACCAAAGGGAATGAAGTGGCCAGTTTCTTCATTTGGTTCCCCTTTGGTCTCAGGTTATCTCTGGACATTAACCATCTTGCTGCGGAGTCAAGCTGCAGGCAGCTTTTGCCACAGCACAAACTAATGAGGTCTTTGTGTCCCATTCTTGTATCTGCAGCAAAGAGCTCGCTACATCAAGAGCCAAAGCACCCCAACTTCTCCAATGTCTTGATAACGTAACATGAGACTGAATTTGGGATAAAATAAGCTTTTTGACAGGAAGAAGCATTCACCTGCATGACCCAAAGCAAAGAACAGGCTTCCAAGAACTACCAGCCCTGAGGAGCCCCCATAGCCAAACACCTGAACTCTACAGAGCTCAGCTCCTCCATGCCTGCAGCGTCACGGACTGTCGGTCAGCTTGAGCTGAAAACAAAGCTGGAGAAACAACCGAACACAAAAGCTTCCTCGAGGGAGCAGCACGAGTCAATGTGCAAGCACCAGGTGAGGACAACCAGGCGCAGACCAGAGAAACCACACATGAACCCCCAAATGCCTCATGCAGAAGGATCCGTGGTGTCAGACTTGGCTGCAGGGAGCAGCTCTGCCTGCCCTCCTCTCCGCTGGCATCGGGAAGCTCATGGAGCAGCTGACCCCAGCCGAAACCAGCCTGCTGAAGAAACAGCTGGTTTTAATCCAATTCAGTTCCTCAATTTCTTTGTCACATGGCCCACAAACACTTGTTCCAGTATAAAGGAAAGGAGTGAATACACAGGGCCCCTTCTTCTCTACGTGGAGCAGTTTTAGGTGTTTACACAGCTGCAGCCCAAAACAGAGGTCTGGCACTGAAGTGCGCCACTTGCGGTCCCAGAGAAGGGATAAGACCAAGACAGGAGGGCAGCAAGGCTCCCAGCACCACAAACAGGCTTGAAAATCCTGCTGTGAACCATTGGATCCTGCCTGCTCCTCCGTTCACCCTTTCCACATCAAGGTGCCAGCCTTACCTTTCCGTGCCATTTGTGCCACTCAAACCAAGCCGTGCCTTTCGCAGCTGAATACCCCTGAGTGTCCACGATTTTGACAAAACAGGATTTGTTTGCTCACGTTTAGAAGATGATTTGAGGTCTCTGCTACAAAGCTACACCATTAAACCCTCCCAGTGTGCTGCGGAGCAAAACCCTGCAGTGCCGAGATGCCAGCCCCAGGTTTTGAAACGCTTCCCTGAGCAAGCTCCCAGCCCCAGGCTGGCAGGACTGGGATTCCAGTTCAACCAGTTCCTTCTGCCCCTCATTGCTCCCATCTCCTGGGAGCAGCCAGCAACAAAACCCCACTCTAAGCTGGAATAAACAGTGGTGGAAAAGCTCCCCGCACAATTAAAGGCAATTCCAGATTCCAGCCGGCTGGCCAGCAGCACCGTGCAGAAGCCCCGCTCTGCTTCCAGCACAGCCTTTGTCCCACAGAGGCCGGGGACACAAAGCCTCATGGCAGAGCCTGCCTAACAAAACCGTGCTGTTAAGGGACCACGACATACATCAGCAATGCTCCAGCCCCAAAAAAACTCGAACAAACTCCCTATTAAACTCCCATCCCCTAACACCCCTCTGACCATGGGGCCTGTGGCTGACGGAGGGGGTCCTGGTCAGGCTGAGGTGCGACCTGCCCCTGGCACCCCCTCAGGCCTTCACCCCCTCAGGCCTTCACCCCCTCAGGCCTTCACTTTCTTGTGTGCCCTCCTCCCATCCAACACTACAGCACAGGAAGGAAATAACCCCTTTGCAAAGGAAGCGATAGATCTGAGAATGGGCAATAAAACGCTGAATTGGGGGCCGGCCTCCTGCCTCCCTCACGGCCACCAGCGCAGGCCCCACGGCCTGCAGGGATTCAGGGCCTGCTGGCTTTGCTGAGGGGAAAAGTCATCGCAGGAGGAGATTCCTGGTGTGCTTTGCCACACACACCGAGAACAACAAACACCAGAGGCTGTGAAATCTTCCTCATTCTTCTTGTGGCCCCCTACATGCTCTTTAGGGAATCTGGCAGAGACTCGCTCTTACAAATTGCACGCATCATTATACTTCATCCCATCAAACAGCAGTGTCTCACCTGACAGAACCACCCCTCTGGTTGCCCAGGCTCACAAAATCTATCCAATCTGCTTAAAAGCCGGAAGAACGTTGAAAGAAACTGTTTGCCGAGCTCCCTAAATGACAGCAAACCTTGCACCCCATGCCAGCTACTTTAAACGCCGGCAAACGGCCATTGCTACACGTCACAGCCCTATTAGCGGCTCCCCGAAGTACAGCTTTCTAGCAAGTAATTATTCTTGAAGACAGAGCTTGTGGGGAAGCTGAATTTAAGACTCAAGCCTGCACTGCAAGAAAGCTCCACAAATACAGTTTTAGAAGATCTCATGCCCCAACTACTACAAGCAGAACTCAAAGTGAGTTTCTCCCTTCAACACAATCGGAGCAGGCAAATAAACCGGACCTCCACGTTACCTGCAACGCCTCCGAGCAGCAGGCAAAGCCTCTCTGCACCTGAAACTGCAAGGAACAGGCACGGAAGGCTGCCCCCAGCCACACGACAAAGGGAAGCACTGAGCAGCCTGCTGGCACACACCTCCCCGTGTGCCAAATACCCCGACTGCTTTGCCAGGGCTTGAGAACAGCCATTTAACCCAATACACCCATGGGACACAGGCAAAAGTCAGCCCGCCGCCGGTGAACCTTGCACGCGGTTGAGAACCAGGATTTTTAACCGGCATCTCTGGCAGACTCTTGACAATCCACTGGTTCTGATTCACGCAGACACAAATCCACTCCCAACACATCCCCATTTCAGCTGCCCTCGCTGTCAGAAGCAAGTCTCATGACACTTCAGAACCTGAAGTTGGGACCAGAAGGCTCCGTTTGTTGGCTTCTACAGCACTCATGCTCCAAAGGGAAGCGAGGATGCACAGAGTGGACAGTGGTAAATGAAAACAGCAGCACAAGCTGTCATGCATCCTCCAGAGCGACTGCTAATAACACCTTCAAGACGAGATTTTCATAGAATCATAGAAGTTTTCAATTAGCCATTTTTTGTTGAAGCCCAACTCGCTGCTAGCACGGCCAGCCAGCTCCTGAGGACACATTTGGCTAAAGCACTTCTCCCGGACCAACACTGCAATATAAGTTCCACAACACACCATATTTTGTCAGGACATGAGAGCAAGACGACGCGTAGCTTTAAATACACAAAGAAACCCTATCCTCCACGTTATCTTGATTATGCAAATCAAAATCCTTGCTCCTGGCACTAAGAATGAAGGCTCGAATTGCCTCCGCAGCAAAGTCACCTTGAGAACACCTAGGAGTTTGAGGTTTTCAGTAAGGTGGGGTTAAACAGCAGTTGTAAAGAGTGCCCCGACAGCGCATGAGCCAACAGAAGGGACTGCATAATGCCAAAGCCTGGAGGAATGATTTGTGGAGAGTGCTGGAAGGACACGGCACCATCCACCCACGTGTGATCCAGCGGTTCTGCTACCTTGACTGATAATCAGAATGTGGGAAGCCGAATTTATCACAGCATAAAGAACCCTCCTCCTGCATTTCCTTAGCAAGGCAGCACAGTACAAAAACTGAAGGAATGCTTGTGCTTAACACACCACTAACACAGAACATCCTACACCGTTAGTCCTATAAAAATCACTGATCAGCAGAAAACTTCCACGAACCAGCCACAATATTCACCCAAAACCCGCAGTGAACTGCAAGTGAACTCCACCCTCTCGTTAAAGATTTCACTGCTATAGAAACCGTGATTAAACACACAGGGTCATGAATCAGCTACCTGAAACAAAGGTACGCCTCGGCCGACACGGAAGCGCCCAGCAGAGGGGCACAGACTGGCGTTGCAGGCGCTGGGGGCAGCCCATGGGAACTCCAGCATCGAGGGCCAAAACTGGAGCAGTTGCGGACCTGCAGCTTTACTGAGATCCCACAAACCTTTAACTTTCCTCACCTTCTGGGCTGCTTGGTTTAAAGGCCATAGAAAGGCTGGGGGAAGATGACATGACTTACCAGCAGGTCCCAGTCTAAGGACTGAACAAAGTGGATTTAAAAAGGGAGGTTTAATTTTCCCCTGAGACTGCTGCTCTCAAATCAGAATAAATCCTCCAACAGAAGAGATTATCCATAAATTTACTAGTTAGAAATGTTAATATATCCAGTGTTTATTCAAGAACTGCTGCTCTCTCCATGCAAGAGCATCACCTACACAATTTATATGAAAGGGAAACAGATGTCTTGTAGTTTCTCCCGCCACCTCCCTTTCCACACTGAAACACAGCACAAGTTTTATACATACCACTTTACGCGAGCAGCAGTAATTTACAGAAGAATCAAGGCAAACTTGCTCTTGTTACACTAGCAAAGCTCTGAAAAATCCTCCCCCGTAAAGAAACAACACAGAAAACAATACCCACAGGCAGATAAGTCCAGTGTGAAACCTGGCAAAGCGTTCAAATAAAAAAAAAAAGCACAGAGCTCAAACTTTAAAAGCACGTTCCCAATGGCAACACGCATTTGGACACGGTGCAAACGAAGAAGCAACTGCTCGAACGCCGCTGGTTCAGCCAAACCACAGCAGCAATTACCCATCCACGTTGCCGCGCTTACCCAACACGGATGTGCAACGCTCAGATAAAGGCTTCCTCCTGTTACTCACGTTCTCCTTCCCAAAGGCCGCATCTACACACTGCGCACCACGTAAGAGATGGGACCCAGACCAGTATAACCTGGCTGCTAATGACGGCCCTCAAGGCTGAGATGCAATTAGTATTTCCCTCCAGCTATGAACAACAAGAGCATGACTACGCCCTCGCTAAGCACTTTTAATCTTGCGGAGGATGAAACAGGTACAGGAAAGTGTGGCTTGCCTGACATCAAACAGCAAGGCAGCGGCACAGCTGGGAGCTAAATTAGGCCTCCTGTCCACCCAAACATCCTCATTTTCCCCATGCTCAGAGACTGGTTGACGGGTACAGAACCCAGCCATTAGGATTCAGATTGAAGGCTTCATTCTGAAGCTAAAAGCAGAGGAGAACTACTGATTAACGTAATTGCCAGTGTCAAACTGATTCTGGAGATGCAGCAGTCTCACAGAGCTCCCTCGCTCTGCTTTCCACACCTGATGCGCTCACACAGCGACCTCCCTGCCTCACGGACAGCTTCCGAACGCACTGCAGCGTGGCCAAAACAGCCCAAAAAGCTTGCTTGGTGAATGCACTGTGAATGTTTCCCACCTTCTCTCCACCAACGCCCCCAGAAGACTCGGCGAGGCCGTCACTTGGGTGCAGAAGGAGCCAGCCTGAATCCCGGCGTCAGGCAGAGCAGCTGAGCAGCCCACGCATGAGCAGAGTTTTCCAGCCTTGGGCACTTCCCTTCCTGCAAACCCCATTTTATCTTCAAATCCAGGAAAAAAATAATAATCCACTATTTTCGAGACAAGTGAAACAGAACAATAACAGCAGCAAAACCCACCCCTTGTAATATCAGGTGCCAGGCTGAGTTAGCAGGTATGAATTTTGCTCAAGTTTCCCCGCTCCACCAGTGCTGGCCCACTGTTAACTATCTTCACTTTGCACCGAGCAGGTAACAGAAAAGCCAGATGGCCTAAAGCCACAGCTAATTTCAAAACTGCTGTAAAACAGCACAAGCCAAGACAGCCCGACAGCACTCATCTGACAATTCCACCCCAAAGGTTGATATTGCTCTAAAAAGGCGCAGCTGAGCCAAGAGAAATCATGTTTAAACATGCCTGCAATCTCACTGTTGGCTTTTTTTTAGTCAATAATTACGGGACTGCACGTTAAAAGCTGATTTGGAAGCACAAGATGAAAAATTCTGTGACCTCGCTCACCTGTGGGCCTGATCCACAGCCAGGAGGAAAAGGATCCAGGTCAAGTTAAAGCAGGATATGAGCACTAATTTACCCCTGAGCACAAGGTAAATGAAGCCTCAGTGACCCTACAGGGAACATGCCCCTTTCTCTCCTGCTACTAATCAAAGATCTAAGGGAGAAAGAGTTTGCTTCTAATTATTTGTTCTCTTTTGGCACCAAACTCCCTTTACAGGGGAACAAACCCCAGTGGACTTTTCCTACTTCTGCCATTTCCTACCCAACAGTAAATGACACCTGGTTTGCACCAGGCAGGCTACACTTAATACCCCCAACAAGACCAATGCTGGCAGCACAGATCAGTTGGCATAGCCCTTAGTATCCTCTCCTAGGTCCCAGCTGATGAAGACACCCTGTGCATGGATCAGCAAGCAAAGTTCTGTGGGTCCATCCCAATTGCTGCTGCCCACATCGCAGCAGAGCAGCTCAGAAATGGGCTCCCAGAGAACCCGAGGCAGCCTGCTCAGCCAGAGCCCAATCCAAATTCTCTGTCCCTGTGGAAACCCGCTGAAGTTTCCCGCACCAGGACACGCAGGCTCGCTGGTGATGGCCATACCTGCAAACCTGCTTCCTGCAGCTCCTGACAATACACCAAAGCAGCAAAAACCTTTGAGCAGCTTTGGAGATCAGAGTAATCGATAACTTCCCCCCCGCAGCCCCCACTATGCATCTGCAGGGTGGTCTTGCCAAGACAGAAGTAATATTGACAGAAATGACGCTTCCACCAGGCGCTGCTCGAACAGACGATTACCCCCAGCCTGTATCAGTGACTTTTACTTGGCAACACAAAAATTCCTGATTTGACTTTGCGAGTAGGAGAAGAGAATTAGACGAGCACAACCGTCGCAAAGGCATGTGAGTACAGCAGATGCCAAAGTCCCCTTAAAATTGGCTCAGACACAGCTGCACGCTTTGTTCAAAGCTCATTCCCCGAAGGCGACGACCTTTGGCTTTTTCCCCATCCGTAAGCACCTCTGGAAGCTTCACGTCCACAAGCAGCCTCGGTGAAGCCACAGGCACCAGAGCAAGTGGCAGAGAGTGCTGGCTTGCGACCCTTACCTCCTAGGGCCGCAGACAGCCAGAACCTTTTTCCTTTTTCACTGGGACCCCCCCCACAACATGGGGTTTGTGGCAGCAGAGCCCTGAGCAAGCCCTGGTGCTAAACGCTGTGCCGGTACGGAACAAGACAATGCCTCTCAAACCGTGAGCCAAGTTTACAAATCAAGGCTTCTCAGCAGGACTTGGGCCAATATTTTCTTGCTTACGCCCTTAGAAGCTCACTGTCTGCAGGGCAGAAAAGCAGACACCTCCACAAGGATGCACCCCTCCCGCAGACAGGCAGTCAATGAAGGAAGCCCTCCCGACCTCTTAGGAGGCTGCTTCCAGCTTAAAATCGATGGTGGGGATTAATCTCGATCGATTTTAGACAAGTCCATGGCAGCACATCTCGAAGGGAGCCACTTTCGTGGATTAGTTAGCTAAAGGGAAACCGGGCTGTCGGTGCCCAGCGTCTCTGCCAGGGGGTCCGTACTGTCAGCAGCAGCCTCCTGGAGCCCTCAAGGTGAGAAGCTTCAGACCCCCTAGCTCACGTCCTGTTCAACTTCACCAAAGTCCAACAATCTTCCCCAAATCTGCTTCAAAAGGCAGGCAGCTGGAGCAGTCAGGCTCGGAGCTCAGCACCGTGGGTAGGGAAGTGCCAGGCTTGCTCAAACCGACCTCGTCGGCACGCACCGTCTCTGCCCCATGACATCCAGCAGACACGGTTAATTACCTGGTGACAATGCATCGCCCGGCTCCACTTCGGAGCTCAGCCCCGCAGCTGGCAGGTAAGCAATCCCTAACTGTTCTGTAGTCAGCATGCCGAAAGCACAAGCACAAAAGAATAAAGTTAACAATCTGTTTACCCATTCCCTCCTCCTCCGACGGCTGCTGCTAGCCAACGGATTGGGGGGAAGAAAAATAAATCTATTTCCAGGATTCAGTGGAGAACGCTCGTTTGGACCGCTCTCAATTTTCATATCTTTACCACTGGTGCTTGATGTTATTTCACACAATCAATTCATTCAGCTACAAGACGAAGCCCGTTCCTTCGGCTAATAGCATTAAAAGCCTCTCTCTGGAGATAATTAGTCCTCCCTCCCCCACCCCGTCCCCAGCACGACGTGGAAAGAGCACACAGCCCTCGGTAAACAAAGAAATTCAACCAGCATGCCAGCCGGGCTGGAGCTGGGCAGGAAGGCTGCCTCTCACCTCCCTATCTCAGCACAGCCGATAACCAGAACCCAGCCGACACCACGAGCACCAGAAGGAGCAGCACACCGAGCAGCACACGCCGCGGCACCTTCCGATTGATGACCTCCTCCATCGCTTAAGCATCACCGAGACAATTCCCTGTTTGCAAGGAGCAGAAGCACCAATGATTAATTAGTCACCCCGAGAGGTTTTGCGTGGTCACCCTCTGACCACGAGAGATCGGGACGGGAGGAAACCCGCAGCCTTTTCCCTCCGATCCCAAACCCATCACACGGCCATCAGTGAATCACGCCCATCTCCTTACAGACACAAAACTCCTCCGGGGCACAGAAAAGTTAAGGATGGTGAAAGCCCAGAAAAAGCCCTCCGAGACCCTCGAAGAGCCGTGTATCCCAGCTGGCCTATCTCCAGGGAGCTGCCTCACCTGAGAGGCACGCCAGGAATGCGCCCTTTGCTTTGGGGGCACGCTTCAGAGGGCACTGAGGGCCCCCGGCCGCAGGTGTGACTGCCGGCTGACAGACGCGTGACCCTGTGCGAAGAGGAGAACTGGAAACACTTCTCACCACGGCACCGACAAGTCAGCAAGAGCCACTAATTAAATGACAAAAATAGATCTCTGAAAGGACTTCTTTTTTCTCTCCTCGACACAAAGCCTAACGCTGCCATGGCAGCACATCCATCAGCTTTGCACGGGCTCCCACCCCTCTGGCAGGAGAGCTTTCCCACATTTGCAAAGAAAAACCACACAGCACATGTACGTGGGACATCCCAACTAAACACAAACTGAATTGCAGTGCCCGTGACGTGGAGCATCCCTCCCCTAAGCTCGCCGTACTCCCACCATCACCCGTGGCAGCAGCGAGGTGCCGACATCGCCCCACCAGCCGCACCACGTCCGTGCGCTCCCTGCAGCCCCCCTAAAAAAATGAAAAATGAACGTGTCGAGGTGACCACGGGGATATCTGCCAACTTGCTTCATGCCCAGCGACAAAAAATATATCATCGGTGCAACTTCCACCGTGGCATCGCCCCCGCCTGCCAGACCCAGGTTTTGTAGAGCTCGTAACTGAATATTCATCACCGGCTAATAGACCTACAGGAGCTGCGGCGTCAGCGCTTTTTAACACACGTGATACCCCAGCACATGCCAAACACAATGAAATTTGATCAAAATAGAAGCCATTTGTTTAAATACAAGTGATTTGGCTCTCAAAACTGTCATCAAATTAAACTGGAAATCAAATTAGCCAGCGATTGAATGAAGCAGAAGGCTGTATAATCACAGATCACCGATCCAGCGGCATGAAAACAAGGAAGCAATCACATTCCCCTTGCTGGTGGCAGCCTCTCTGCCCCGTACCCCAGCAGGACTGACCCTTCCCATCTTTTAGGGCCTTTTAGGGCCATCCAGCTGTTTCCCAGTGGTCCAGGAGGGAAAATTCCCTTTCAAAAGCACCCTCCGAGGCATCACCTGAGAGCAGAGCAAGCCCTGCGAAAGCACAAGCAGACACGCTCCAAAACACGTTAATTTAGGACAGATCAGTCGCTTGTGGTGCTGTTGGGAAGGACAAGTTTGAACCAGCTCTGAACAAGAAAAGGGATTTGTTACTGTCACCATGCCAGGTATTAATTTAAATTGGCATAACCGCGTGCCAACGAGATTCCATCATAACTGGCCTTCTTTTGGCTGTATTCCCCCCACTCTCATTTAAAAAGGAATTTAAGCTATGTAAGATTACAGTTTTAGGTCTTGTCTACTCTTAAGAGTAATTTGGATTGATTTAAATAGTGCGTTTGAAGAGCAACAGGCGTTTACACTGAAATCACAGCAGGCAGAGGACTTTAATTGCACTTCTGTGCAACTTCCACAGCACTGGCACGTCAGGCTAACTCAGCTGAACCGATCCTGTTACCTGCCAAGGCAGCACCACACAAATCCTCAGGATTCCCCTTGCAACGAGACCCTGCCGGGGACTTGATGATGTTTTCCTAAGGCAGCTTTCAAGTTTACGACTCACTCCTTCCTACCCAAGTCAAGGTTTCTTTACACACTGGAGCAGAGGAGCGATCGCAGGCATTCATGTTTCTCTTCCTAGTTTGTGGGAACAACTCGCTGACAGGTTGGAGAAGGGCTTTGAATTTGTCCTGGGGCACGCAGCTCCTGCAGCCCCAACACCTCCTGGCCCTGCTGCCAGCCCGGAGGGGCACCGAGACCTTACCTACCTCCACCTGGACAAACACAGCCGGGCGCGGGACGAAGAAGGGAATAAGTCAAGAGGAAAGAATTAAACGAGCGCAGCGGGGGCGTTTCAAGTTCCACGCACCATCGGGACGGGACGGAGCAAACAAAGAAATGGCACCGGGGCTGCCACAGAGGGCAGAAGTCGGGGCGCAAGCTGTGAGCACCACGGGACGGCACAGCCGGGGGCTTGGCACTGAACGGCCCCAGCTGGAGGACACCCAGGGATGTGACAGCCCCCGGGCACACAACAGGGCACGGACCCCAGGATTGGGCCCAGGACTGGGGCAGGAAGAGCAGGAACCCCCTCAACCCCCAAATAACACCCCCTAGACCCACATAACCCCCCCCAGACCCTCATAACCCACCTCACCCCCCTCCTAACTCCCCCAGCTCCTCCTAATCCCCCTCACAACCCCTCATCCCTTCATAACCCCCCCAGCCCCTCCTAACCCCCCCTCAAAACTCCCCCAGCTCCTCTTAACCCTCTTCGATCCCCTCCTAAACCCCCTCAGCCCCCCCACAAGCCCCCCCACTCCTACATAACCCCCTCACAACCCCCCAGTCCCTCCTAACCCCCTTCAACCCCCTCCTAACCCACCCTCATCCCTTCATAACTCCCTCATAACTCCCTCATAACACCCCCAGGCCCTCCTAAAGCCCCTCACCCCCCTTCAAAACCCCCTCATAACCCCCCCAGGCTCTCCTAGCCCCCCTCACAACTCCCCCCAGCCCCTCACAACTCCCCCTCACACCCTCATAATCCCCCCACCCCTACATAACCCCCACTCCTAACCCCCTCCAGCTCCTCCTAAATCCCCTCGCAACCCCCCCAGCCCCTCCTAACCCCCCTCGTAGCCCCCCCAGTCCCTCCGAGAGCCCCGCTCGCAGCTGCCCCCCCCCCTCCCCGGCCACCCGCCCGCCCTCACCTGCCGCCCGCCGCCGCTCCCCCGGGCCGGCCCCGCCGGAAGCCGGGAGGGGAGAGGAAGGGGGAGCGCGGAGCATGCCGGGAGTTGTAGTCCCGGGGGCACGGCCCGCGGGGGAGGGGCAGGGGGAGGGGACTGGGGGAGGGTGAAGGGGGAGGTATAGGGGGTTTTGGGGTGCTGGGGGGATTTGGGGTGCTGGGGAAAGTTTTGGGGTGCTGGGGGCTTGGGGTGGGTGATGGGAGGCTAAAGGGGTTTGGGGGGTGTTGGGGGTTTTTGGGGTGCTGGGGGTTTGGGGTGGGTGATGGGGGGGCAGTGGGGTCTGGGGGTGCTGGAGGTTTGGGGGTGGGTACTGGGGGGCTAAAGGGGTTTGGGGGGTACTGGGGGGTTTTGGTGTGCTGGGGGTTTAGGGTGGGTGATGGGGGGGCAGTGGGGTTTGGTGGGTGCTGGGGAGTTTTGGGGTGCTGGGGGGTTTGGGGTGGGTGACCAAATCCCGCTCCCCACGCGAAGGACGGGGTTTGCCCACGGGAGGGACGGGACACGGGGCACCGGAGAGCCTTTATCCTTCAGAAAATGCAATTTTTGGAGGCGCTGGAGTCCCCCGGCTCCTCGCTGTGACCCCATTAATCTCTGGCCTCGAGCTGCCCAGCAGATAAATCCTGGGAGGCTCTGGGGGGGCTTCTGGGGGCGCTGCGGACCCCTGCGGGGTGCTCCTGGCACCTCGGGGTGCCCGCAGGGGGTCCCCCGGGGCTGCAGCTCTTCCCCACCCCTTTGGGGAAAGGGGCTGCAGAGAGCGTGGGGGCTGCAGCAGGGGGCTCCCCCCATAGGCTCGGGGCCCCTCGGTGTCCCCGCAGAGCACCCCAGCCCCGTGCCCAGCAGGACGGGACATTTTGCCTGGGACCCCCGTACCCGGGGCAGCCTTGGGTGCCCACCCCGGGTTTGCTCCGCTCCCGGCTTCGTGCAAAGTCTGCAGCAGGGGCGGTGCCGGGGACGGGGTGGAAACCCCAAAAAGCTGCCCCCGCACCCCAGGGTGGGCACCCAGCTCCTGCTGCTTGTGCCGGGGAGGCTCCAAACCCCGCGGGGGAGAGGGCAGCAGGCAGCATAGGGACGCGCGGGGGCTTCGGTGCCTGCGGCTTTCCTGGCTTATTGGGGACGCGGAGGCGGCAGTGGGGCCAGCAGCAGGGCTGGGGGAAGGTCTGCGGCGGGGATCCAGGGCAGATAGCAGTGAAAGGTTTGAAACGGGGACGTGGGGACGGTTTGCAGCGGGGATGAAGGGAAGGTTGGCGGTGAGGAAGGTGTGCAGCAGGGATACAGGGATGGTTCGTGGTGAGGATGCCGGGATAGTTCGCAGCAGGGCCGGTAGGGAGCAGGAACACAGGGCGGGGATGCAGGGGGGATGCAGGGCAGGTGCGTCGCAGGGACATGGGGCAGCAGGGACACGGGGCAGCAGGGACACGGGGCAGCAGGGACACGGGGCAGCAGGGACAAGGGGCAGCTCTGCAGCAGGACAGCTCTGCAGCAGGGTCACAGGGCAGCAGGGACATGGGAGCTTTGCAGCAGGGACACAGGGCAGCAGGACAGCCTTGCAGCAGGGACACGAGGCAGCTCTGCAGCAGGGCAGCTTTTCAGCAGGGACACGGGGGAGCTTCGCAGCAGGGACACAAGACAGCTCTGCAGCAGGGCAGCTTCGCAGCATGGCAGCCCTACAGCAGGGACACGGGACAGCCTGGCAGCAGGGACGCGGAGCAGCCCCGCAGCCGGGCAGCTTTGCAGCAGGCCTCCAGCGAGTGGCGCTGCCGACCCAGCAAAGCCCCGAGCCGCCGGGGAGCTGCAGCCGGGCAGCGCAGCCCCAGCCCCCGGGGGTGCTCGGCAACAACCCCCAACCCCCCAGCACCGGCTGATGCAACACCCACCGGCGGTGCCAGGCAGTGCTTCGAGCCTCAAACAAGACGGCAGGCGAAGAAATACAGATTGCAGCAGCCCCTCTGAAGCTACGAGCCCCAGCCTCGTGCTGTTTGTTTGCTTTGCTTTGGACGTGATGGGATCTGGCACCCTTCAACCCCGGCTGGCGTGGAGCTGGGGACGTGGGGGGCACCCAAAATGTGGGGGTCACAGCAGCCCGGTGGCACCGCATCAATCACAACCCCCCCGCCCCACCTCCCGCCCCCCCAGATGGCTCGCACGCTGCCATGGCATCGATCCTGCCTGGCTGCTTGTCAGCGCCTGAAATGCTCCAGCAGCTCTCTGGGATTTACAGCTCCCGCTGCCCGGAGCACGCTGTTCCCCCGGGATTAGCCCAGTTTGTCCCCAGCGAGGACAGCGCCTCGGCTTCCCGGTGACAGCCAGCTTGTCACCCCCCCCCCCCAAACCCATGGCAAGCGGCTCGTTACCTGCTGCGAAGGAGCAGAGGGCTGAGCGCTGAGTGACCCCACAAAGCTTCCCCTCTGTGCCCACAAGGATTGAGCTGGTTTCGGAGGCTCTGCTCCCCCTTGCAGAGGGGCCCTGACTCCCCCCCACCATCGGGACGGCTCCTGCTGCTCAGGGGACCCAAAGGTGCCCACCCCAAGCTGCTCCCAGGCTGGGTACGAAGCTGCTTTCCTGGGTAAAACCCACCTGCAGAAGCAGTGCTCAGTGCTGGAAAAGTGATGCCACGTGTGTGCCCTGATGCCCGCGCCCTGTCCCGCAGCAGTGCCCCAGGATGCGCGCAGCCTGGGCATGGTGCAGGGCGTGCAGGTTTGGCACCAGGCTCGGGAGGTGCCACGGGGATATTCGGGGCCGCAGGGGCAGGACACGTTCGGTTCCCGTGAGCTAAAGCAGCACCAGGGCCAGTCCTTATGGCCCTGCCCCTCACCGTGCCCCCAGCACCCCACAAAATCCAACCGCGTGCTCCAACCAAACCTCTGCCTCCCGGTCTCCGCCACACAGCCGCTTTGCTTCTGCCCCAAGCTCACCACCTCGCCCCACGGGGCGCCTTCGATGGCTGCTCACCCTCATGACACGAGGGCTGCAGACATTCCCACTCACCTCCGTGTCCCCCCCCCCAGGACAGATCCCTGCCCTGGATCGCTCCCAGCCTGGGGAATCCCTCGGGATGCTCGGGATCCCCCCGGGGTGCTCAGTGCCGAGGGCAGCTCAGCGCACGGCTCGCCTCCGCTAACCCCTTTTTGCAGTGCGCCTCGGGCTCCATCAGCCTGAAACCCCTCATTCGGCTCGGCCCGCGATGGTTATGATCATTTTTCCCGTCGCATTGCTGCGTTTTAAGCACCGTCAACGCGCGGCGGCTTTCAGCTGAGGGCAGTCGCACGCAATTTCGGCGCCGCATTCAGATCCCAGCCACAGGTAGGGAGGCTATCAGCACGCCTTCTGCCCTGCCAGGCGGACAATAAATTACGGCACGCACACGAATTGCAGGCGCCGGGTGAGGAATTTATTAGTTTATAATTGTGAACACCTGAAAAAAATAAAATAAAATAAAATAAAGGAAGTGGTTAAAGCGATGCGATGAGTTAAAGGAGGCCCACGGCACCTGCCTGCCCCTGGCTTCGTGGGTGCTGAAGGTGGAAAGTGGAAAAGAATAAAGGAAGGGGCCGGATCCTTCCTCAGAGCCCTCGTGGCTGTCCCTGGGGAGAAGCAGGGGAAAAGCTGGGTGCCAGCGGTAAACCCTCACTGGGTTTAAAATAAATGGGGGGGGGGAACAAAAGGGGTTACACCCGGCCACGCAGCGGGGCCTGGCAGCGAACTGGGGGTGCCCGAGGGGCGCAGCACCACCATGCAGCCCTTCTGGGTCCCTCTGCCAGAGCCGGCAGCTTGCAGACACCACCAGGGACCGGCAGAAATGAAGGAAAGCGTCACAAAAGGGGGGGGTTATCCCCTCCTTGCCGCGGGGAGCAGGCTGCAAACCTCTCCCGGGGAGAAATCCTCGGTGCTGCCGGGTGGCGCGGGGGGGGATGCTGGATCTCAGGCTGCTGCCAGCCACCCCAAATACGCCCGTGCTCATAGATACGTCACCTGTAACACAGAATTTTTTTCTGGTACCTAACGCATATTATTAAGCACAGGATGTGTTTCTCAGAGCCGACCCGAGCTCACCGCCTCTGCCCACCCAGCCCCGACGGGCACCGGCCGCGTGCTGGCAGCCGCCGCGGGTTTGCCATAGCTGGGATATCACCGGGGCTCCAAAATTCACCCGGGCTCGGCTCGCAGGGCTCCAGCTCGGCCGTCCGGCGCCGGGCACGTCGCTGCCGGGGCCCCTCGGGGCTCGCTCCCGTCCCGGACACCCGATAGCGCTGGCAGCAGCACCCGGCCGGCTCTGCCAGCAGCTGCAGCGAAGG
>CM021719.1:2889332-2909352 GCA_011074415.1 Stictonetta naevosa
CCAAACACAAACCGAGCCCCAGACAGCGGCGCTGATAACAATCTGGTGCTGCTTGACAGCCCGCACATGGCAAAGTCCAGCAAACAGCAGTCCCTGCACAAACAACTCGGGCTTTGCCCGGCAACAGCCTCCTCCGGCTCGGGTTCTGCCGCTGCTGCCGGCGAAGCCACCGTGGCCGCGGCCTCGCCGGCACGGTGCCGGTGGCACGGCCACAGCCCGCTCACCACGGCGCGCTCGCTGCCGTGCCAGCCCCAAGAAGGGCGAGTTTTGGAGCTCTTCGGCTGCTCCCCTCCCCGTGCATGGGGCCCTGCAGACACCCCCGGCTGTTTTTAGGGGCGTTTTGGGAGCGCGGCTCTGCAGCAGGGCTGCGGGGTCTGGGCGGCGTTGGGTGCGAGGACGTCGTCACCTTCTTGCCCACCCCCCTGGGCAAAGCTGCCGGCTCTGGGTTCGCCCTGATGTGGTCTGGGGGAGGGTTTGGGTTTGTAATTGTGTCTGAGCCAAATCCAGGTTGTGCCTGCTCTGAGCGGAACCCGGCCCCACAATCCACCCCCCCCCCCCCAGGACCCAGTGTTGCCGTTTCAGCCCCCACCACCCAGCTCTAAATGGCTACAGAGGGGAGCCTGCCCCGCCAGCCGGGGGGGGGGGGCACAGCACTTTTTGGGGTACAGGGTGCTGGGGATGCTGCAGGGCCACGGAGAGGCAACCCCCAGCTCCCCAAATCCTCAGCATCCACCCAGGGGAGCCACCGGTTCCCATTTTATCCCTGCTGCTCACAGGGACGTCCACCTGGGGCTTGTCCACCCCAGTGGCAGGGCTGGAGGTCCGGGGCTGAATTCTGCTCGGGCTCAGCTCTGTGCTGGGAGCGGCAGCGACAGCGTGCCGAGCAGCTGGGTGTCGGGACGTGGCAGTCATTAGCACGGGGCCGAGCACTCGGGGGCTCAGTGGGGCTGGACGCAACCTGGGGTGCTCCCCACCCTGGTAATGAGCACCTGGTGCCCTGGGTGTGTGGGGGAAAGCAGGGCACTAATAGCCCAAAGCTCCTCTTCTCCCCCAAAACTGCCCCGTGAGCGTCAGCTGGGAGCCTGGCCCGGGTCACCCCCCATGGCAGAGCCCCCACCCCGTTACCAGCCCCAAACCCGCAGGATGGCAGCCGGGGAGGGGATGCGTGTGCGGCCCCGAGGCGGGAGCGCAGGAGCCAAGAGCGCAGCCCCGGTGGCTTCTTCAAGCCAGGGCGGTGTCATTTCGGGTGGACACATGCACAGCACAGCCCCGGCAGGTTTGCCCCATTCCGGGGGCCGAGGGGGGCAGAAGGGAACGATCCCCAGGTGAGCCCCAGCACCCGGTCCAGCTCCACCGCCCGCTCCTGCGGCCGGAGAGGAAAGCACCAAGACGCTGCTGGGTGCCCAGCTGGGGCCACCCGAGGCCACGAGCTCTGCTTCGCTCCGAGCACATCAGCTGAAATCCACCCCTTGCTCTGCAGCACGGCAGGGGGGCTGCATCTCAACCCCCTCTGTGCCCCCCAGCAAGCTCGGGACACGAGGGGCTGCGGGCTGAGATGCACCCGGGCACCCTGGGGCTGCAACCCCGGGGCTAGCCGCGCTGCCAAGCATTTAGTATCAAAACACCCCACCAGAAGGCACCGAGGGCTGCAGGAGGACGTTCGCCCGGGGCTTGGCCAGCGCCGTGCAGACGAGGGCAGGAGGGGCTGCGTGCGGCCGGCTGTGCACTCGCTCGGCAATAAGGAGCGGCACGCGATCCCCCCATCTGCTCCGCAGCCCCAGGTCAGCCCACCCCGGCCGATTAGAGGCGCGTTACCTGCAGCCTCAGCACTTTTCCCGGCCTGTTTGCAGTGCTCCTTCCCACGTAGCAGCCGGCTTGGGCTGTCAGCAGCTTTTTCCCCCGCCTCGAGAGCAGCCTGGCAGAAGGAGGTGACCTGCCGCCACCCCTGAGCCGCGAGGAGCCGGCACCCGCCGTGCCCGGTACCCGCTGTGCCCCGAGCTGTGCGAGCTGGCCCCAAGGGTTTCTCCAGCCCCTTCCCACTGCAGATCCCTTCTATCCACACCCCTGTGTGCTTATCCTACAGGAAAAACACCTAACAGCCTAAAACACCCCCGGAGCCCATGAATTTGGTTAAACACCCCACTCTCCTTCTTAGCCAGGATGAAATTTCCCAGGTTAGAAAAGTCGGGAAACCCTCGGCGGCTTCTCTCTGCTTGCTGCCTTTCGCTCTCCAGCACGCTGCAGGAGCTCAGGGCTGTGCCAAAACCCCACCTCCACGCTCAGGCTGATTTCACCCAGGTTATCCCAGCTCCAGCAGCTCACCCGGGAGGGAACCCGGCCCCAGGGCTGCTTCTGGAGCCGAGATCCCCGGGAGGAAGCAGCGGAGCCAGGAGCGAACCCAGGTGATCCCGGGTGGTGCCCAAGCAGGCTGCAGCTCCTCGAGTCCTTTCATCCTGCAAGCCTCATCCAAAAGTGCTCGAGGTGTCGTGTTTTGCCCAGTTTGAGCGTATTAATGCTAGGAAATAAAATGCAACAAGGGTTTTTCCTGCGTTAATTCGCACACGAGGACCTGGCTGCACAGAGGCTCGTTACGATATTCATTAGGAGGAAAAGGGTGGCAAAGGAGCAGGGTGGCAAAGGAGAGGCAGCGTTTCCTCGAGGGGAAACCCAGAGCAGAACCCAAACACCCTGTTTTCGGAAGATCATGGGAAACATGCAACGGCTCACTAATTATTCAGGGAGCGAGAGCGCCGTAGTTAACGAGATGCTGACTGTACAAGTCTGTTGATTTAGTTCCACCGCGCGCGGTAAGAAAGCTAAACAGGAAGGCGGCCGGATTGCTCAAGATAAGTCACCTTCGAGCAAACAGCGAGCTTGTCTGGGGCGAGCCGCTGCCTTGCCCGGCCCCCGGGACCCCGGTGTCCAGCCGGGCCAAACCCCAAGGACAAAGGCAGGCACTGTGGGACCGTGCAGGGGGCTGCTGGGGCAGCTGCTGAGCCCGTTTGTGTTCCCTCTGCGCTTCGCCGCAGTCCACAGACTGGTACCCCCGAGCATCTGGCCTTGATGGGATGCAGGAAGGGTGCCCGGATCCTTTATGGGGTGCAGGGAATTTCTCTGCTGGAAGAAGAGCCTGAAAGCGATTGGGTTGCTTGGAGCACGGCGGGGAGCTAAGCCGGAGGGTGGTCCTCAGCTCCGCCGCACCACCCGCACCAGCAGGAGCTGCAGGACCTGCACGGCACGCAGGTGGATGTAGCTCCAGCAGCACGAACACAATAGGAACAGTGGCTTGTACTGGTTTGTACTGGTTCCTCGTGGCTCTGAAGCCTTCGCCAGCAGCGGGAGGGAGGCGGAGAGCCCCGATGTGCCGCAGCAGCGGGTACCAAATCCTGCGCACCGCCCTGGCACTGGCGAGGGCTGGGGCTGCAGCCAAAACGCCTTTGGACTCCTGGCCCTGCAGAGATTTCCTTGGGCAGGAGGCAAAGGGCGGCCGAGCCTCCTGTGCAGAAACCTCTCATGGCCCCATCCCAAGGCCATGCCAGACCTTCCCCACCCTGAAGCCCCCAAATCACCCCCGGAGCAGCCCCTGCTCCGTCTCCCTGCTCTGGACTCTTCAGCCCGCTGGTGTCACTGCTCCGGCCAGCGGGGCGTGCTGCCTTCCCTCCCCTCCAAAACAAGGCTGGTGCTCACCTCTCCCCGACCAGCTACAAAACGAGTTCCTGGCGCTTTGAGGGATTTTAAGACCCTTATTTTATTTTTTTAAGACACTACAGCCCAAACCTGCTGCCCCTAGGGCACGCCACGTGAGCCAGCACCCCCAGAAAGCGCCAGCAATTAGGCGAGGAGGGGAAGGCAGCGCGTTTCTGGGGAATTACCGGCTGGTTACATTGGTTTATTTCTGCTGTGGGTTTACTGCTGCTGCAGGTACACGCTGTCAGGCTGCAGAACAGTTTATTCATTCACATATTAAAGCCCCAGCTCCTTGCCAAGGGGCCCGTAAGTTTGGAGAGCAGACATTTATGCAAGCAATGACTTTATAAAACAACAACACACACACAACTAATCCTCTCGGTTAGTAGATCTCAAGAAACGCTTTGCAAGAGGTTTTTGCTGTGCCCTGAAGACCCGGCCACCTTCATCCGCCCAGGTCAGCACTCCTGAAACTGCAGCCTTTGAGCTCCTGGGTCCTCGGGACGGGGAGAGGTTTGTGCTGGAGGCAGGCGAGGGGCAGCCAAACACGAGCTCACCCGAAGCTGGTGGAGCGGGGAGCAGCACTGACCTGGAAGTCTCATTTTTGACCCCAATTTCAGGTGGCTGAGATCCGTACGTAACGCCATTTTCAACTGCTGTCAAAATCATATTTTCCTAAAGCTTTGAAATAGAAATGGAGCAATCACAACCCCAAATAATAAATACATATATGGAGAGAGATATCCTTCTGCAAACATTCAAACTGCTTTAGAAGCAGTGGATAAACCGCAGAGAGCAGGAAGTGTGCACTAGCAGATAAAGGCAGGAGCCAGTCATTTCTCACCCGAGGCTTGGCTGGGAATTGCAAAAATCACCCGCAACCCACTCAAAATCCTCCCTGCAGCTCCGCCAGGGCCGACTCGAGGTGGCCCCTCGGAGACGTAGAGCGAGAGCTGGGGGCTCTGAGCGCGGCCCCAGCTCTCCCAGCGGACTCGGAGGCGAGCCTTGGGCAAATCAGCCCTTATCTGCCTCCCTACCTGCTGTAAACGGGGATAATTGGGCACGCTCAAGGATACGGCAGCGAGGTTTGCGCTGCCCTCAGCAGAGATAAGGCGCCGTGCGAGCGCTGCGTCCTACTGGCACACTTCTGCGGCGCTGCCCCGGAGAGGGCTGTGAGCTCACCTCCTCGCACGGGAACGGCCTTTGGCTCGCGACATCGGCACCTTTGGTGGAAAGCAAAGCTGAGGAGGAGGAGGAGGAGGAGGCAGGCGCTGCTGAAGGCTGGGGATGCAGAACCCAGCTCAGGAAGGCTCCCAGCCATGGAGCGCAGGGGGCAGAGGGCGCAGCGAAGGAGCCGTGCTCTGGTTTTGCACCTTCTCCCTGTGGTTACTGTCCTCTGCCTCACCGGGGCTCCGGGCTCATCCAGCGTGCTGGAGCCCAGCAAATCGGGGGAAGAACCCCCCAATTCAGGTGGGAAACCACACCCAGAGAAAACAGCTGGGGCCTTCCTCAGAGAGAGGGAAAGAACGCTGCGGTCTGGTCTTCTCTCTGTCCCTGAAACTAACACAAACTGGATCACACGCCGGGAAGGTGCTGGGACGAGCACACGATAGAGGTGGTGGGACAGGACCCCCAGGTGCCGCCCTCCAGGGCTGCCACAACGATTCCTGAGGATGTTAAGCCAGAGGGGGCAAGGGCGAGCCGAAAAGAGCAAGCCGAAACCCATCCTCGCCTCCGTCCACAAGCACCTGGCTGCACCCAGCCTCTCCCCTCTCAGGGGGTGGAAGCCAAAGAGCTTGGAAGAGTAACTCATTAAAAGGACCTAACACCCTGCAAAACCTACAGAAACTATTTTTCTTCCCCGTGTTTAACTAAGAATTAGGGCACCTGCCAGCCTTAATGAATCCCAGACAAGTGACCACTTTCTGCGTGCAACTCTGGGCTTTGAAGAAGAGCATTTTGAGTTGGAAAAACCTTCGCAGAGCTCCCGCAGAGCCAGCGCTTGCATTTGCCCGCTGCAGGCAGCTCCCTGGGAACAGGCACTCCCAGCCAGGACAGCTCCCCGGCCCTGCAGGAGGGGAGCAGGGCACGTGCCAGGAGGCGAGGGACACCCGACAGGCTGAACTGGGGCTCCCTCGAGGGCCTGGGGTGCTTCCAAAGGGGAACCAGCTTTGGTTACCACGTTCTGCTGGAAAATTAGAAGCTTTTTTTTAATAAAAACCAATCTGTTTTCCCTTCCAAACAGCCCCACTCACTGCTGAGGTAAAGGGAAGACAGAAACGGTGCTCAGTGGCGTCGTTTGTATCCGTACCTTACAGGGAAGAAGCCCTTATCCTCTCAGCTCTTTGTTCCCCATCAGGCCCGCATTGTTTCTGCGCTCTGCCTCCGGTCGTGCGCCTGGGGAAGAAAACCGAGAGATGTGCTCCAACGGAGGCAGAGCGGTCCTGGGAAGCGGGATGTAACCAAGTAACGCGGATCCTAGCAACAGGCTGGGTCGGGAGGATTTAAAGATAGAAACAGAAGTCGGAGCGAGGCAAACAATGGCGAGCGGCGGCACCAGAGCCGGGGCTGCACCGCAGTCCTTGGAGCAGGCGGGCGCCAAGAGGGGACAAGTCAGGGCCAGGCAGGGAAGCGGGGGTGTTTTTTTTCTTCTTTCAGGCAAATAAAAAGTATCAGACACACACACGAGTTGTTTTTTTTTTTAAACACTTTAACATTTGTCAGAGTTTTTGTACAAATCAAAGCATCCCTTTTAAAATCTCCATTACAAACATACAAAGGAACGATGTTATTACTACAAATTATCAGCTACTCAACTTTGTCACAATTAAAAAAAACCTTAACAGTATGTACAGGGCCCTTCTCCCTCTGTTTGTTTCTGTAGCTTGAGGGAAGCAAAAAAGCAAAGCCCCCAATTTAAAAAAAATCCCACCAATGCACCTCAGTTTCTAAAAACGTGTGAAGTATAAAATTAGGTGAGTATTTTCCTGCTGTCACACTCTGGCAAAGTGCAACAATTTTTTTTTCCCTCACATCAGAAGTATCTTAAAAAAAAAAAAAAGAACAAAAAAAAGATGTGGCAGAGTGTCTGATGCTGCAGCATGCTCCTTCCATGCCGGAAGCCAACATCAAAAAAGTGCCTTTGAGTAAGAGTCGTCTTTAGCAACAAAAAAGGAGAAAAAAAACCCTCACCATGTCTAGTTAAAAGCTTCATAAAACCCCTGACAGAGCAGCCAGCCCTGCCTCGGAAGGGCAGCTTTTCTCCTCTCCACCTACCGTCAGCGCCGCTCCAGCCTAAGGTGTCGTCCCCTCCTCCTCCTCCGCCCCGCGGGTCTCCAAACCCTGAGATGTTTCCGCACGCCCTGAATCGATGCCCAGGAGCGCTCGTGCAGCTCGGAGCTGCTTTCCCCCGGTGCCAAGTGCTTTTTGTCCCCCCCAGGAGACGTGGGGAGCCTGGGGAGCGCCCACCCTGGGGCGGCCTCGCTGGCTCTCGGGGCTCCGCTGCGGCTCTCGAGCTGTTTCTGAGAAGCGCACCCCTGGTGCAGGGAACTTTCGTAGCCCTTTGATTCTGCTGGCTTTTGATCAGCAGCGAGAAACGTCCCCGGAGAGCCCCAAGAAACGCTTCCTGGCTTGGGTTGCTGCCTGAGTAAGCGCTTTCCCGGAGTCAGCCTGGCCCCTGCTTCTGCATCTGGCAGGGAGAGGGGGAGAAGAGGCCGAGCTCGACCCAGGGGCTGAGGGGAGCACAGGAAGCAACCAAGCCTCGAGCTCTCCTCGCGTGACAAAATGGAGAAAGAGGTGCTCGATCCCGCCAAGCCCCAAAGGCCACCAAGTAACCGGGGGTGGGATGAGACGGGTCCGTGTCTGTATCATCACGCTCTGGCGCTCAACCCAAAAGCTATCGTAGCAAAAGAGGCAAACACCAAACCCAGCAGTCGGCTTTGCCGGGCTGACGCTGGGAAAAGGAAAAAAAAAAAAGAAAAATGAAACCCCTCCAAGATAAATACAGAGCCCCCATTTTGGAAGCGTCTTCAAAAGGGTGGATGAACCGTTCTCAGCAGTGGCACAGCCTTCCAGTAACGTCTGTCGGGCTGGTGATCTATCGGCTTCCTTTTGAGGAGGGAACAGTCCGAGACAAATCAAGCTCCCACCGCGCGCAGCTCCCGTCTCATCTGCGGAACGACTGGCCGCGGCTATTGCCTCACAGCAGCAGGTCCGAACCCAGCGAGAAGTCTCTAATGCAGCAGGTTCCTGGTCGCTAATAGAAAGAGGTGGCAGTGGTAGTAACTGGTCGGGAAAACGCTTCTTCCAGTCAGCAGTGCTTCGGGGGCCCCCCCCCCGCCGCGGGGTGGCTGGGACCTCTCCCCGCGGGTCGCCACGGTGCGGAACGGTGTTCAGCAGAGGTGGAAACCAGACACACTCAAGCATGCTGTCGAAAGGCAACACAGCAGGCGTTTCCGTCGAGGCCACAGCAGTGGGAGAGTGACAACACTGAGGTTTTGGCTTCCAGCGATCAGGCAGGCCTCCTAGACTCCTTGGCTAATGCTGGGGAAAGCTCCCAGGTCGGGGGTTTGGTTTTTAAGGGGAGGTTATTGCTCCCGACTTCTCAGGTTTTTTGCCCTTCGATAGGGCAGCTGCTTGCTTCAGGAGTTCTCTGTTCTTGGCCTGGAAACACAGTGAAAACGGGTATTTAATGGCAGGGCTCATCGTTAGTTCTTGGGATCCTAGAATTGCCTGGACAGAAACTGCTGCATCCGATGAGAAGGGAGGTAGATGGTGCTGTGCAGCATCACAGCGCGGGTCACGTCCAGCACCTCACCCCTACCGCCCAGAGGGGGCTCTTCCCATCCCTCCCCCTCGCATCCCCCTGCTCTAACACAGGCAGGCGGGAGGTTAAGGGGGCTGTGGTGAAATCTGACATCCACGACTCGCACTAACCAACCAAGGACGCTCGCCAAGGTCTCTGGGACCGGCTTTCAATCCTTCTCTTCCACCAGCCACTGTGGTCTGACAGCACGAGAAGCGGTGGAGAAAAACCCTAGGGACTCAAGGCCCCGTCCTGACTCTTGTTTTAGCGAGTCGAAGGCAAACCTCTCCTACCCCGCATCCTCACTGCTGTGCAGGGTGGAACAGCTCACTCTGTTCTCCGGCTTTGTTTCACCCTTGGTTTCTTGAGACGCCGCCAACGTTTCACCAGGACTCAGCGCTGCGCTGCCTGCGTCCCTGCAAGGAGCCTCCTGAACCCGCCAGAGCACCAAGAGAAAAGGAGCTCGGCTCTCTGGTTCGCACCGAATTCAAAACCACAGCAACTTACGAACAAGGCTCTTGGGTCTCTTTTCACAAACTCCTGAGCTCGCTCACCTCTGGCCCACACAGTTATTTATGCCACACTGGCAGGATAAGGAGCAGAACCTGCACAAAACCAGCCACGGCCCTTCTGTGCTGGTTTGCAGTGAGCGATTGGATACACAAAGGTTGTTAGAAGAATGAAACCCTCCGCGCCGGTGCTGCGCGGGGCAAAGCAGCTTCTTCTGCCTCCTGCAGACTGGAGGAACACAGTACCCCCGCTTTCCCCCCCCCCCCCCCGGTGCAAAGACAAGACAAAATAACCCAAGAGCACATTCAAGATCATGTGAATGCTTCGAAGGCACCTACAATACACCAGGAGGATTTGAACTTTTATTTTGGAATCAGTGAAGAAAGTTTCCAGAGCCTCAGTCAGCACCAGCTGCAGGCAAACATTCGGACAGCAGAGAGGAGGAGTTCAGGGCGGTCCCACCCCGAGCTAAGCACAGAGCAGCGCAGCGGGCAGCAGACATGCAAACCCCTCTCCACCCAGGGTGGCTGCGGGTAAAGCTGCTCATGGGTCTGACGCTTCCTCTTTCCCCTCAGAACCGAGCAAGTTTAAGCTGCCGGATGCCTCCCAACAGCCTTTCGAGACAGACATCCTCCTTTAGCTACAGCAAAAGGCAGCAGCGGGACACACGCTGAGCCAGCAGCGCACCCTGCCTCGGGAAACCACCGCAAGGAGGGAGGGCATCTCCCTGTCAGCCCTTGGCTTCACGGCCGGCGCTGCCGAGGCAACCAAAAGCTGGAGGTTTGTGCTAAGGGAAAGCTGTCTGCCCAGAACCAGAGTAAGAACATCAGGTCATGCTTTGCAGGCCCAAAGCCACGAGATAGAAAGAGCTCGAGGCTGAAACGGGATCACAAAAGCAGAACAGGCAGAAGGCTCTGGCTGTCATCGCTCCCTCAACCACAGACCAAAGCGCTGCCCTGCTCTCGCGGGGTGGGGAGCATACCCAGCCCCCTGCACACCCCGCAGCCTTCAGGCAGGCTTACGTCGCTTAGGAACGTGCTTTGTGCAGAGGAGCTCGTGGGCACCAGCTTTCTGACAACAACCTCAGCCTCCAAAACCCGTCTTCCTCTCTAATAATTAACTTGGGTGTGTGCTGACGGAGGAGGAGCTGTTTTCTCAGCAGGAATATAAGCCTTTTGTCTTATCCCCTCCCATTTCTCATTGCTAGGGCTTTAGATCATTATAAACCCTGGGGTAATTAAAGGGTGCAAAGTTCATTTCTAAGGCTGACTTCTTCCCTATAACCAGCTCCCCTTTGACCCGATCTCTCCAGCGGCTCAGAACGCATTCAGGCTGATAGTCTGCCTGGTGTTTCCGTGGCCGTGACAAAAATCCTGCTCTCCCTGTTCCCTCGAGCTCAGGGACTTCTTGATTTGGACTACGGAGATAGAGCGCTAAGGGAACTGCCAGTTGCTTCTCGATCTTTGTTCCCTTTGCTCACACAAATCACGTTAGGAGCTACAATAGGTAAATTGGCAGTAAGTTGGCAACAGGTAAAAGGAGTCTGATGGTTCCCAGCTGGTCCACAAGGGACACAGCACAGCACTTTACAACGCAGAGGGCCTGAGCCCGAGTAGAGAGCAGCAAGAAGGATGTAAAGAGGGGTTACAGTGCACTGCGGCGTGGTACGGGGCTGGGGCAGAGCAGAGAGGCTGGAGGACAGGGCTGAGAAGTGTTAGCAGAGCTGCCTGTGCAAAGGTTCACGGGGTGTTCACATCAGGAGTGTCCTCGGTCACTCCTAGGCACAGTGCAGCTCAGCGAATTAAAACAGAAATGCTGTCACCTGTAACTGCTCCATGACCTCCTTGTGCGTCTTCTCCATCTGGTTCATCTTTGCCCTCATCTGTGACTCCTGGTACTGCAGGTCGGCTTTCAGCTCGGTGATCTGCAGATAAAGCAGGAGAGAGCACATGAGCTGGAAGAAGAAGTGACCGCTTTCACCCCAGATGCACCCTGTGACAGAGAACGCCTCTGCAGAAGTTGTGTGGGGCTACCCGAGTTTGGAAACGTGCTGGGGGGTAGCAGGGGGAGAGCAACAGGACCCAAACTGGCCCACGGAGCTGCACAGAGAAGCAGAAGTGCCCAAGGTGCTGCTCTCACCCTGCACAGGGCAGCAGGTTTCCTCTCTGCCTTGCCCCCACATGGAGGTGTCTGAAACTGGCCAGAAAATGACCCTTTATGAAATGAGAGCCGCCCCGGGTGGGTCCTGTAAGCCTCTAACTTTGGAAAGGAGGCAGCCTGGAGACAGCCAGGAAGCCTCTTGCTGGTTACAGCAAAAAAAAGCTAGACTCTGCTGGAGTGTGATCTGTGTGAACGCGGCAGCTGTCAGCATGCTGTGGGGAGGGGAGCAAGCCAAGGGCTCTACCTTCTTCTCCTTCTCCAGAATCATCTGATCCTTCTGGTGCAGCATCTTCTTTAAGGTAGCCACCTCCTCCTTCAGCTGGGCGATGATAACAAAGTGGTCAGTGCCGGGAGAGTCCAGGGCGAGGTCCGGAGAGAAGCTGCAGCAAAGAACAGGGCAGGACTCTCATCATGACCCCTTCTCCTCACCAAGGCGGGGGAAATCCCACACAGACGGCACTCGGGGGAGAAGAGGAATCATTTATGACACGTGTTGTGCCCTCCAAGCACACAGGGTCTTGGAGGCATTGCCTGGATCCCTGCCCTGGATCCCCCAGAGAATTTGGGAAGTACCTGAGATGCTGGGCAACAGGGGCTCTGCGGGATAACCCGAGTTGTGTTATTGCACGATCAGCAGGGACACAGGGCTGCTGGGGGCGAACAGCAGCCAGCACCTCCAGCAATCAAGCAGTAATGATCCGTTTTCAAACCAAATTGCTGAGGCCAGCAATCAGAGAGCTCGCGAAACTTTACGCAACCACTTAGGAACTCTCTTCGCTCACAGGCAGTCCTTGGATGTACAGCAAAGCTCCGCACTCAGTGTAAACAAACATTCTGGCAAGGAGGGAACGTGAAAGAGACACAAATAACCCCCGAGTTAAACAAACAAAGCCAAAGGAGACACCTAGATTAAAGTCAGCCCTGTCCTCAGCAGGGAAAAGGGGAAGAAGACACGCTGGACTTTAGTATTTCAATTCCACCATGACACAGCAACGTAGGAAGAAGCTTTGTGACAGCTTCAGAGCAGGAAGGGCTCTTCAGGAAGACAGACAAACAGCCGAGGGCACTGCTCATCAGCCAGCTATTCTGAACTTAAGCAACCAGCTGAATACTTGTCCGGACGTCAGTCACCCTCCTGCGAAGGTAATCCACGCATCTTCCTCCAAGACACCCAGGATCTAGGCAGCCACCCCCAGTGCCGCACTCCAGCAGATCACAAGATAGGATAAGCTGCAGCCACAGGCCCGAGGAGCTCACCTGATCTCTGCCTGCCTTCTGTTCCTTACCGCTGTAAGGCTAAGCTTGATTTTTTATCTCTTGGTGCTAAAAGGGCAGCACACTCCCAGCCACACACACCTGAAATGGCTGTATAAAAATTTAACTGTCATAAAAAAAAAAAAAAGGCAACAAAGCTTCACCTAGAAGATAATGGCCAGACTTGAAGTTATCAGCCAGCGCTGCTGCCATAAAGATAAACAGCCAGGGTTACCTGAATTCGGACATTTTTTGAAAGCCTCCCGAGTAGGCCAGCACACGTCCTGAAGCTTACACTCAGCTCTAAAGCTGGGAGCTGCAGCGGGTGGGGCAGGCAGGGTGCGGAGCCAAACAAAGCTCCCCCACCGCTGCCTCTCCCAAGCACGCCGCCACCTCCAAGCCCCCAGACGGAGAGCTCTGGCCGCTCACCTCACGCAGGGGGCTCCTCCGGTGCCTGGAAAGAATCCATCTGCTAATTAAAAGCACAGCCCGCAGCGATCGGGCTGGAGGGCGAGGACGTGGCAGCAGATGGGAATCTACAGAGGGAAGCTGTACAAGGGGCAGCTTCACAGACCTGAAAGCCACAGGACGGCCCCGCGGCACCGGGAGAGAAAGCTTGGCAAAGGAAAAGTCAGAGCACAGTGGAAGCACTGGGCATGTTTGCAGCATGCTGACAGAAAAGCCACCCCAAGTCACGGCAGGTCCCCGGGGACACGGGGTTTAGCACTGCCTCCACACACTGGGCAGCCCTCGGGCACAGCAGAGGTTCGAACACGTGTGCTGGAGGAGAAAACCTCCATTTTAAAGCTGTTCCTGAGCACAGTTTCCCCAAAGCGGAGGCTCTGCAGCGTGCTGGTGGGTGCTCCGGCACCTCGCCGTTGCTAACAGTAGCTTTAATTTCCCACTCAGCGCAAATATGTTGGGGAGGAGAGAAAGGAAGGAGGCAAAAAAGACAAAGCAGCCTCCACGCAGGGAAAATAAATAAAATAAAGTCTTCCTCACTGAATTCTACTGGTTAAAACAACCTCTGGCTTGCACCACTGCCTTGCCCAGGCAAGTTTCCCTCCTGCTGTGTCCTGGGGTGAGCAGAGCAGGGAGATGTTCCGTTTCCCTGAGCAGCTTGGGCAGGAATCATCGGCTCCCTGGCAGCTCCCGTTGAGAGCAGCCGCGGAGCCAGGAGGCGAGCACGGCCCTGCCACCCAGCGCCAGCGGGGAGAAGGGACAGGAGGGCCACCAGCCCTCTGCGGAGCAGCACGGGGCTGGAACCTGAGCTTCGGGGGCCTCCACGGATCCTCCTGCCGAGGATGTGGAGCACAGGGAGGTTTTTTGCAAAATCCACCCTCAAAAGTGTCAGTGGGCAAATTAATGAAGCTTTCTCTCCCCCCCCCCCCCCACTTTTTTTTTTTTAAGGGTGACAAATAATGAAAGCTTTCTCTGTCTTTAACTCCACATTAAGGAAGCCTGAGGCTCCGAAATTAGAAGGAAAAATGACAGATACACATCATTCCTTTAGCAGATTAAGAATAAAAATAATAATAATAAAAAACCAACAACCACCACCCAACACATCGTCCCTACAAGTGAGCTCCATCCCAAGGGGCTGTGCCCCCGGTCAGAGAGGTGTGGGCTCTGTGAGTCAGAGCAGCCTCAAATTCATCCTGCCAGTTAAGGGACTTGATGAGCTTCCACCGCTTGCAGTGGAGTCAGTTAAAAACGGAGTGCTTCCAGACAGCTGCCTCTCCAGTGAGTGGAACAGAAACCAAAATGACTGCCTTAAACTCGACACCTGTTAAAGGACTGAAATTAGGCAAAATAAAAGCCAGGCTTAAAGATTTTGCTACTTCAGTCAGGCTGCTGTAAACAGGCACCAAGCAGGCTGACCGAGCCTACAACAAAAACTGTTCCCAAAAATCCATCCAGACCCGCCAGAACCAGCACTGAGCTCCCACTTCCCCTAACACCAGCAAAAGCAGGCCTAAATCCTAGCGCTTTCAGCTGAAGCAAGGACGTTTCCATGCAAGTGAGAATGTTTTTACTCAAGGAAGCCCTGGCAGAAGTGGGTGAGGAGGCCCAGGGTGCTGGGGCACACCGGAGAGCCCGGGGTGCTGGCAGGAGAACGGGGTTTGTGAGGCAAGGGGTGCTGCAAGCTGTGCTGGGAGCTGCTGCTGGGGAGAGCTGCTCCCTGTGCTGAAGCCACTGCTGTTAATTCCTCTCGGAGCTCATCCAGCGAGGAGGAGCCCCTCGGTACCACCCTGCTGACAAAAACCCTCGTGCCCCGCCGCAGGCCCTGACCCAGGCTGACTCCGGGGTGCCTTGAAGAAAATGGTGCAAAAGGGGAGGCTTTTGGGGGGCGTTCCTCCTCAGCAGCTCCACCATCACACTTAACGAAGCACCATTACCATTCCGCTCAGGAAACGCGGCCCTATGTCTATTTAAGGCAGCTGCAGCTCGCCTTCTCCACGGCACGTTGCTGGAGCCCTTCAGGAGCTGCTAAAATTGCACACGGTTCGTTACTGGGACTCATCAAGAGCCCGTGGCAGAGACCACAGCTTGGCAGGAGCCAGACTGACACATCTGACGTGAGAGCAAACAGAAAGAAAGGCATCTGATTCCTCTAACGACTGCTCCTACTTTGCAAGCAAATGGCTAGCAACTAGACTTTTTGCTTCTTGGGTACGTTCACACTGGCAGTGGTGCTACAAGGAGTTGTTGGGTCTCAGCCCAGGCTTTAACGAGCAGATTAAAACGCCTGGTACCGTCCTGCAGCCCAGGGAGCAGGGGCATAACGGGGCTCCAGAGGGAAAGCAACGCTGATGGGCTATACCCTGGTGCAGAGACCTGTCTCCAGGCTCTCCTCCGGCTCCCCCAGCATTAGGGGCAGTCAGATGACTCCTCAGCACACCGTGCTCAGCTCCCAAGCCACAGTCAGCCCTTAATTTCTTCCGATTTTAAGAGAAAATACCATTCAGGTGCCAAGTGGTCTTGTAGGAATTCCCTACACTTTGTGGGAATCACTGCCCTATAAAAATCACTGAAATCCTCTTTCCCATACCAGCATTTCATCTACTAACGAACGTTGCCCAGATGTTAACCGCATCTATGGGAGAGGTGATGTGATCTTGAGGACACCTTCAAGGCAGGCAGGCGGCAATTAATTACCAGTTGCTCTAACGACCCCTTTGGCACTAAAAAGCCTACGCTCTGGTCCACGCTCCCAATTCTCTGCGGTTTGGAAGGAGATCCATCGAGAGGGGCAGTTTCCAGGTCTGAGACAGTTACCAGGGAGAGAGGGCAACAGGGGGGAGAAAACAAGAGGTGATCTCACTTCAGGATGTCAGTGCCTTGAGAAACAGGACAATGGTGGGCACCGAGACTCGGGTGGGAAGCAGCCCCCTGCGCCAACGTGGACGGGGCACTCTGGATAGGGGGGCAAAGCATCTCGGGAGAGGAAGGAACGCTGAGAATCAGAGAGGAAAGGGAGGAATGAAAATATGCATGTACAAGACCATCAAAAAATAATAAAAAAAAATCCACCTCAATCTCCTGTTTCTGCTAGCGAGTCCTGTTCTGCTGCGCACGCAGCCGGCGTAATCCAGCACAAACTGTGGCAGCAGAACGGGACCGGCTGTGTCGAGCAAAGCTGTTTGATTGCTTGGCCCTCCCCCCGAAGGCAGGAGGGGAAATGGGAGGTGGGTTTTGATCCTCTCCTCCGAGGCCATCTCCCTGCAGAGCTGTCTGACAGCCCAGAAAGCACAAAAACTGCACAACTCTGCAGCGCGGCCGGCAGCCACCCCTTCCCTGTAACTGCAGGGAGAGGATAAAGCTGAGCTGGCTGCAGTTTTTGTACCCGTTGGTGAGCTCAGCCAACAAGCAGCTCCTGTTCTAGCAGGTACAGGTGCCAGGCATTCTTTTCTTTTTCCACTCTATGTCTACAGGCCAAGTAACACTGCCCTGCTGGGTTCTGGAAAGCTGCTAACGCAGCCCCTTCGGGTCCCAGAGCCCGAGATCCCTGCTCTAGCATAAAGCTTCCTGCTATCCGCACACAACTCTCCTACATAAAACTTAGCCAGACCGCCCACCCGCAATTTCCCCATGTAGCAGGCTCACCTGTCACCGTTGGCAGATATGGCATCGAACTTGGCTTTCTTCTTTGGGATTTCATTCTGAATAGAAGAGGTGGATAAGGTTTTCTGGCTAGAAAAACGAGGAAATCGTATGTCAGAACCTGAATGATTTGCAGTCAAAGAGAGAGGAGCAGCTAAATATTCCCACCCACTTTGAGCCTATTAAGACAAGGTTTCCTAGCACAAGAACGAACAATAAAAAATCATTTCTTGAAGAGCAGCTGGAGACTAAAAATAAACAGAAAACAACGCGTCAGCCAGATCAGTAGGTAGGTGAGGAACTCATGCTTAAAATCTGCATTTCAATCAAGTTTTACAAACGCAATTTCGCTTTAATTGCATACAAGTTCAGCAAGTTGAATCGCTAAGCAGCACCGGCGGACTACAAGTCTACACCACAACAACGGTGTTTGCAAAGCAGCGATGCCTGACTTGGCCAAATTCCCCCCAAACAGCAGAAAATTGCCCAAACCCATCACCGTTCCACAGTCCCGAGGCCGAGGCACTGCTCCCAGTTACTTCAGGAAGGGCAGCAAGGCGTGAGGAGCAGCCAGGAATCCTCCTTGCTCACCCGGGAGCAAGCTCTGCCCGACAGCACGGCGCGTGCAGGTTACCTGTTGTAATGGCTGCCGCTGCTGAGCCTGCTGTACTGCTCCTTCTCTTGCAGGCTGGCTCGGGACGAGCTGCTGAGGTGTTTGCACTGCTCTTTGGTCTTCTGTAGGACGCGTTTATAGGACAGTGTGCATAACCAGCAGAGCAGCTTTCCGTCCACCTGGAGGGCACGAAAGAGAGACAGTTTTCTCTTGCTTCCTGCCCACAAACGAAGCACAGCGAAGACAAGAAGCACCTTCAGGCTTTAAGATCACACACCAACAAGCAGCAGCTCAAAAAGGATCCCTTGGGAGCCTAGGAAGGGTAAGAAGTGCACTTGCTGGTGTGACGCGGGCAGTACTCAGTAACAGCAGCTAACTTATGCTAACTTCAGTCCCTTTCAAGCTTTGTTTACAGGTGTAAGACATCACCCGTTCATCAGGGCAGGCACCGATACTGTTCCCCACCCCTCTCCCCCAGCAGGCACCTCGTGTTTCACTCCGAGGCCCCTTCTCCTCTGCCACCTCACCCACCCTCCGGCCAAATTCAAGAGATCCTGCCCAGCAGACCTGGCGAAGGAGCAGGGGGACTCAAAGGTTAAAAAGCTCCAAAATCAGCTCCCGCAGCAAAGCCCAACTCCAGAAACTACTTCACAATCAAGAGGCACCCCCATCAGAAAAGCTAGGGAACACTTGAAAGAGCGGACAGTTGCTGTGAGCAGCCTCGTTACCTCCTCGGGCTCCTTTTACAGACACTGACCTTCTTTCTGTCATCCTTCCTGTCAAACGCACACTGCTGCTTGCACTGCTCGCAGGAGTGCGGCGGTCCGTACTTCTTTTCGGAGTTCGTGCAGCGCTGGCACTTGTTTCCAATGAAGGCTGCGATTATGTTGCAGTACTGGCAGGGTTTGGGCTTTAAGGAACAAGAGCAATCAATATTGTAGCGCCTTCTAACGACATTAACTCCTTCCCCTTCTCCCCAGCACTTCACAACATTTATTTCCCCATGCCAATCTAGCTGTAATGTCGATCCAGGAGAAATAACTGCATTTGGGCCCCTGGTTTCTAGCTAGATGTGTTTATCCGTGACACTTCGGCCATTTCTCAAGTGCTAGGAAATCTTCAGAAATATTTATCACCAAAATAGAAACAGTCTAAATCTCTGCTTCAGCTTTCAGAAAAGCAGGAAAACGGATTTATCCCTGCTTCCTGTGGCAGTCTCAGTTTGTATGACCGCGTTCTTGTTTCTATTGGATCTCCAATAGTTCATTTCCTCGTCTAAAATGATGCAGAGCTGCTCTTTTCCATACTAAAAGAAGAGAAAGGTAAAAGCTTCACGCTTGAGGGACCTGCGTATTATTGATCAGTCGTGCTATTCCAACAGAGCCAGCCCATAAACTGCTCTGGGATCCAGCAGGATAAAGACAAGAAAGATGAAAGGAAAAGAGGCTGGGGCGAACGGGCCCCGCTCACTTACTGTGCCGTAGAGCTTCACGTTCTGAGCACACTTCTTGCATATCGTGTTGGTTTTGCTGGGAAGGAGAAGGACAGACCATTTTATTAACACTTCCCCCAAGAACACTAAACCTCCGCGGCTGGGATCCCCCCGCGGGATCCGTCTCCAGTGACGAGACCGCATTCATCTTCACTGGGGACTCCGATACCAAAGTGCGCTTCCTATCCCCATCTGGTCGAGGATAATTTGGCAAAAAGTGGCCTTACTAGGAGGCATCTTTTAATTAAGACATCCCCAGATGACGCCAGCTTTTTGTCCTTATAGACACAGGCGCCTGATCGCCGGCTAATTGGCAGCAGGCATGATTCAGCAGCGGCAGCCTCACTTCTGGAGGAGGTCTGCGCTCAGTTATGAGGTGAAGGCAGGTCAGTGCAGAGGTGATTTGTCCAACAGCACAGGGAAGAACACCCCAAACGACATCCACACGCTTTATGCTCACCAGATTCTGGGTCTCCCTATCCTTCTGCTGTAACTTGTGAAAATGCACAAGGGCAGAAACACAGGAAGCGTATTAAGGAATAATTCTGGGGTACCAGAGATCAGGGAGGAAAAAACTCATGGGCAGGTGTACCCAGAGCCTTCAGTGGGTGACGCAGCTGAGCGCTGACCAAAATAAATATCCAGGGGAGTGGAACAGATCCAAGGGCACTGCGCAGGCACGCTGACTCGCCCAACAGACCTGCGAAGACGACCAAAGGTCTCCCACGCCTTCCACAGCAACAGTCGGGCTCAGTCACAGAGCTGTGCAAACATCACGGCTGTAAGGCATACCTCGGCCTCCCCGGCGCGGCCACACTCACCTTTCCTGCTGGAACTCGGTCCTGCAGTACGTGCACTTCACGATGGGATGCGCGATGCGGCACTCCTGCCACGAGAGAAGCGGTCGGTGAGAGGCAGCGCGCCGTTCCCCAAAGCCCAGGTCACCTGCCGGCCTCCACCCCGCCTCAGGCACTTGTCAAACCCCAAACATTTCCTCCCCCGTGCCGCTCCTACGAGGGCCGGGAGCAGGGTGACAGGAAGGGACCGTGGCACAGGTGATCCCTGAGGAAACCCAGACTCACCCCCAGGGCTGAGCCGTGCAAGACACCCACGCACAAGGGTCACGGTAAGGCCTCGCCGTCCTGCCACAGCTATTCACACCCCTGCCCTCCCTCTGCGAGTTTCCTGTGCTCACAGCGCCTCCAGCCCAGCCCTCCTCACCCCACGCCCCCCTGCTTGGCCCCCTCAGCACCCCCAGGCTGCTCCACCCCCATCTCCCCCACCTGCTGCCCCCCCAGACCCACCCCCCTCCTTCAATACCTTGAGAACTCCCTCAAGATGCCCCCAGATCCTCCCCCTGTCCCTTGGGACCCCCCAGATGCCCCAAACACTCCCC
>CM021719.1:2909752-2928088 GCA_011074415.1 Stictonetta naevosa
CCCCCCCCCTTTCCCCTCGCCCCCGCCCCGCCGCACCTTGCAGAGCTGCTGGCCCTGGCTGAGCGCCTCGAAGGGGAAGCGCTGGTGGCACTTGGTGCAGGCGTACAGCGCCGCCATCCCGCCGCCGCGCTGACAGGCGCAGCCCTGCCCGCCGCGGCCGCCCGCCCCAACGCCCCGCCTCTTCGCCCCGCCCCCTCCGCCCGTTCCTCCCCTCCCATTGGTCGCCTCCCCCATCGCTCGCCTCGCCGACGCTTCTCGTTGGCCGCCGCGCCCGTCGCTCCGCGGGGAGGGCGGGGCGGCCCCCGCCCTTTCCCCTCGGCGAGGGTTGGGAGGGGGTTGAGGGGGGGAGCGCTGACGTCACAGAGGGCGCGCGGCGGTGATGCAACGGCCCCGCGCGTGACGGCCCCGGGGGCGCGCGGGGAGAGGCCCCGGGGGCGCGCGGGGAGAGGCGGGGAAGTCTCGCGAGAGCTGGGCGGGGCGGGGCAGGAGGGGGCGGGGACCCACAAGGCACTGCGGGGGGGGGACCCGGAAGTGGGGCGGGGGAGGGCTGGGGAAGGGCCAGGGGGCAAGGGGCAAGGGGCAAGGGGCAAGGGGCAAGGGGCAAGGGGCAAGGGCCGAGGGCCGAGGGCCGAGGGCCGAGGGAGGGGGCTTGGGCCTGTCCAGGGCCTGGGGGTGGGCCAAGGGCAGGGCTTGGGGCTGCCCTGGGGCAGGGACACAGGCAGGGGCCGAGGGAAGGGGCCAGGGCCTGCCCAGGAGCCTGATCCTGGGCCTGGGCCTGGGCCTGGGCCTGTCCAGGGGCACGCCCCAAGTTGGGTTTGATCCGTGGGGGGGCAGGGTCAGGGGCTGGGTCCAAGGAATGGGGCTTGGGCCCATCCAGGGGCCTGGTCCTGGGCCAAGGGCTGGGGCCTGGGGCAAGGACAAGGGCCTGGTCCTATCCAGAGGCCTGGTCCTGGTCCTGTCCTTGTCTAGGGACTTGGCCCTGGTCCTGTCCAGGGGTCTGGTCCCATCCAGAGGCTTGGTCCTGGTCCCTTCCAGGGGTCTGGACCCATCAAGGGGCTTGGTCCTGGCCAGGGTTCTGGTCCTGGTCCTGTCCAGGAGCCTGGTCCTGGGCCAAGGGTAGGTGTCCTTGACTTGGGTCAAGGACAAGGTCCTGGTCCCATCCAGGGACCTGGTTCTGGTCCTGTCCAGTGTTTTGGCCCCGGTCCTGGTCCTGCCCACGGCCTGCTCCATACCCGGCTCGATCCCCGCTGTGCCAAGCGCGGGGCCCTGTGCTGGCCAAAGCCAGGCCAGGACCGAAAGGGCTCGGGGTCACGCCGAGCCCTGTAACTGCCCCGTCCTGCCTCAGGGAGCACAGGGCGAGGGGACGAGGCAGCGAGCGGCTGCGGGGGGGACGGAGGAGTGGGGCTGGAGGAAGGAAGGGAGCAGGGGGGGGGGGGGGGGGGGGGGGCGGGGGGGGGCAGAGCGGGGGGGGGGCGGGCACGGGGTGCAGGCAGGGCAGCCCGACTGCGCCTGAGAGGTCAGATGTAAGAATAGGAGGAAAAGGAAGGGAAAAGGAGGTAGGAGGTAGCATCTGCTGCCACGGGGAAGCTGTGTTTTCCTCTGCCCTGACTCCTGGCCTGCCGCGAGGGCAGCTGGTCCCAGGCAGAGCCAAGCCCGGCTGCGATGTGCGTGGGTTGGGAGGGTCTGGGCATGGGGCAGGACCAGCACCGCAAACCACTTGCAAATCACCCCCCGGGCAAACGGGGCAATTCTCTCCTTTTTTCTTTTATGATTATTTTTTTTAACGGAGCAGTTGTCGTTTTCACAGCGTGGCGCGGAGCAGGTGCTGCGAGCTTCCAGACCTGCTGCCCGCCCAAGCAAACCGGGGAACCGACGCCTTTCAGAGTGAAAAGTTCGCTGCGAGGCCAAGACAAAGCGAGCGGGGAGCCGTGGCTGCGTTAACGAACCCGCCTGACATTCCTGCGTCCTTAAACCCTGCTTGCTCCCGGGCCGCCGGGGATACCTTGAAATCTTTCGGAAATTTACTTCCCCACCTTGTTTTTCTCTTTTTTCCCCCCCCTCCCTCTCCTCACAGCAGATCACGGAGTATTCCCAGTCCTGGCTCGTGCAAGCGCTGGAGCTGAAACCCGAGCTGCTCGCCGCGGCGCTCAGCGCTTCCCGAGCAGGACCGGGGGAGCGCCTTGGGTTTTTAGCGAGGCTGCGTGGGTGTGCATATTAAACTGAAATTCTGCTGTGCTTGGCTACCTCGGGGACTAGTTACAATCACCGGGCAAATGTGCTGTGTGTAGAAGTACTTAATTTCATGAAATCCGTCGCGTTGCGCTGGATGCGCGGCGGCGATGGGGATGCGGCAGGCGGGGGAAGCAGGAGGCAGAGCGGGGGCTTGGCAGGGGCGGTCGGGGAGCTTCAAACAAAAACCCTCCGCGTGGCCCAGGGGCTGGGAAGCTCGGAGGAGGGTTTCTGAGGGAAACGGGTCGGAGGTGGAGGGGCCGGGGGCTCCCGGGGGTTTGACAGCGCACCTGGAAAACGTAAACGCCACGAGCGGGTTGCTGCAAGAAATGAAAACCTCCAAAAAAAAAAAAAAAAAAAAAAAAAACATTCAGGGGAGTTGCAGATCTCTGGAGCTGCGGAAAGGGAACGGTTCGTTTGAGAACGCGAGCAACAAACCTGCCAGAGCGGCCACGGCCGCCAAGGGAGAAGCGTTTGGCTGAGGACGAGCGTTTGGGAGGCTGCTACCGAAGGCAGCGTAAGGAGAGCCGTTCAGAAGGGCGCTGCCTCCGTGGTTTGCCACGATCGCCTCGCCAGCAGGCGAGCAGCCTCTCGCTCACCGTCTCCTGGAGGCCCGCAGACTGCTCTGGTCTGTTGAGACGACCAAAATGCTCCAGTTTTTGTAGCAAAGAGAGAGGTTTCCTGCCCCGAATCGCAGTGTTTGTAACCCAAAACCAAAGTGGCTCTGCCACATGGGTTGAACCGCCTTGCACCTGGCGTAGGAGGTGCGGGGGGCTCGCCACAGCCCCCGGGAACCCACCCCAGACGCTGCCAAACCATCTCGCATCCAGCTGCTGCCCCCTGACTCCTCCTGCGGTTCCGCGCGAATCGCTCGCAGATAATATTTCCGCGTCCTGGCTCCCTCCCGTGTCCCCGGCCCGCTGAATAATTCCCTTGTCTTGCGCGAGCCGCCAGAGGTTTGCGCGGATAATTCACCCGGCGCTGACAGGCGGCCAGCCTCGGGGCCGTTTTGTGGCCGCCTGGCAGTGCTGCGCAGGCTCCCTTCTCGGGAGGGAAGCGCCGCATCCAGCGCGGCCCAGGGCAGGGCGAAACCCAAACCCCGCCGAAATCCCAGCCGCCCTGCCTCGGAGGATGATTTACCTCGGGCCACCCCGAGCTTCTGGATGGAGTTTCTGGACGCGGGGACAGATGGATGCCCCAGGTCTGGATGCTCGTTTCCCTGGAACAAAAACGCCTCCTGGGGGCTGTTTGCCGTGGGGCGCTCCGTCTCGCCTCGCTGGGCTCTGGATTCGAGGGTCCAGCGCGGAGCCGGGATTGTCCCCAAATTCCCGTCCCTGTCTCACCACGGATTGGGGTCGGAGGGGCTCGGGGGCAGCCCCGCTGGGAGCTGGGGACCTGGCACGGGGTTCGGTGGCCGGGCAGCGGGGAGCTGGTGCGGGGGCAGCTCGGGGAGCTCCACGGAGGGAAAGCGGAGCTGGAGGAACCTCTGCCAGCGCTGCGGGGGAAAGGCTGCAGCCCAGGGGCTCCGTTTTAGGGGTGTAACGTGATGGTGGCCAGTGGGGGAAGAAGCCCAGAGCCCCCTGCTCACCCCACCGGGCACGGGGGGACCCAGCGGTGCCAGCGACTCCTGTCCCGTGCCCAGTGAGGGCAGTGGGGAATTCATGGGCACAGGGGTCCCGCAGGGGAGCCGGGGAGCCCTTTTCCCCCCCAAGGAGACACCACCATCCGATGGAGCACCCGTCCCTGTCTCGAGGGCATGGGGACATCAGAACCAAGGATGTCCTGGCACCGAGCTGCCCGGGCTCGCTGCCCGCTCAACCCCGAGCACCATTCGGGGAGGGGAACCCACACGGAGCCACCCCCCCAAATCTCACCTCGTGCTCCCGCTGTGGTTACAAGCACCGGGGAAGGTTTGGGGCTGGGATTTCCAAGGGGGCACACGAAAAGTAGGCGCTGAAATCAATTTTGGCTCACGGCACCCGCTGCCTTTAAAGCGCTCGGCTGGGATTTCACCAGCCAGGTATGGAATTCGGGGGAGTTTCCCTCGTAGCTGGTGGGCTGGGAATGGGGGATGTGCAGACAAAACGCCTCATCCGAAGGGAAGCTTAAATGTGTGCATTAAATCTTATTAAGGGTAAATCTCCAGGCCACTTTTTAATATTTTTTTCCCCCCTAAAAGAAGGGTTTTAGGGTGTTTGCTCCTCGCTGTGCTCGGTCTGGGGCTCACAGCTCAGCAAGCCCCTTCTCAGGTGCCTCCTTTCTTAAATTCTCCCCCCTTCCAAAGAAAATAAACCCGTCTTTAAGTTCCCAGCCCTGCTTAACTGCCCACACTCGGAGCCTCGGCTGTCCCCGGTGCCACAGACGCAAAATTCCAGGCTCCTGCCAAACGCTTCCTGGGGGCGCAAACCCTCCAGCGCTCGCGGCCTCCTGCGTGTTCAGCAGCAAATTCAGAGCATCACCTACCCGAAGGGAGCCTGAGAAGTCACGGTTCCCTGAAAGTCGGAGCCTGTTTTATTGACTGCAGCCCAGAGAATCAAAGCGGCGGAGCCCTGGCCGCGAGCCCCATCCCTCCCGCGCCGCCATCGTTCCTCTCCCAGCCGCGCGTTCGGGTCGGCGCCCCCGCCGGGAACAATTGAAGACCCCTTCAGAAATTGGTGCGGCAAGTTGTCCGATAAGCAGGTGGGCGAGGGAGAGGAAAACGAGGGCAATGTTACGGCCTGGAGCCTCAGGCGGGAGCCATCGCGCCGCCTGGAAGGGACGCGGCGGCGCTCCCGGCGAGGAAGCGCGGTGCTCGCCCCGGCCGTCTGCTAGACAAAATAAGGGTGTAACGAGGGTGTAACGAGGGTGTAGCTGCTCGGCACGGCTGCCCTCAGCCACCGCAAGCCCCTTTGGGGAAGGATGCAGCCCACGCGTAGGCAGGGGAATCGCCGTCAGCTGGAGGTGCTGGGCCGGGCGCCCTCGACCCCGTTGCTTTTGGCCCTCGATCCCGTTGCTTGGGGGAGTTTTGCAGGTCAAAAATAAATAAAATAAAATAAAATAAAAATGCAGCGGGGCAAGTCCCAGCCATGGACGTGCTGCTGTGCCCTCGCAGATGGGTGCTGTGGGGGTGCCCCGGGCAGGATTGCGTGGCTGTGCTGGATGGGGCTGGCATTTTGGGTGGGGGACGCGGCTGTGGGGTGATGCAGAGCGCCGATGGAAGCAGCAGCCCAGCTCCCAGCCCGCTTCTGCTCCCTGGGAGCTCCAGAGGTCGGCTGGAAATGTTCAGGTGCTCCCACGTCCCCCCCCTCCAGGAAGCCCCCCCCAGGGTGTTAGGGTGGCGCTGCCACCGGCACGGCCAGCGGGGTCTGCGCCCCGTGGCCGAGGGGACAGAGCCCAAAGCCCTGGGGGCTCCTCTTGCTGCGGGACCCCCACCCCTGCTGCCTCCCTGAGGATGCCAGCAGGGAGCACCACGCCGCATGGGACACCCTGGGGACCCCGCTGTCCCCCTGCTGTCCCCGTCACCCCCTCACACACACCCCACTGGCAGAAGGTCTCCCCTTTCCTAGGGGACACACGGGGGTCCCCCCCCCATCACCAGCTGCTCCACCAGGAGCCCCGCGGTGCGCTCAGCACCCCCGGCTCCGCACCCGCTCACCTCTCCACCCTTGGGACCGTTTCCAGCTGCCACCCCGAATCGTGCGGGGTTTGGGGACAGCCTCCCCACGCCACCTCTCCAAGGCCCCCAGAGCTGGAGGCGCAGCCCCCCAGGAGCTGCAGCTCCGCTTCCTTGGTCTGCTTCTCGCCTCTGCTTCCCCTGAAATCCCCGGGGACGGCAGCCGCCGGCGGTGGGCGCAGCTGGGGCAGGATGGAAGGGGCACCCGGGGGGCTCAGCCCCCTCCCTCCCCGTCACCAGCAGGAGCTGACTCTGCCCCTCCTGGGGCCTCCCCCCAGCTGCTAAATGGGCTCGGGTGGGGAGGGCAGAGCCTGGCGGTGCCAACAGCTTCCACCTGGGACACGAGCAGGGCACCAGCACCCCGAGCAGCGCAGACCCCCCATGGCACTAGGGGACAGCCAGGACCCTCTCTGGGGCAGCCCCACGGCAGCAGAGGCCTCATAAACCCTCGGGGCTCCTGCTCGGGTTTCCCCCGGCCATGCAGTTTTGGGGCGAAGCGCTGGGGAAGGGTGAAAAAAAGGAACGTGGCAGAGCTGGGGTGGCAGCTCCACGCCTGGCTGCTCCCCGTGGGGTTGCGCGAAGCCTCCCTGCCCCAGGGATGTGCCTGGGAACCTGCTCTGTCCCCCTCCCCGGGGCTCTGTCACTGTCACCCGCCTTCTTGTCCTGCACCCTGTGTCCTCCCAACACCCGGGAGCACCCACAACACAGGGGACCCTTTGGGTTCCTTCCGTCCTTGGAACACGAACCCCCCCCCCAAAAAAAAAAAATTCTGTTTTCTCCCCAGGGAGAGCTGCTGGGGACGGGGTGCTGGCACTGAAACCCTTGGGGTTAGGACACAGAACCCAAACGGGGCACGGCCGGGCTCAGCACCGCGTGAAGCTCAGCACCCGGAGGGCTGCAGAAGGCACTCGCAGCAAGGGCTGTGGCAGACCGGGGCGGGCTGGGAGGGGGGAGAAAAGACACCCCAGCGCCGTGGACAGGATCACTTCTCGCAGCATTTATTGCCGAAACGACAGAACACCTCCCCAAAAACCCTCTGCCCCCTTGGCTGGGCTGCCCCCCTTCTGCCCCACGGTCACCTTGCGGAGCCCCGCATCCGGCCAGAGCTGCACAGGGGGACACGGTGGGGACAGGGCACGCGTTGGGGCCGCGTCCCATCAGGCCAGGACGGGGAAGGAGGCGGCGGTGGCCACGCCGCAGTTGTTGTCCTTCATGGCCATGAGGACGTAGCCGTCGTTGCCCCAGTAGGTGGACCAGGAGTTCTTGATGAGCCAGTAGCTCTTGCCGTGCAGCACCCCGTAGCCCACGGCCAGCACGGCGTGGTCCAGCTCCGACGTCTCGTTCCCTGGGAGGGAGAAAAGAAGAAAAACGGAGACGTCTCCGTCCCCATCCCTGCTCTGGGTGCAGCCCCTCGGCCAGCCCCGCACCGACGTTACGCCCCAGGGCTGCAGATCCCCGTGCCAGCCCCAAACCCCGTGAGCGGGACGGGGACCCCTCTGGGTGCCCCCCACCCCGCCGGATGCCCCCCAGCCCACCGCCCACCCAGCTCACCGCACTTGGGCTCCTCGTAGATGCCGTTGGCGTAGAAGGCGAAGGACTTGTGCGAGGCGTCGATGTTGACGGCCACGGGGCCGTGCTTGACCAGCGCGGCTTTCAGCGCCGCGGCGCTGCCCGGCTCCACGTTGACGTAGCCGGCGAGCGGGGCCACCAGCTCCGACTGGTTGCAGTGGCAGTAGCCATTCTGGGGGGGGGGGACGGGACACAGAGGTGGCACCGGGGTCCCGGAGAGGTTTCCAAGGCGATCTGACCCATCCCAGAAGGGTTGGCTTGGGTGGAGCACCCATAACCCAAAGAGGAGCAGCCATCCGGTGCCAGACGGGTGATGGCAGCCTTGGGAGAGCCTCGCCGTGCACCCCAAAACTTGGTGGGGAGGATGGGGTGCAGGTGGGAGCACGCACACCCCCCGGGCACCCTCACCTGCCCCAGGTACGGCCCGTAGGACTCGGTGCTGGCGATGCCGCCGTGCTTCATCACCCACTCGTAGGCTCGCCACTCCTCACCCCCATCACACGCCTGGTTCCCGAAGCCCCAGGAGCAGTCGATGAGGACTTGCTGGGACAGCGGGGTCAGCACGCCGGTCTGCGGGGAGGGGACACGCTGCAGGGACGGGGACCAGCACCCTGCGGCCACCCCGGCCGTCCCCGCTCGCTGTCACCTTGAGGAAGAGGGCACCCTCCATCGCGCCCGTGGTGGCGAAGCTCCAGCAGGAGCCGCAGACAGCCTGGTCCTTCACGGGGGTCACCGCGCCTGGGGACAGCGGGGTGACAATTGGGGCGGGTGAAAGGGAAACTGAGGCAGGGCTCGAGGACCTGTGCAAAGCACAGAGCGCAAAGCGGAGCCCGAGCCTCGGGCACGATCCGGGCTCGCACCCCACCAGGTTGGGTCCCTGCTCACCGTACAGCCTCCAGTCGAGGCTCTCGGGGAGGTGGAGGTCGGCGTAGAGCTGGCTGGGGAAGGGCAGCCCGTGGCTGGGAGCCCCGCTCCGGCGACGGCCCCGCAGCGCCGCCAGCTCCTGGGGCGTGCGGTCGGCCAGGTGGTTCAGCGCCAGCGTGTAGGAGAGGGCGGCGCGGTTCTTCGAGTGCACGAACCTGGGGACGGGGACGGGGCGAAGGTGCTGCGGGACGAGGGGAGCATCCCCGAGCCCCCCCGGGTCTCCCCCCGGCCGCCCCGTTACCGCATGTTGTGGATGAAGGCGCGCTTGCGGTGCTCATGCTCCTCCTCGCTGCCGTAGCGCTTCCCAAACCTCTCCTGGTAGTGGTGGAAGAGGCGGTGGTGGACGTGCTCCGTGTCCGTCCCCACGAACTCCCGCATGGGGTTGGCCACGATGCGGTGCTCGGGGCCGGCCGCGAGCCACTGCTCGCACTGCACGCCTGCGGAGGGCACGGGGAGGGCTGCAGCCTCCCAGCGGGGACGGGTCCATCCCCGCAGCGGGGTGCGGCGCCCGCACCCCAAACCGTGGGGGCGCAGGTTGAGGTCGGCACCGGGGGGGCACGCACCCGCTTCCAGAGCCGGTGCTGGAGCATCCCCGCACTCTCAGCATTTTTAGGTTTCTCCCCACCTCCCTTCCTCCCCCCCCCCTCCCCCCCAAGCCGATCGACCCGAATTACGGGGTGCTTGGAAATTAATAATTAAAATAAAGCAGAGGACGCAGAGCCGCGGGGTGGCACCGGCCGCGCAGCCGCTCACCGTCGGGGAGCTGGAAGACCTCGGGGGAGAAGCGGTGGCTGAAGGTGGAGTAGTCGATCTCATACTTGTCGTAGTGGGAGCCCAGGAGGCTGTTGAAGCCCCGCACCTCGTAGTGCAGGGGCACGGGGCCACGGGCCGAGCCGCCCACCCGCAGCGTGTAGACGTTCTTCTTGCGGCCCCAGTAGGAGACGTTCTGCCAGACGGCGCAGCGCTGCCCGCGGAAGCGCTCCTCCCGCACCCGCTGGGCACAGATGGGGGTCAGGGACACCGTGCCACCACCGTGTCCCCAACGAGCCAGAAGCACACCCCAGCCACACCGCGCGGAGTGAGAACCCTCCTCTTCCTCCTCCAGCACCCGGGGCTGGATCCGGCCACGCGTTTACCCGTTCCCAACCACCTCTGCCCTCGTCCGGAGGCATTTGCCCACTCCCAACCACCCCATGCCCATCGGTGCCCCTCGTCCCCTACCCTGCCTCATCTCCAGCTCCTCGGGGACCGTGCCCGGGGCTCACCTTGAAGTTCTCCAGGCTGGGGAAGACGCTCTGCGGGGTGACGAGGTCCCCGTCGGTGCCGTTGATGCGGAAGCACTTGCGGACGTTGACCTCCGTCTCCGTGGTCTCCGGCGTCACCTTGAAGCTGGCGCCGAAGGGCTCGACGGAGCCGAACTGGTAGGTGACCACTTGGCCTGGGGAGGGGGAAGGCACCGGGTTCCAGCCCAGCCCGGCTCCCAGGGGGCCCCCAGAGGGAGCAGAGGGATGGGGGTGGCCGCCAGCCCCCGCGCACCCACCGCCGTAGTACTGGATGCGGCTCTTCCCCCCGGTGAGGTTGTACCAGGCTTCGAAGGGCTCCCTGATCTCCGCGTAGGGCAGGCTGAGCACTCCTGCGGGCACCCGGGGACCCCACGGCATCACCACCCCGCTCCCACCCGCAGCACAGCTCCCGCCCCCAGGTTTGGGGCACCCAAGGGTGCTGAGCCCCTCCGGCTGGCACCGTCCCAGCAGGGCGCCGCGTCCCCGAGCGGTACCTGTGACGTGGTAGATGTCCCCGAACGCGGGTGTCTCCAGCAGAGCTTTGCTCTCCGCTCCTGGAAATGAAAAAAATAAATAAAATAAAAGCAAAGAAAAAAAAAAAAGCCTTTTGAGCTGCTGATTGCCCACCTCCCCATGCACAGGGCTGCCTCAGAGCCTGCAAAAAAAAAAAAAAAAAACTAGGAGAGGGGGGGACAGCCTGGGGGGAGCGCACCCTGCCCAGGCAGGACAGACTGGGGGTCCCCGAGACAGGGCTCCCCGCTCCCCCAGACCTCCCCCTCTCGCCCTGGGGTGCAGCCGGGGCAGGGGGGGCGCTCACCCAGCAGCAGGGCAGCCCCCAGCACCAGCAGCCACCCCAACCCCTCCATCCTGCACACCCCCAGCCCACGGTGCTGCCCGGCGCCCACGGGTGCCTTAAATACCCCCGGTGGGTGGGCAGGGAGCTGCCGGCAGCCGACGGGCACGGCCCCATCCCTCCCGTTGGCCAGGATTACGCCAAAGGGGAGGTGGGGCTTTGTGCTGCCCTCCCCGCCCCCCCCCCCCACGAGCACCCAGGGGTGCCCTTCCCACCCGTAGCAGGGTGGGTGCTGGTGCCGTGCGCTCAGAGGGTTTGGGGTTGGGGAGCAAGGTGGGACCCAGACGTCTGTGGGCGCTGGGTCCCCATGGGGGGGCCATCTCCTGGGGCGAGGGGGGGTGTCCCATGGATTAGGGCCCCAGGGGTGGGTGCTGGGGGTGCCCCCAGCACTGCAGCTTGCAGCAAGGCTCTGCTGCCTGCAGCGGGCAGGGGCGGCGTTTGCGGCAGCACGGGGCAAAGAGGCACAAGGCAAAACCCACCGGCTGCCCCAGGAGAGCACCCAGGAGAGCACCCAGACCTTGCACCCACACCCTGCACCCGCACCGCGGCCCCTCGGGGTGCTCCCTGCCCTCCTGGATGCCCCGCTGTCCCCGCTGTCCCCACGGTGGGGTGCGGGACTCCCTGCACCCCTGCGTCCTAGGGACTGCAATTAGAGGGGGGGGGTTAATTGGGAAAAAGGAGAGAGCCCAGATGTCGGGAGCGCTGTGGGGAAGGAGGACCCGGGCAGGAGCGCAGCGGTGGCCTTCACCCCCCCCACCCCCCTTGCGGCGGGGCCAGCTGGACCCCGGCCCAAGGTGACAGCGAGCGCCCGCGGGGCCGCCGAGCCCCAAACAACGCCGATAGGGGCTGGGTGCGGGACGGCACACGGGGGCTGCTGCCCCCCCCAAAATGCTTCTGCCCCAGAGAGGTGACAGCGAATTGGGGAGGACAGCCAGAGCTCGCCTTCCCCGTGCTGGTTGCAGGATGTTCCCGTGCCAAACATGCTGTCCTGGGGGGGTCTGTAGCGTGTGTCCCCCCCCCCCACACCCCAGCAGGGAGCAGCCCCACAGGGTGCTGAGGAGCCTGGCTGGGGACACCGCAAGTGCCACCGCGTCCCGGAGCCACAACAGAGCCCCGGCAGTGGGGCAGAGGGTGGCTGCCCTCCCTCTCCTCGTGCTCCAGGAATGTCTCGTCTCAGCAGAAAGCCCTGGGGGTGTTTGTGCTCCGCTGGAGATAGGGCTGGGAGAGCCTCCCCCCGGGTCCTGGGGGGGGGGGGGGGGGGCTGCTGAAGGCAGCTGGCTGTCCCCAGGGCCGGGACAGGGACCTGAGCCAGGCGGGCAGCAGTCGAAGCCCTCCCGTAGAAGCCAAAATTATTATTACTATTATGATTATGATTATTATTATTATTATTTTCCGGGGTCTTTATTGCCAAGTCCAATGGCTGATTTTCCAGCAGCCCTGTCCCCCCAGGTCCCCATCTTCCTCCCACACCCCAGGTCACAGCGAAGGCTCTGCTCCAGGGCTGGGTGCCCGCTGGGGCCCCCCCCCCCCCCCGACACACAGCTGGCAAGTGCCTTAGGCCAGGATGGGGTAGGTGGCCTCGGTGGCCACGCCGCAGTTGTTGTCCTTCATGGCCATGAGGACGTAGCCGTCGTTGCCCCAGTAGGTGGACCAGGAGTTCTTGATGAGCCAGTAGGTCTCTCCCTGCAGCACCCCGTAGCCCACGGCCAGCACGGCGTGGTCCAGCTCCCCCGGCTTGTTCCCTGCGGGGGACAGCGCGCGTTGGTGCAGGAGCCCCCGGGGGGCTGCAGGGATTCTCACCCCCCTCCAGCCCTGCCCAACGTCAATGGGGAGGGAGGGGGGGGGGTACCCGGGGGCCTCCCGACTCACCGCACTTGGGCTCGTAGTAGACGCCGTTGGAGTAGAAGGAGAAGGTCCTGTGCGAGGCGTCGATGCTGACGGCCACGGGGCCGTGCTTGTAGATGGCGGCCTTCACCGCCGTGGTGTTGCCCGAGGTGACGTTGACGTAGCCCGTGATCTTGGCCAGCATCTCAGACTGGTTGTAGTGGCACAGGCCGTTCTGCGGCACCCCGGGGGGGGGGGACTGCGTCAGCGGGGGCACCCAGCTCCCTCTGCCGTGCCCCTGGCTGCCCCCTGCTCCCACGCAGGGACCGATGTGGGATTTGGGATGTGTCAGGGTCCCTGCCCCAGCCCCTCGCGCCCGCCACGATGGGGACGTTTCCCTGGCACGCTGCGTGGGCGCCTTGCTCTGTCCCCAAGCCCCTTGCTCTGCCCTGTCCCTGGGCAGTCCCGCGCCACCCCTGCACCCCAGGGAGCCGTGGCTGTGTCACCACCCCACGGCAGAGGAGCCTCGTCCCTGTTGTGCAAGAGGAGAAACTGAGGCGGGCGCTAACGAAACCGCCCGGCTGAGCCCCAGGGCTTGGCTTCGCACTGCAAGGAACCGCAGGGACTCTCGTGCCCTGGGGAAAGGGCGGCTCGCCCATCCCCAGAGCCCGTTAGCATCCCTGCAGGGTGACCAGAGGGACACATCCTGAGAGCTGGGGACCCCGGCAGGGGCACGGGGCCGCCCTCACCTGCCCCTTGTAGTTGCCGTAGGACTCGGTGCTGGCGATGCCGCCGTGCTTCTTGATCCACTCGTAGGCTCGCCACTCCTCGCCCCCGTCGCACGCGTAGTTCCCGAAGCCCCAGGAGCAGTCGATGAGGACTTGCTGGGACAGCGGGGTCAGCACGCCGGTCTGCGGGGAGGGGACACGCTGCAGGGACGGGGACCAGCACCCTGCGGCCACCCCGGCCGTCCCCGCTCGCTGTCACCTTGAGGAAGAGGGCACCCTCCATCGCGCCCGTGGTGGCGAAGCTCCAGCAGGAGCCGCAGACAGCCTGGTCCTTCACGGGGGTCACCGCGCCTGGGGACAGCGGGGTGACAGTTGGGGCAGGTGAAAGGGAAACTGAGGCAGGGCTCGAGCACTCGCCGCGCTCCCCAGGCGCTTCGGACAGGGCTTGGTGCCAACGCCTGGTGGGGGACGCACCAAACCTCTGGCTGCACGCCCCGAGGTTAGAGCATCCCCAGGGAGCATCGCTCCCAGCACATGGGTGCATGGGGGAACCAGCACCAGCGGAGCTGCCTCGGGCTGGATGAGTCCCTCTGGAGCCCCCTGGCACGGGGAAGGAGCAGGAGCCAGCTGGGCCAGACTCTGCGCCGACCCCGATGGGAAGAACCAACCCCCTCTACCAGCACCCCCCCCCCCGGGCAGAGCAGCACCGCGCACCGACCCCATCCGGCACGCACCGTACATGCGCCAGTCGAGGCTCTCGGGCAGGATGAGGCCGGCGTAGCGCTCGGCAGGGAAGGGCAGCCCGTGGTTGGGAGCCCCGCTCCGGCGACGGCCCCGCAGCGCCGCCAGCTCCTGGGGCGTGCGGTCGGCCAGGTGGTTCAGCGCCAGCGTGTAGGAGAGGGCGGCGCGGTTCTTCGAGTGCACGAACCTGGGGACGGGGACGGCACCGCTGAGGCCACCGCAGCACCCAGGTCCCCACCGGGGATGGGGGGTGGGGGGGTCGGCGGGTGCCCCCTGCCCACCCGTACCTCATGTTGTGCACAAAGACGTGCTGCCGGTGCTCCAGCTCCCGCGCGGAGCCGTACCGCCGCCCGAAGCGCCGCCGGTAGTGGTGGAAAACCTCGTGCGCCCGCGGCTGGCGCCGCCCCACCAGGTCCTCCATGGGGTTCGCCAGCACCCGGTGCTCCGCCGTGCTCCCCGGCAGGACCCCGCATTTCTTCGTCTCTAGGGTGCAATTAGGGGACGCCGTCAGCCCAAGAGCCAGCCGAGGAGGGGCGGGGTGGGGGCCCCGGCCCCGCTCACCGTTCACGGGGATGTCGAAGACGGAGGAGGGGAAGCTGTTGTCGAAGTCGGTGTAGGAGATCTCGTACTTGTCGTAGTGGGAGCCCAGCAGGCTGTTGTAGCCCCGCATCTCGTAGTGGACGGGGGCCACCCCGCAGCTGGAGTTGGTCACCCACAGGGTGTAGACGTTCTTCTTCTGCGCCCAGTGGGTGACGTTCTGCCACACGGCGCAGTACCGGCCCTGGTAGTACTCCTCCCGCAGGAACTGGGGGCACAGGGACGGGTTCTTGGGGTGCCATCCCGTGTTCCTGCCTCCCCACCCGGCCCCTCCGTGGGCACCCATTGCCCGCACAGCACCCGGTGTCTGCGTGGCCAGCAGGGAAAGCGGGTGCCGCAGCCAGCCCCGCCGGAGGCTGGGGCCGGGGGGTGCCGAGCCGCCGTGCAGCGACTTGCCCGAGCTGTCCCGAAACACCGGCGCTTGTGTGGGCTGCGACACGTCCCAACACGGCTCCTGGGGTTGGGAAAGGAGCCGGGCGTCTGGCCCCGAGCCGGGTGGGGAAGTGACCCTCCCTGCACCCATGGGTGCGGGGACCTGCCGCAGCCTGCCCCGGCACCCTGCAGCGGTGAGCAGGGACGGAGGGGAGCGTGGCTCTGCGCCCCCAGCCCCAGGGATGCTGCGGGCAGCGGGTCGGATCCAGGCTCTCCTTTGCCTCCCCTCACCTTGAAGCCATCCAGGCTGGGGAAGACGCTCTGGATCCTGACCACGTCCTCCTTGGAGCCGGGCAGCTGGAAGCATTTCCTGGCGTTCACCTCCTTCTCGGTGGTCTCGGGAGTGATCTTGTACTGCATCCCGTAGGGCTTCACCCCGGCCAGCTGGTACGTGATCACCTGCCCTGCGCCAGCCAGGGGGGAAACTGAGGCACGGGGGTCCCCCCGCTCAGCCTCCCTTCGCACAGGGACGGGCGCAGACGGATCCGGCCAGGTGGATTGTGCCCCCCTGCCTACCCCCGTAGTACTGGATCCGGCTCTTGTTCCCCGTCAGGTTGTACCAGGCTTCGAAGGGCTCCTCAATCTCCGCGTAGGGCAGCTGGATGACCCCTGCGGAGCACCCAGCACCGGGCACGGCTCAGCCCCAGCACCCCACATCCCTCCCCGAGCCCCCCACCGCACCGTGCTCATCACAGACACCCCCGGCACCCACGGGGGATGCTGTCCCCAGGGGTCCCACCACCACCGCCACCACGTCCACCAGTTGCGGTGCCAGTTGGGCACTGGGATGACCGGGGGCTGAGCATCCTCCGCTCCCCCCTTGGTGCTGGGGGGGTCCTGGCTGCCTTCAGCCCCAACACAGGGCCATTACCTTTGACATGGTAGATGGATCCGAAGTGGGGCAGCGGCCGGGAGAGCCCCTGGTCCTGTCCTGCAAGGCACGAGCAGGGATGGGGCCGGGTTGCGGGGCCGCGGGGCAGCCCGCGGCGGGACGCTCCCGGTTCCCTGCGGCCCCTCCCGGGCTCGCAGCTTGTGCAACCCCACGCCAACACGCCCTGGGAGCCAGCCTTCCCCTCCGACAGCACCTTTCTGACGGACCCCAGCACCCCAAAATCGGGGGGTCCCCAAGGGTCGGGGCACCCACAGGCGCTGCCTGGGACATGGGGAGCGGCGATGGAGCCAGCGCCCCCGGGACTTGCGCAGCGCCCCAGGCACCCGGGGAGGGGAACTGGGGGGCACAGCTCCCCCCGTCCCCCCCCAACGCTTCCGGCAACAATCCGCCTAGCTTCCCCCCGCTGCTCTGTGCAAAAACAGGGAACTGGCTGGGGTTGGTGCGTGGGTTAAAGCCGTCTGGCTCGGTGTAGCCCTGTTTTCATCCTTCCCCCCCTTGCCAAGCCTTCAAGGCACTGCACCACCCCGCTGCCCTCCTCTCCCAGGGGCTCCAAGCACAGGGCCTGGCACACCCTGCAAGAAACCCTTCCTCACCCTGCCCTGCGTTCCCATTAACCCAGCGACGGGGAGACGAGACCCGCGGGGGTTCCCGCAGCTTCAGGGTGCCCCCAAACCCCCCGGAGCCTCGGCAGCGTCCCGGGGCACGGACTCACCCCGCGCGGCGGCGCAGAGCGCGGAGGCCACGAGCCAGCCGAGCACGCCCATCCTCGCCCCCGTCGCCCCCGCTCGCCGGGACCTGCTCCCGGTTTTAAGGCCGAGCCTGAGCCCTCCCCGGGGGAGGGAAGGAGCCGGCATCATGTGGTGCCCGATGGGGCGCATGGGATCGGCTGGATCCGTTGGGGGGGAACCCCGCAGGCTCGGCTGTGGGGTGCTCAGGGTGCACGGGGAGAGCTGGGAGCTCCTCACCGCGCAGGAAAAGGGGGATGTGTGTCCTCCTTGCTCGGCTGCGAGGGGGAAACTGAGGCAGCAGGCGGGGAGGGCAGCCGGGCTGCAAGGGAGAGCCTCTTACAGCAGCACGGGGAAGCCACCACCCACCCCGTTCACCCCAAGGGCTTTGGGGGCTCCCCGAATGCAGGGCTCCATCCTTCCCCGGCTGTAGGGCAGGGAGGGGAGCGTTCCTGCAGGGTTTGTGCACCACCAGCCCCGTCCCCACCCCGCACAGGGGCTGGAGCCCTCTTGGCAAGGCTGTTCCCACACGGGACGCGCTGTGCCGGGCTGTGCCCCCCGGGGGCAGGGGCACGCAGGAACCCCCGCCCCGATCCCTCCAGCCGGCTCCTGTCCCCGTGGTTTAGCCAGGCTGACCCCATATTCTGCCTGGGGACGGGTGCTGAGCCTCCCCCAGCACCCCAAGAGCTGCCCTGCTCCCTCAGCGGTGGCAGCACCCATGGGACGGTTGCGTCCCGTCCCCCCCCAGGGACACCGGTGGCCTCGTGCCTGTCCCGGCGGGGACCCGTGGCCTCGGCCAGCGCCGTCCCCGCGTGAGAACAGGAAGCCCCGGGGCTGGACTTGCTGTCACACAGGAAAGAAGAGGTCAGCGCCGGCAGGGAGCACCTCACAGCCCCCCAAATGCTCTGCGCAGGGGACCCCCGCTGCGAGGGACCCCTCCCCGGGACCCCCTCGTGCCACGATGCCAAAAGCTCGAGGGGCTCTCGGTGTCCCAGCGCCCGGACCGGGAACCGGGGGGGGGGGGGGGTGCAGGGGGTCTGGGCAGGGCTCAGGGGGTCTCACCGCCTCTCCCGGGGCTGGCTGGGGTTTGGGGTTTGGTGCCAAATCTCCGGAGCCTCCCGCTTGCAGCCTCCCCCGGGCGAGGAGTAAATAAGGAGTCCGGTGTCCTGCCGACGGCCGCAGCGAGCGGGCCGAGAGCTGCGTGCCCCTTTTGGGGACCCACGGAGCCCCCAGGGTCTCACCCCCCCCCGGGGAGCTGGGCCACTCGTCGCCATCCCACGGCTTCGCCCCGTCCCATCTCATCCCGCCCCGGCACAGACCCCGCTCTTGGGCTCGTTTTATCCCTGCCCCATATTGGCAACGTGCCTGTCCCCGTGCCGTCCCCTGCTCGGGGGGGGGCCTGGGGGGGGGGGCTCAGGGATGCTTTTGGGGGCAGGCAGCACCCCGACCCCGCACACGCTGCCACATCGGGAGCGCGGCAACCCCCCCGCGCACCCCCATAAATCACCCGCGGACCCCGCGCGGGGTCCCCACGCGGGGCTGCGCCGTGGACGGGGAGCCCCAAAGCCACCACCCCGCTTGTGTGTGTGTCCCCGATGCCACCGTGTCCTAACGGGCACGGGAAGGTGCTGGGCCCCGGTGCGGGCGGCGGGGCTGGCGGGTACCATGAAGCATCGCTGGGAGAGCGGGGAGGAAGGGGGGGCAAGGGGAGGGGAAGCTCGGCTCGGCAAGAGCTGCTCGCGAGGCAGGGAACCGCACGCACACGCACTCCCGCTTCTCCCCTCGTCGCCCACCCAGCCGTGCCCTGCTGAGCCCCCCCCCGAGCCGTCCCCCGGCCCCCAGAGCCGGGAGGGTCGGGGTGCTGCGGTGGGACCCCGCCGGAGGGGA